>JAWZYT010000675.1:95000-374004 GCA_034508575.1 Petrolisthes manimaculis | reverse complement strand
TTCGAATGAGGGAATCTGTTGGCCTGGATTAGTTTGGAGGAGATTCATAGGAGCTCCAGTAAGGGCCCTCAAATGTTTTAAAACTACGGGTGTGTGTCTTGTCCATCTCTGTCTGTGATCATGTATGAGACTTGGTGGTGGTGGAGGCTTCTGATTCCTCCTGACTGTGCCATGAAACAAGCTCCTTTAAGTTAATTAAGTGTTGTTTGTTTCGTGGCAGTGATGGAAGGACTCACTAACCTTCAATTTTCCCAACTACATACATCATCAAGGTCTATGTATAAAATTGGAGATAAATGAGGCCTCCAAATATTGCCACGAAACACCAACTATAGGGAAGGAGCTTGTTGCTTGGTATGGTCAGGAGGAATCAGAAGCCTCCAATGTTCATACACGATCACAGGGTCCTTGAGTAATCCTGCCTGCTTTACTAACAAAATATTATATTAACTTATATATATACTAACTTATATATATACTAACTTATCTTGACTAAGGGATGTGTGTGTGTGTGTGCTTGGGTGAGAAGCAAGAACACACAGCAAGCAAGCAAGCAACGCTGTCGATTATATTCTGTCAAAAGTTACACGGACCTAGAAGCCAAGTTAAGATGGTCTTGTATGCAGGTAACTCGAGTACAGGGAAGAAGGGAAGAGTGGAAGGAGAGGAGGAGGAAGGAAAGGGAAGAAGGGAAGAGAGAGAAGGAGGAGGAGGGGGAAGGAAAGGAAAGAAGAGGGAGAAAATGTGAGAAGAAAGAATCATGAAAAATAGGAAGGAGGAAAAATTGAAGAAAATATGAGAAGAAAGAAGGAGACAGAAATAACAAAGAAAGGAGTGAATAACGAAAGAGGAGGAGGAGGAGGAGGAGAAGAAGGAGAAGGAGAAGGAGAAAGAGGAGGAGGAGGAAAATGGAGAAGGAGGAGGAGGAGGAGGAGGAGGGAGGATGAAATAAGGAAGGAGAGAGTAAGGAAAAATAAAGAGATAATGAATGGGAAGAGGAAATGGAAGGGACCTTGTTATTGTGTAGAGAGAGAGAGAGAGAGAGAGAGAGAGAGAGAGAGAGAGAGAGATTCTACCTTCCATGGAGAGAGATGTATGCGTGTATGTATGGGGAGAGAGAGAAAGAGATAGAGTTGTGTATGTGTGTATGTATGTAGATAAAGGTGAGAGAGAGAGAGAGAGAGAGAGAGAGAGAGAGAGAGAGAGATGTATGTATGTATGTATGTATATATATATATGCTACTCCCGCACCCCCCCCCCCCAAAAAAAAAAAAAAAAAAACAGCCTGTCCCCCTATTCCCCCGACCCCCCTTAGATAGAAA
This sequence comes from Petrolisthes manimaculis, assembly GCA_034508575.1. Lineage (NCBI taxonomy): Eukaryota > Metazoa > Arthropoda > Malacostraca > Decapoda > Porcellanidae > Petrolisthes > Petrolisthes manimaculis. The sequence goes on along the minus strand of JAWZYT010000675.1, from coordinate 372,682 downwards.
CATAACAAAACAATAAAGTTTACAATGACAAATGTATATAATATTAACAAAATATAAGAGTTAACTATATTATATTCTGTGATTGATTACAGGGAAAAAAAGAAATATTATAAGTGACAAGGATATGGTTGGTAAAGTTTATTGAGTGAAGTAAAGGTGAACTTATGAATGTACTCTTAAAATAAATAAACCAACCAACAGAACTTTTAATTAATAACAAGAAATATAACTCTTAGTAAAACACCAATTGATTGAGAGTTAAAATATATCGATCATCCTTGGGAAAAATTACTGGTGGAAAGTTGTGTTGAAAAACGTTTTATAAAAAGAAATATATATATCTTCCTAATTATTAAGATTTGGGGATTTAAAAAAAACTCGAAAATTATATTGAAAATGTGTTTGGACTTGGTTTGATGATGAAAGGAAAAATATATATATATGTCCAGTATTTATATGTGTAGATAAAGAAGTGTGTTGTGTTGTGTTGGTGTGAGTGAGTGAGTGAGGGTCGATTCAGGAAGGTAGGCGAAGTGTGAAGGAACTCAGTCGAACTAAAGACCCGAGGCGAGGCGAGGCGACAGGAAGGAAGGAAGGAAGGAAGGAAGGAGACGAAGGAGAACACAGACGAAAGGAAACAAGGAAGAAAGGAAGGAGAAAATAGACTGTCGGAAGAAAGGAAGGAAGGAGAGAAAAGAAGGAAAGAAGGGGAGAAAAGACAGTAGGTAGGAAAAAGGAGAAGGAAGGAAGGAAGGAGGATAAGAAAGAAGGAAAGAAGGGGAGAAAAGACAGAAGGTAGGAAAAAGGAGAAGGAAGAAAGGAAGGAGGATAAGAAAGAAGGAAGGAAGGAAAGAAAAGAAGAGAGAAAGGAAGGAAGGAAAGGAGGAGAAAAAGAAGGAGAGAGAAGGAAGTGTGGAGTGGTATAGGTAGGTAACAAAGATGTGGACTGTGTGTTGTGTATCATCATCATCATCATCAGTAAAGCACAACACACACCAACAACACCATCAACAACACCTTCTGCACCACAAGGAGTGAAGCAAGTGTCATTTTTTTACACCCACTACTGATTTTTACACTCGAGAGGAGGAAAGTAGCAAAGTGAAATAGACTAAAAGTGAGATAAATAAGTTACCACCAGGAGTGATTTGAACACGAGTGGAAGAGAGTAGCAAAGTGAAATAGACTAAAAGTGAGATAAATAAGTTACCTGGAGTGATTTACAGACGAGAGAAGGAGAGTAGCAAAGTGAAATAGACTAAAAGTGAGATAAATAAGTTACCTGGAGTGATTTACAGACGAGAGAAGGAGAGTGGGAGAGCAAAGTAAATAATAATTGTGAGAGAGAAATGAAGGTACCAGGATTGAAGGAGTTTGTGAGTTGTGACAAAGTTGAGTAGAAAGGAAAAGGAGTGAAGGACTTGTGACCTAATATTACTTACTGCCTGTAGTGAAGAGAGAGAGAGAGAGAGAGAGAGAGAGAGAGAGAGAGAGAGAGAGAGAGAGAGACTAAACGAAGAGTACCTTAGTCTTTTAAAAGTGAACAGTTGAGGATTAAATATTATTAAAAATCTATTATTATTATTTTATATTTTCAAAGGAACAAGGGGTAGATAAAAGGAGACACATTTGTTTAGCATGAAAATAGTAGATGAGGAAAAGTATAATAATTATAGTGAGTGAGGAAAGTTTTTAAAGAGGGAAAGTTTGATAAGAAAAAGTCTAGTTGTTGTTGTGGTTGTGATGAGAGAGATATACTGAGGTGGATAATTTTAAGTGCATAGAAGGAAGACGAGTGAGAGGAGAAGAAGGATAGATACAGTATATATATATAAAAGAAAATAAATATATATGGTAAATAGTGAAAGATAAATGTTAAAGAAGGAGGATATATTTATAGGAAAAGTGAAATTGCAAAGAAATTGAGACTGAAGGAGAAAGAGAAAGATAATAAATAACTACAGAATTAAAGTGAAAATATAAACACACACACACAAATATATCAACTTTAAAAAGAAAGCAATTAAATATGATGTTTAAATAGTGAACTACAACTGTATATTTGTCATAAGAAGAGAACGAATTGTAAAAAGATAATTGTGTGTTAACTGAAAGAGTGACAACAAAACAGAAAAAAAAAATAATAATATAAAGACAATAACTATAAGAATTAAGACAGAAGACAAGAAAGAGAGATATAACACACATTCATCTCTTACACACACACACACACACACACACACACCAAAGTGAATCAGTAACAATAAAACATAGACCAGTACATAACCAGTACACACGAGTTCAATTCATTTCCAGTACCCACCAGTCCACAACCAAATCAACCAGTTCCCCTCATAACCAGTTCACACCAGTTGATAACCAATAGCAACCTGTTAGTCTCCTTATAACCAGTACACATCCAGTTCAAAACCAATACCAACCAGTTACCCTCATACCAGTACACATCCAGTTGATAACCAATACCAACCAGTTACCCTCATAACTAGTTCACACCAGTATACACCAGTTGATAACCAATACCAACCAGTTACCCTCATACCAGTTCACATCCAGTTCAGAACCAAATCAACCAGTTCACAACCAATACCAACCAGTTAGTCTCCTTATAACCAGTACACATCCAGTTCAAAACCAATACCAACCAGTTAGTCTCCTTATAACCAGTACACATCCAGTTCAGAATCTAATCAACCAGTCTCTTTATAACCAGTACACATCCAGTTGATAACCAATACCAACCAGTTACCCTCATGCCAGTACACATCCAGTTCAGAATCTAATCAACCAGTCTCTTTATAACCAGTACATAATATCAGTTGTCCAGTATGGCTTGGGGTTACTGGAATATATACTTTGTGAAGGGAGCAACACCAACCACAGGTAAGTACTCACTCACTCAACAACAACAACAAAATTACACTACATACATCAATTTCCTTCATCCTCTGGTCACACTACATCAATTTCCTTCATCCTACAACAATTTCCACAGTCCTACATCAGTTTCCTCAGTTTTACATCAGTTTCCTTCATCCTCTGGTCACACTACATCAATTTCCTTCATCCTCTGGTCACGCTACATCAGTTTCCTTCATCCTCTGGTCACACTACATCAATTTCCTTCATCTTTTGGTCACGCTACATCAGTTTCCTTCATCCTCTGGTCACACTACATCAGTTTCCTTCATCTTCTGGTCACACTACATCAATTTCCTTCATCTTCTGGTCACACTACATCAATTTCCTTCATCCTACAATAATTTCAACAGTCCTACATCAGTTTCCTTCATCCTCTGGTCACACTACATTAATTTCCTTCATCTTCTGGTCACACTACATCAATTTCCTTCATCCTACATCAATTTCAACAGTCCTACATCAATTTCCTTCGTCCTCCGGTCACACTACATCAATTTTATTTCTCCTTTCTGCTTCGTCACTGGGTTGTCTAATTATTATTATTATTATTATTATTATTATTATTTGTGTTATGTGTGTGTATTTGTATATGTATGTATGTGTCTGTCTGTATGTGTGTGTTTGTATATGTTTGTATATGTCTGTCTGTATGTGTTTGTTTGTTTAAATATGTTTGTATATGTCTGTCTGTATGTATGTGTTTCTTTGTTTAAATATGTTTGTATATGTCTGTCTGTTTGTATGTGTGTGTGTGTGTGTGTTTGTTTGTATATGTCTGTCTGTATGTATGTGTTTCTTTGTTTAAATATGTTTGTATATGTCTGTCTGTCTGTATGTGTGTGTGTGTTTGTTTGTATATGTGTGTCTGTCTGTATGTCTTTCTAATGCACTTACATAACAATATAATTTCTCAGTACATATAATTAACGCATGAATTATATTATGCATGATTTTATTACTGACATACAATAAGCATGATAATAATTAGGGAATAATAATTTAATAAACAACAACAACAACAACATAACAAAAATAACAACCTATAGCCTGTTGTTGTTATTGTTGTTGTTGTTGTTGTTGCATTGTTTAGTTTTTTTGGAGGAATCATTTACTCCAGATTCACCACCAACATTATTATATACATTATTATTATTATTATTATTATTATTATTATTATTATTATTATTATTATTATTATCCCTTTAATTTATTGGTATGATTTTTATTTATTTATATATATATATGTTTTTTTCTCGTTTTTTTGTATATATAATTATTTCATATCCTTTATTATTTATCCTTTATATTCGTGTCTGTTATTGTTTTATTATTATTATTATTATTATTATTATCATTATTTTTTTAGATGGAGTCATGTAATTCTTTCATAATTTATTTTGTTTTTATAAATATGTTATAAATATTTTTGTCTGTTCTTAATTTTTTACAAGGATTTATCGAGTTTTATTTCATATATTACAGGTAGATATTATTATTATTTATTTTTATTCGGATTGGCTTTGTTGAACATTTTTCCACGAATTTTGTTTACGAAGATATTTATTATACACAGCACTATTATCTCTCTCTCTCTCTCTCTATCTATCTATCTATCTATCTATCTATCTATCTATCTATCTATCTCTCTCTCTCTCTCTCTCTCTCTCTCTCTCTCTCTCTCTCTCTCTCTCTCTCTCTCTCTCTCTCTCTCTCTCTCTCTCTCTCTCTCTCTCTCTCTCTCTCTCTATCTATCTATCTATCTATCTATCTATCTATCTATCTATCCTTTTTTTTCGTCACTCTTAGAATAGAAATCTATGTATCTATCTATCTATTATTTAATCACACACACACAAACACACACACACACACACACACACACACACACACACACACACACACACACACACACACACACACACACACACACACACACACACACTTATACAGAAATCACTCTTGTCTATGCTGTATCCATCTTTCACACACACACACACACACACACACACACACACACACACACACATACACACACACACACACCAATCCTCACCTCATATATATGCATTGACACATAATTAACCTCCTCTGTTCCTTTTCTTTGTCAGGTAAGGACGAGCCTCGTACGTGTATGTGTATGTGTGAAGGGCAGTTGGGTCCAGGTAATGTGTATATACGTGTGTGTATCTACTTAGTCAGATAAAAATAAGGTTAGCAAGATTTATAATGTGTCTTTACTCATATGTGTTATATTTTTATAATGAGGTTAGGAAGATTTATAGTGTGTCTTTAATCATATGTTTTATACTTTTTTAGTTAAATAAGGAATAAGGTTAGGAAGATTTATAGTGTGTCTTTAATCATATGTTTTATACTTTGTTAGTTAAATAAGGAATGAGGTTAGGAAGATTTATAGTGTGTCTTTTACTCATATGTTTTATACTTTTTTAGTTAATTAAGGAATGAGGTTAGGAAGATTTTAAATGTGTGTATTTACTCATATATATTTTACTTTCATAATGAGATAAGGAATGAGGTTAGGAAGATTTATAATGTCTTTACTCATATGTTTAATATTTTTATAATTAGGTTTGGAAGACTATTAATGTGTCTATCTACTCATATATAATTATACTTTTATAATGAGATAAGGAATGAAGTTAAGAAGATTCTATTCATATGTTTTATACATTTATAGTGAAATAAGGAATGATGTTAGGAATATTAAGGTTAGGTTGTCTCGTTGGTGAATTGGAAGGTGTGTGAGTCCTTCAAACTATACCACAAAACACATCCCCTTGTAGTACCATTGAGGGTGTGTGTGTGTGTGTGTGTGTTTCCTGGTATAGTTTGGAGGAATCAACAACCTTCCAATTCACCAACAAGATAATTTGGAGCACCTTGATTCCTCCTAAAGTATGCCAGGAAACGGGACAAGATTAATAAAACTAAGAGAGGAAAAATGTTGTTGAATGGAATAGTTTGGAGGAATCAGTTACTCCAGATTTACCAACACTTGTTACACTTTCTTGGATGGACAGTACAGTGTTGCTGGTAAATCTGGAGCAACTGAATCCTCCAAATTATTCCAAGCAACAGAACACCATTATTTTCGCTCTTACGGTCCTGTTTCCTGGCATACTTTGGAGGAATCAAGGAGCTCCAAATTACCAAAAGTGTACTATACCCTATTAACACGATAAGAGAAGATAATGAAAACAAAAGAAGTCTAGTGACAATACAACAATAACAACAACAACAACAACAACAATAATAACCACAACTAAAGCAATAATAACCACAACAATAACAACAACAATAACAACCACAACAATAACAATAACAACCACAACAATAACAATAACAACAACAATAATAACAACAACAACAGTGATAACAATAACAACAACAAAAGGTTCCTGGCAGTTAGATAATGTGTGTTGTGATATATTGTGTATACAAACTTGGACAATACTGTATATATTATTAAAGAATATAATGGAAAAGGAGGTCAGTGAAGAAAGTGTGATGAGAGAGAGAAAAAAACAGAGAGAAAGTGTGAAAGAGAGAGAGAGAGAGAGAGAGAGAGAGAGAGAGAGAGAGAGAGAGAGAGAGAGAGAGAGAGAGAGAGAGAGAGAGAGAGAGAGAGAGAGACAGGAAGAAGTGTGTGTGTGAGAGATAGAGAGAGGAAGAAAGTGTCTGAGAGAGAAAAAGAAAGTGTGTGTGAGAGAGAGAGAGAGAGAGAGAGGAAGAAAGTGTGTGAGAGAGATAGGAAGAAAATGTGCGTGTGTGTGAGACAGCAAGTAGTATGTGTGTGTGTGAGAGAGAGAGCTGGTGTTCATATGTCTGTGTTCATGTGTGTGAGTGGTTCATACATTTAGCCCTCGTTTTCCACAATATAGAAGTGAATATAAACCAACTCTGTCCACCTCCACACCCACAGGCCACATCTACTTCAACACAACCACAACACACCACTCTTCATTCACAACAACAACAACACTCACTTCTCTTCACTCCTCTCTCCTACTCTACTCCTGGCTTACTTCCTACACACACACACACACACACACACACACACACACCTTCCTGAACAGTGGATATAGTTAATGTCTCGTTTGCATGTATTAGTGTGTTATTGTCATTACGTGTAGAGCTTACTGACTGACTGACTGGTACATGGATAGGTGGATGGGATAGGCTACTTCTAATATGTGTATGTGTGTGTGTGTGTGTGTGTTTGGTAATGAGGAGAGGCCATCGTACAATTGCCAGCACTTGTAAATGGTGTAGTCTGTCTGTGTGTGTGTGTGTGTGTGTGTGTTAGTTTTTATGACCCAAGGAAGGGGAGATGAGGAAATGAAGGAAAGGAGGAAAGGAAAGTGATGAGAAGGAAAGAGGAAAGGAAGGAGATGAGAAAGGGAGGGAGGAAGGGAAAGAGATGAGAAAGGGAGGGAGGAAGGGAAAGAGATGAGAAATGGAGGGAGGAAGGGAAAGGAATGAGGAGAGGAAGGAAAGAGATGAGAAAGAGAGGGAGGAAGGGAAAGAGATGAGAAAGAGAGGAAGGAAGGGAAAGAGATGAGAAATAGAGGAAGGAAGGGAAAGGGATGAGAAAGAGAGGAAGGAAGGGAAAGAGATGAGAAGGGGAGGGAAGAAAGGAAGAAGTAAACATATATAATGGGATTTGTGGTGAGTGGGAGAGCCGAGGAGAGGAGCAGGAGGAGGAGGGGAGGACGCTAGGAAGAGTGTGAGTGAGAGGACTGGAAGGTAGTGCTGGAAAGTGAGAGGACTGGAAGGTAAGTACTGGAAAGTGAGAGGACTGGAAGGTACTGGAATGTGAGAGGGCATAGAGTAGTGAAAGAAAGTGAAAGGACTGGAAGGTATAGTGAGATTCGTGGGAAAAGTGAGAGGCATAATAATACAACTAAGTAAAGAATAAATTATGTGAAGACTTACAAATTTAGAGATGAATGAATATAAAATAGAAGAGGAGGAGGAGAAGGAAAGAAGGGGGAAGGAAGGAAGAGGAAGGTTAAGAAGAAAGGAAGGTCAAGGAGAAGGAAGGAAGGAAGGAAGGAGGAAGACCAAGGAGAAGGAAGAAGGAGGAGGAGAAGAATGGAAGGAAGAGGAGAAGGATGGAAGGAAGAGGAAGGTTAAGGAGAAGGAAGAAGGAGGAGGAGAAGGATGGAAGGAAGAGGAAGGTAAGGAGGAGGAAGGAAGAAAGTATATAAAGTATATATGTATTTTTAAGAACCATAAGTGGATCTCTGTATATATTAAAGTAGACGGAAGAGAGAGAAGAGAGTAAGAGGAAGAACTGAGTAAAAGGATGGTGAGAGAGAGAGAGAGGTAGTGGAAGGATGAGAGGCGTCGAAGGAGAGAGAGAGAGAGTGAGTTACATAGAGTTACATAGAGTTTGACAGCGTCCCTCTGTTCCTTAGATGATAAACTTTCCAATAAATAGGTTAACTACCATCTTTAAATCTAATACAATCAGCTACACACTACTTAAAACAATAACATTAAATTTATTATATGGTAACTCCCTTCTGACCCCCCCTCTCTCTCTCCCTTCTGACTCCCCCCCCCTCCCTCTTTCTCCCTTCTGACTCCCCTTTCTCTCCCTTCTGACCCCCCCCCCCCCACTCTCCCTTCTGACTCACACTCTCTCCCTCCCTACCTCCCTTTTAAACTCCATCTACCCCTCTCTCCCTCTCTCCCTCCCTTCCTTTTAAACTCCCTCTACCCCTCTCTCCTACCTCTCTTTTAAACTCCATCTACCCCTCACTGTCTACCTCTCCCTCCATCGTATAATATACAGTATATATAACTAAATTAATATGAAGCCACAAAAGTACCATACATACACACACATCCACGAAATAATTATGGTGCAAGCCGAAAGGAGATGTCACAACGAAGAAAAAAACAAATAAAAAATCATCCATCTCTCCCCGGCAACTCACCCATCACAGACGACCACCTAATGTAAACAACAAACCCTCTCATTGGTAGACAACATACACCATAGAGCAGCACTAGAGGGGGAAGTGTGTGTTGGTAAATCTGGAACAACTGATTTCCTCCAAACTATTCCAAGCAACAGGACGTCGTTATTTGTTTTATTCATTTCTTCATGTTTCCTGGCATATTTTAGAGGAATCAAGGCACTCCAATGTAACAAAAGTGAAATATTACCTTCTTAAAAGGGACCCTGTGATGTAGTCAGAAATTGGAGATATATGAGTCCTTCAAATATAGCCACGAAACACACACACACACACACCTACTGTATAACACACACCTACTGTATATGGAAGGAGCTTGTTTCGTGGCATAGTCAGGAGGACTCACAAGCCTCCAATTTTCATACACGATCACTGGGGGCCTGAAGGGTGTGTGTGTGTGTGTGTTCCCCCCTTCGGTCTGCAATTACAAAGTGAAAAAATCTATTGTCGAACTTTAGAAAGAATCAAATTAGAAGAAACATAAAGAAGCGAAAGACACACACACCACACACACACACAAACAAACAGACAGGTCGCCGGGTTATTGGAAACATGGCGAGGAGGAATTGGATTACTGTGTGTGTGTGTGTGTGTGTGTGTGTGTGTGTGTTTGTGTGTGTGTGTGTGTGTGTGTTGTTAGGGCTTGTGCGTGTGTTGTAGAGTGTGTGTGTGTATGTTGTAGAGTGTGTGTGTGTATGTTGTAGAGTGTGTGTGTGTATGATGTGGTGGTTTCATTGTGGTATTTGTTTTCCAGTAGTGTGTGTGTGTGTGTGTGTGGTGGCGGTGGTAGTTTCATTGTACTGTGTGTTGTCCAGTGACGTGGGTGTGTGTGTGTTGTGTGTGTGTGTGTGTCGTGTACAGGGCGTGGCATCACATCAGCACGTGTTGTTATCTATTACACACTTTATTCCATTGTACGGTACGTGTTGACTGTTATGTGTATTGTTGTTGTTGTTGGTGTTGGTGGTGGTGGTTGTTGTCTGTATATTGTCATTCATCTTGTGAGAGTTGTGTTTTGTATGTGGATGTGTTTGTGTTAGTAGTGTTGTTGTTTGTTTAGAGAGAGTGAACGGGATGGTAAGGGGAGGGGGACTTCTGTAGTGTATGTGTGCATGTTTGTTTTTTGTGTATCATATTATTGTTTTATTGTTGTTTATGGTTGTCTGTATAATAATATCTGGTGGGAGTTGTGTATAATATGTTTGTCCTGGTAGTTGCCTAATGTTTGTCTGTCTGTGGAGAGAGAGTGAACGGTTATGGTAAGGGGTGATAGGGAGACTTCTGTAGTGTATGTTTGTTGTTGTGTATCTTATCATTGTATTATTGTTGTGGTGGTCTGTATAATTATATTTGGTGGGAGTTGTGTATATAGTTGTAGAGTTGAGGGAGACTGTTGTGTAGTACAGTCGTGGTAAATAATAATAATAATCCACATATGGGTATCTCAAACAAGGTTCATATAATAAATTTAATGTTATTGTTTTAAATAGTGTGTAGCTGATTGTATTAGATTTAAAGATGGTAGTTAACCTATTTATTGGAAAGTTTATCATCTAAGGAACAGAGGGACGCTGTCAAACTCTTACATGAGTTACTCCTATATGGATGATTATATTTGACCACGACTGTACATGTGTGTTTTTATAATCCTGGCTAAACTGCATCGATTCCTTCTCTCTCTCTCTCTCTCTCTCTCTCTCTCTCTCTCTCTCTCTCTCTCTCTATATATATATATATATATATATATATATATATATATATATATATATAAATATATAAATATATATATATATATATATATATATATATATATATATATATATATATTTCGTCTATAAAGGAAGGCTGGAGTCTTATAATCTGAAATCCCTCTTTTGTATTTTCCTCCAAGTTACTTTTTTCCTTCAAACTTGTCTACGCACACACAGTAACACACACACACACCAGCGTCTGTATGATGTGTGTGTGTGTCTGTATGATGTGTGTGTGTGTGTGTGTATTGATTTGTATTGAGGGGAGGTAGTAGTAGTGGAGGGAGCGTCGGGAAATAACACCCAAGTATCGATTTGGTAACGCCCAAACTGCATGTGAGTAAGCTCTGAGGTGTGTGTGTGTGTGTGTAGCGAGCATTTTACTTCATGTGTGTGTGTTTCTATGCTTATTACGAGTATAGTACAGTGCCGGCAAAAAAAGACGCTACCTCACCACCGACATCGTGACATAAAATTATGGGAGATTTCATTAAAAAAAAAATATATGTATTGTTCTGGTACTCACCAATTAGTACTTTGTCATTTCTCCTTTCATATTAATAACCTCTTGCAGACGTCTAGGCATAGACCTAGCTAATTTTCAAAATAGGATCTTTCCAGTAAAGCAAGAAGGATACACGTTATGGTTGTGGTATGCCTGACAGTTCGCCTGTATATTTCTTTAATTGGCGCTTTTCCTTCCCTTAGTGCCAAAATATGGACCCTTTCCTCCTTGCTAGTTGTTGTAGCACCCATGGCAATGCACTAGGTTAAATCTAAGGGCCACCAGCCAGAATCACGGGGTAAACATTCAGTTGAAAACAATCTGAGCACAAAAAAAGTGAGTGCACTGATTCCACCCAGGCAGACATAACTAGTAAATGTTGAAATCTGTCAGCCAGTGGCCGGCAGCAATAGGTTGTTAGGATACCGCCCTCTGCCAGACAGAATTCAAAATTTACTAGTTATATCTGCCTGGTGGAATCAGTGCATTGACTTTTTTTGTGCTCAGTTTGTTTTCAAACTGAATATGTTGTTGGAATAAAAACTGGTTCAGAATGCATTTATCTGGTCATATTAGCATTATTAAACTCGTGAGATGGACGTGAATATATGCTGCCTGATGTACCATCTTACCAGCTTGAGTCCTTCCTTCCTTCCTTCCTATGTAGCTGCACGTAAGAGTAATTGTTTCTGGAGCCGAGTCACCACCACTGGGAAATTGGCTCAGTTTGGTGGTGGTGGTGGTGGTGGCTGGCAGGAGGAAAGACGAGAGGGAGGTGGGTAAAAGACAGCAAAGAAAGGCAAATGAAGACCAGAATATAATATTATCTCAAGTATTGCCAGGGAAGAGAGAGGAAAGGGAAATAGTATATGAGTGGGTTGTAGAGAGAGAGAGAGAGAGAGAGAGAGAGAGAGAGAGAGAGAGATCAGCGGAAATAGTGGAGATGAAAGCAGAAAAGTAAAAATAAAAGAGAGTAGAATGATGGAAAGATAATTAAAGGAACTAGAGAAGGAAAGAAAAAATGTTGGATAGAGATAAAGAAGGAAATAAAATAAAAGAATAAAATATTGATGTGTGTAAAAGCGAGGATTAATAGTTATTAGGATTTTATTTATTTTATTATTTATGAACATTTATTTATATTAATTTACTTGCAACTGTACATATTGTGTTGTATAGATCACCCCCTCAAACCCCCCATTGGAGTGTCTTGATTCCTCCAAAGTATACCAGGAAACAAACCCATATGAAGAATAATAATAATGGTATCCTGTTGCCTGGAATATTTTGGAGGATGCGGTTGCTCCAAAATTTAAGGTGAAATTCTCATGTTGGTGAATGAAGGTTTTTGATTCCTCCAGACTCATGCCAAGAAATATATATGTAGTTATAGGAGGAAACAGTAGCCTTCCAATAGGCCTATACCAACTAGAGAATATCACCTTAATTTAAGAGGTTTTGGCGCCCCTTCGGATTTAGTCATAGCACATCAGTTCTTCAATCATTTTCTTCGATTTCCTGTCTTAACTCTCTCTCTCTCTCCCCTTCTCTTCCCTTCCTTCCCCTCCTTCCCCTCCTTCCCCTCCCTTGCCTTCCCTTGCCTTCCCTTCTCCTCCTCTCCTCTCCTCTCCTCTCCTCTCCTCTCCTCTCCTCTCCTCTCCTCTCCTCTCCTCTCCTCTCCTCTCCTCTCCTCTCCTCTCCTCATCCCCTCCAGCACTCTCACGCTCACTACCAACTTTTTACAGTATTACCTCACCAAGTATGTTAAGTCTCGCGCTTCACTGTAGGTTCAGACACGGAGCAAAAGTTAAAGTTGTTAGAGACGCCAGCAGCACCCAACCCAACCCAACCCCAGCCCCAGCAGCAGCAGGTCCTATACTGGTGTGATGATAATGATGATGATGATGATGATGATGTTGAAGAAGATGATGATGATGATGTTGATGATGATGAGCTGGTGGTGTTGATGATGATGTTGTTGTTGTTGATGTTGATGATGATGATGATGATGATGATGATGAGCTGGTGGTGTTGAAGCTGCTGACAACACCACGTATAGTCGACTCCACTAGTAACTGTGTTTGTTTACATGTAGTACAAGTAAATGTGGCACCACTGTTTGTTTACATGTAGTACTAGTAAATGTGGCGCCACTGTGTTTGTTTACATGTAGTACTAGTAAATGTGTAAATGACTCATAAAGTATTGTGTAAATGACTCATAAGTGAATTATTTGAATAATTTAATGACTCCACTATGAAACTATGGTAATAATGGAACTACCTGACAGATTTTGTGGATATGGAGACTGAGTTTGTTGTTGGATATTATTAAGACGGACAAGTGTGTGTGGTTGGGGAGGATTATAACAAACTAAAACCACTGTAGAATCGACTGTAAGACTGACAAAGAGTGATTGGGAAGGATTATAACCAACCCAATCCAGTGTGGAATGGGCCCAAACTGTCTGGTGTATTGGGACTGAGTCGGAGTCATTGATGTGGTATGACTGGTATCCTTTATTGCCACTCGTAAACATTCCAACAACCAGACAGAAGCGAGGCGGTGAAAGCCTGCCTCGCCATTATGCAACTTAATACCAAGGAAGCAGAAAGAAGGCTGTTGATTCCTCCAAACCACTCTACAAAACAGATCGTCTACCTTTGTGTCCCATGGAAGTGAAAATTGGAGGGAATCAGAAGGCTATTGATTCCTCCTGTTCAGATCTGGAGCAGGTGTTTCTAGACGACAGCCCACCCAAAGGCTCCATTGGTTCGTAATGTACAGTCGCGGTCAAAAATAATCATCTATATAGGGGTAACTCACGTAAGATTTTGACAATTTTCTTCTCTTCCTTAGCTGTTAAATTTCTAATAAATATGTTAAGTAGTATCTTTTAATTTACTACAAGCAGCTACACACTACTTAAAACAAAAACATCATATATCAACTTGAAAACCTTAGACAGCAAATTGTTTGAGATACCCATATGTGGATGATTATTATTGACCACGACTGTATGTGTGTCCTCATGATGGTTTGGGTGGGCTGTCGTCCAGAAACCACCTGCTTCAGCTTTCAGGCTTGGACTCAGGTGGGCTAGTGATTGTGGATTAAGAGAGTACATATATAAGGTGTTTTTGTATATAGTAATTGTGTACGTAACAAAGTAACTAATTGATCTAACACTGAACTCTTGTCTTTCCACAGTGTTCCCTAACGTGCCAGTACCAGGAATGCCGTGTCAGGGGGAAGACCGTAAGTATTATTATGTACACAACTTGTCTTACTTCAGAGATAGATAAGTGTACAGTCACCTAACATAATAAGTATCCAGGTCTCATTGAAGTTTCGAATCATTTAAGGACCGTGGAGGCTTCTGATTCCTCCTGACTACGCCACGAAACAAGCTCTTTCTATATAGATGGTGTTTGTTGGCAATGTTTGAAGGACTCTCTAACCTCCAATATTCTGACAACATCACAGGGTCCCATAATTAATCAACCAGTGAACCAATTATGTAAAGTGATGGTCTAATGTCCTGCAACCTGGTGAATAAAAGCGAGCTATTTGAGTTAATTTTATGAACCAAAATTGCACACACCAACAGCTATAGTTTCGGATCATTTTTCGAAGCCATCTCATTGGAAGGTGTTGCAGTACATTAGACCATGACTTTACTATGTTTTTATTGTCTCATTTGAAACACCTGTATACATATTAGGGCTCGTGGCTGTACATACATATTTTGACAGTCTCATTCACTTTATGATACAACAGTCAAACTTTGGACTGTGACTGATCAAGGGTTATTTAATTTTTTTGAAATAAATTAATTTTCAAAATAGTTCTTAATTAATGTAAACTTAGTATTTTTAAGCTTTATTTAATTCACCAACAAAAGAATCTCTACTTCCCTTAATATTATAATAACGTTACCCAGTGAATAATCAACTTCTATTGTTAACAAGAAAATGTTTACTGAAAAAAATGTTTACTGTCAAATTACTGAAAAAAATTTTACTGTCAAATTACTGAAAAAAAAAATTACTGTTAAATTACTGAAAAAAATGTACTGTCAAATTCCTGTAAAAAAACGTTTACTGAAAAAAAAAGTTTACTGAAAAAAACATTTACTGAAGAAAAAAAAAACGTTTACTGATACAAAAAAAAACGAAAAAAACACCAATTCTGAACTTCTCCCAAAAGGTTGTAAAAGTCTGTTGGAAATACCACCAATATTTCACCCTCATTGCTAACACACACACAAAACACACACACACACACACACACACACACACACACACACACACACACACACACACACACACACACACACACACACACACACACACACACACACACACACACACACACACACACACACACACACACACACAAAACACACACACACACAAAACACACACACACACACAAAACACACACACACACACACACACACACACACACACACACACACACACACACACACACACACACACACACACACCATAAAATCTTGGGTCCAGATCCAAATCTCTCCCCAAATGTAATCTCTTGTCGCTATTCACAGGGTCAACTCGGGGTCTTTTTTTTTTTTTTTTTTTTTTTTTTTTTGTGAAAGTGAAATTCGCACAACTTTGAGCTTTATACTGTTGACAGCCAAACACACATACACACATACAAACTATGCCACGAAACAGATCTATTATTATTATTATTATTATATTACCAATGAGGGTGTCTGTTTTCTAGTATAGTTAGGAGGAATCAATAGCCTTCCAATTTACCAATAAAATTATACACTGACCTCTTTATTACTCGTGACTGTACATTATTGTTATTGAGTAGCCTAGCGGTATGTGTGACTTATATCCTTCCTTCCTTATTAATTAAATGATAAAGACGAGATAATGTTTTGAATGTCACTTTACCTCTCCTCCCACTCCCACACAATTCTAACCACTACATCACTTCAACACTAACCACTCCAAAATAACACTAACCACTCCCACACTAACCACTCCAAAACAACACTAACCACTCCCACACTAACCACTCCAAAATAACACTAACCACTCCCACACTGCCTTCAATT
Source organism: Petrolisthes manimaculis (assembly GCA_034508575.1). NCBI lineage: Eukaryota > Metazoa > Arthropoda > Malacostraca > Decapoda > Porcellanidae > Petrolisthes > Petrolisthes manimaculis. Next base: position 356,380 of record JAWZYT010000675.1, on the reverse strand, counting down.
ATGCTACTGTACTTCTCCCTTCCACTTTCCTTCCTTCCTCCTTCCCTTCCTCCTTCCCTTCCTTCCTCCTTCCCTTCCTTCCACTTCCCTTCCTCCTTCCCTTCCTTCCACTTCCCTTCCTCCTTCCCTTCCTTCCACTTCCCTTCCTCCTTCCCTTCCTTCCCTTCCTTCCTCCTTCCCTTCCTTCCTCCTTCCCTTCCTTCCTCCTTCCCTTCCTTCCACTTCTCTCCCTCCTTCCCTTCCATTCACATTTCCCTCCCTCCTTCCCTTCCATTCACATTTCTCTCCTGCTTTTTTGCTTTCTACTTTTCCTCTCCCCAATACTTTTAACTCAATTTTGTCTCCCCTTTCACACGTCCTTTCCAATCCCACGCCAACTTTCCCCCCTACACACACACACGTTCATTACATTTTACGTGTGTGTATGTGTATGTATGTGTGTGTGAGTCAGCTGATAATAGGCCCCTACGTATAGATAAACAGTTGATATTGTGTTGTTGTAGGTGGTTGGTTGGGTATAGGTGGGTTGGTTTTGTCTCGGTAACTCGTGTGTGTTGATTACAGAGACATCATTCATTACCACCATTACCACTACACTGTTCATACTGCTGTTGGCACTCTGTTGTCTCTGTTAATACATACTCCCATCATCTCCCAATTTGTATACTAAACCACAGAGTCCCTTAAGCATCGATACACCTGATGAGCAATTCATAAACATTGCAACAGAAATTTGATGAAGTATTCTCTGTAAAACAGTTTAGTTCATCATGGAAATGTTACACATTTGTGACTTGAATGGAAGAATATAACCTACTATAGTTGGTTATCTAAATACTGATAAGTCTCACTTAACACCACAACACATGCATTGTGCCTCACATTACAGTTAGAAAGAATGTGTTGTTGACATTAACAGTGTGTGTGTACCTCTATGTGAAGTGTAATGAAATGTTTATTAGAACTGTGTACATCACAATAACATTATTGTAGTAACTGGTGTTAACAGTGAAGAGTGATTGATTAACCTTCAGTATGCAGATTGATAACCCTGAAGTATGTAGAGACAATACTCCTGATGTAAAGATGAGAACATCAGGCACCACCTACAGACAAAGGTCTTTATCAACAATACTTATGGGATGTGTGTCACCTTCAAGAATGGAAGAGAATGAAGCCCAAGTAGTGAGACCAAAGTCTGTATATCATGTAAAGGATGATAATGGTACAAGAAGTACCGGTACCATTATTTTAAGAGACAAGACAGGTCGAGTTAAACGAGAGAAGAGATCTAGCTTGACAAAGTCTCTGTTGCTGTTGTCCTTTAAGAGGAAAGTTAATGTTAAAAAAATTGAAGGTGAAGAAGAGAAGCATAAAGTTTTACCAGTCAAGGAAAAGTTTAATGTTGATGAGAAAAGTGTTGATAATAATGATGAAGCCAACCCTGGTACACTGTATAGGTCAGTGATGCAACCTCTATACTGTACTACCAACCATACTACCAATACATCCCTTCATAACAATGAAGATTTGGTTCAATGTGAAGTTTGTACTGATGGTGGAATGAATGAAGGCACATCTCAAGTTGGTCTGGAAAACAATAATGGTAGAGTAAACATGAGTAACAGTAATTGTGTTGAGAAAGACAAAGAAGATAATAAGAATGATATAACCAACGGTGGCGAACAAAGTAATATATATAAATACTGTAAAGAAAAAGTAACTAGAAGAAAATACAGTGAAGAACAGAATACAGAAATGAATCTCAATACGACTCAGCTGCCTCCTGTGATTCCCAAGCCAGTATTACGTCAACACCTCAGACTCAGAAGTGAAGAACGACCCCTGTCCTGGTGTGATGTGGACCCAAGACAAGACAAGCTAAACTATAGATTAAAAACACAACCTTTCACTGATACCTTCAAGTCCAGACCACTCTCCTGTGATGCCACTCCTTGTTACTCACCCACCACTCAGAGTGTAATGTCTTCACTCTTATATCACCTCACATCACTCTCACCATCCTCACCTTCCCTCTCTGACACTGGTAATGATATTATACAGTACAGTACCATTAAAGTTTTGTTGTCGTTTCAAACCATGTGAAGCTCAAAGGAGATAACATGGCAATCAATCATAGTTTGGAGGAATCAAGTCACTCTAATGTACCACAAGTGTATTACTGTACTGTACCCCTCTTAAATACATAACACCTTCTGTACCTCCAGAAACACATTGATTATACAGTATCATCTTCTTTCCTCAGGCAGTATATAAGACATAACACTATTAACACCTTCTGTACTTCTAATAACACATTGATTATACAGTATCTTCTTCTTTCCTCAGGCAGCATATACCGGAGAGGAGCACGGAGATGGAGAAAGCTCTACAAAGTCAATGGCCACATCTTCCAAGCCAAGCGTTTCAACAGGGTCAGTTGGATTTGCCATGTATTGTTATTGTTGTCATTACTATTGTTATTGTTGTCATTACTATTGTTATTGTTTGTTGTGTAGGTTTGTTTCAGTCACTCTATATTATACTATACTAATTCAAAACTAGGACAATGTTATGGTCTTCAGTACTCAGTCATATTTTGGGGACCTTGTATTGTACTTTTTTTAATACCTCAACCTTGTTGTTGGCTTAATGTTTACAGTTTGTCTTTTCTGACTTGGTGTATTTATTGATGTGTATGACCAGTGTACTGTTATTGATGTGTATGGCCAGTGTATTGTTATTGTTATTGGCTTAATGTTTACAGTTTACCTTTTCTGACTTGGTGTGTTTATTGATGTTTTCCTTCAGCGTGCCTTCTGTGAGTTCTGCAAGGACCGTATATGGGGTCTGGGTCGACAAGGGTTCAAATGCACCCAGTGTAAGTTACTCGTCCACAAAAAATGCCACAAACTACAAAAGGTGCCGTGCCAAGTCAACCTGGACGACACCGTGACCACACACGACACCACCACGTCATCGTCCGGCACCGCTACACTCTCACTACCAGGCACCAATGGCAGAGTATCCGTCACAGATTATACCGGAGAAATACCAGGTGAGTAATAGTACTGTACAACCATTTAATTCACATGGATTACTATAAGAAGTATGTTGTACTGTACTATTATTGTAAATTTATGATTGTAGAGAACCTATACTTTGTTCCCTGATGATCTTGTACAGTTGAACAAGTAGAAAATGCAAGTAAAATATGAATGTATATGACCACATCTGACTACCACTCAAAATTTCAGCCAATCACGTTTCACTTTACATTGGTTCTGGAGTCTTAGTGATTTATTGATAAAAAATACAGTACCAGAGTTTACTACAAAGAACTGAAAGATATTGCCATCTACACTCATATTTTTCTTGCACCTTCTACTTGTTCAACTATACATGATCGTCTTTTGTAGGTAACTTTATGCCGTGGTTTGTCATCATATTGTATACACTTGTGTTTTCAATTCATGTTGGACTGTTAGTTTACACATACAGTACTTAAGTAGTTTCTGTAAGGTGTTTGCTTTTCTCTAGATTAACTGTAAGTGTCATGTGATATGTTCTATATGTATGTTAGGTAATACATTCACCAGATCTTTACTTTGAAGTCATAATTTTATCTATACATTACAGTACTTTATTATTGTAAACAACACATGAACATAGAACAGAACTTATAAATATCCACCAGTAAATGTTGGTGTGTAAACTGAATGTACTTTGTGAAATAACAATATGGTAGAGAGGGATTAATATAACACTTTACATTATTTGTCAGTCAGTTGTATGAAAATAATAATAATAATAGTAGTTATTGTTTGGTAGTGAAGTAATGATAGACAGTGTTTATAATGAACTAACAATTCCCATTACAGATCCAGGGATAACTGAAGAAACACCAGTAGAAATGCCAGCTATAACAGGTAATATATATTTTACTTCAGAATACAGTATTTCTTCTAAGGTTAGTTGGAGTGCCATCATTCCTCCAAAGTATGCCAGGAAACAGGATTGGATTAGCAACATTAATGGTGGGCTGTTGCTTGGGAGGAATCAGATGCTCCAAATTTTCCTTTAAGCATTACAGTATACATTTCAAACCACATGCATACTTTGTTTAGAAAAGCAATATGTATCTGTTCACTGTTGCTGCTTCCATTAGAATATTAGTATGTTGTTTGTTACTGTATGGTACTGTACATAGTGTTAAATAATATTGTAGTGAAGAGAGTGAGAAAGTTGATCATACATACAACATACAGGAGTACAGTCGGCGGCAAAAGTCCTGTTGCCTCACTTGCTTCACTGAGGCACGCGATGTTCATAGACTCGAGATTATTAGGTGTAGAAAACGTGTGTATTTCTCGAGTCCATGAATTCTGTGTGTCTCGTTGGAGCAGGTGAGGCGACACGACTTTTGCCGTTGACTGTACCTAACATACAGTAGGTCTGGCTGGCTAGATAGTGGAGGGAAGGATTAAAATACTAATATAATGATTCAATAACCAGATTTATGTATAGTATTGGTCAGACACAGCAAATCCTAAATATATTCAAATAAAAGACCATTTATTGTACTGTATTATGAGTAATAGTTTTGAAAAAAATATGCATGGGAAATTAAATAAAGATAATACAATACAGTAATACCAATATTATAAATAATGCAGTATATTGGCACAAAACTGTGTACAAACTTTAGCAACACTTTTAAATATTAGAATAGAAATATATTGGTAATCAATCTAATAATTATTTGTCCTAAATAATAATGTGTTTGTACTAATGACTCTAACGACTCGTCAGGTCAGAGTAGTGAAGGAGCCACACCCACCGGCCAGGCTGGTCAGTACTGCCTGGATGACTTTGAATTAATTCGAGTTATTGGTCGCGGCTCATATGCCAAAGTACTCATGGTGGAACTCAAGAAAACCAAGCGTATCTATGCCATGAAAGTTATTAAGAAGACACTTGTCACTGATGATGAGGTTTGTACTCGGTCTGGTTTTACACCATATGAATTGTACCTTTATTATTTATGTGTTAAATGTTGTAAACTGTTATAAGAAAAATGAATACAATAGTACAGTTTGGGTTTCCACTGTAAAATACTCCTTCATTAATCCCATTAAGCAATATTACAGTATTAATGATTACTATACTTTGAGTACTAATGGTTTTATGTTTATATTACAGGACATAGACTGGGTACAGACAGAGAAACATGTATTTGAGACAGCTTCAAATCATCCCTTCTTGGTTGGTCTACACTCATGCTTCCAGACTCCGTCCCGGCTTTTCTTTGTTATTGAATTTGTACGAGGTGGAGACCTAATGTTTCACATGCAGCGACAACGACGTTTGCCGGAGGAACATGCCAGATTCTACGCTGCTGAAATTTGTCTTGCATTAAACTTCCTCCATGAAAAAGGTTTGTAAAGTATTATGTAGCTTATACTTGTGAAAAAATACAGTTTACCACAGGAATTTCTACACAGACTATTATGGAAAGAGATAATTTATTATTGTGGAAGCACTGTACTGCAATATAATATGGTCTACCAAGTGACTCTGTGATTAACAAAACAACAAACCTAATACTGTAATAATGTTGTATTACAGTTATGTAGTCTTTAGTTTTCCAAAGTTAGCAATGATAGGTTGTTGTTGTCAACTTCAAAACAAAATCAAATATCATGTTTATTGGTGTGACAGCAAGCAGGTAGGAAAGAAAAAGAAAAGAGGGACAGTTGAAGAACTGAAAGATGGGAACCATTTAGTCTGGTCTCTCACTGGCGACCTTCCTAGCATGGGAAACCCTCTCTCCCCGAAATCGGAGCAGAGCAGGGGCCGGAGCCCCTTCTAGTCTAGCTCGCCAGGTCTCAGAGACACACAAGCCCCCCCCCCACATCAAGGCAGTTCCCATTGGGGGGAGAAAGTGTATGTAATGTCAACACAAAATATAAAATGATCTCTTTTCTTTTCTATTACAGGCATAATATATCGTGATTTAAAGTTGGACAATGTATTACTGGACCACGAGGGACACATCAAACTTACTGATTATGGAATGTGTAAGGAAGGGATCCGACCAGGTGACACCACTTCAACTTTCTGTGGAACACCAAACTATATTGCTCCAGAAATATTACAAGGTGTTGAGTACAGCTTCAGGTGAGTCTATCTGTATTACACATTATAACAATACTTTACATAATAAATTAAATCAGTACCGGTATACAATACATACTCAGTTTAAGGAAGTAGGTGTACTCTCTTGATGATAAATTGAAAGGCTACCGTACTTATTACTTCACACTACTGTATTCTACCAAACAAATCCCCCATTGAAGTAACATTGAGGTTAATCTGTTTACTGGTATAGTTTGGAGGTAATAGTAGTCCTCCAATTTACCATCAAGAGTTCCTCCTCCCCTTAAAGAAATACTGTAATTCATCCAAGTATAGTTCATTTAATATTACAGTGAATTATCACATGAGAACAAAGTCATTATACCAATACCATATCATTGTCAACACCATGGATATTATTGTATACAGTATACAGTCATAAAGTCTATACAATGATAAATGAAATATATCTTAAATATGTTGCTCTATATCATACATTTATTGATTATTAACACATTATTATCATTATTATTATTATTATTATTATTATTATTATTATTATTATTGTTATTGTTATTATTATTATTATTATTATTATTATTATTATTATTATTATTATTATTATTATTCTTACAGTGTTGATTGGTGGGCTCTTGGAGTATTATTGTATGAAATGTTGGCTGGCAAGAGTCCATTTGACATTGTTGGTGCTTCAGACAATCCAGACTGTAACACTGAAGACTTCCTATTCCAAGGTAATATTATATACAGGTTAGGATATATCCAACCATTATCATTAGTAGTAGTATTACTATTTTTATTATTATTTTTATTATTATTATTTTTATTATTATTATTTTTATTATTATTATTATTTTTATTATTATTTTTATTATTATTATTATTTTTATTAGTATTATTTTTATTATTATTATTGCAGTATAGCGTAGTACCGGTATAGATAAGTTACTCAGATTGATTGGGCAAATAATTATGAATCATTAAATGGAATAATTGAAGTACTGAACATAAAACCATAACCACCACTTAGGATGTACTAACACTACAATTCCTTCTCTACCCGGTCGGTACAGTCATTCTAGAGCGTCCAATCCGTATTCCCCGTTCGTTATCGGTGAAGGCTGCGTCTATACTCAAAGGTTTCCTCAATAAAAATCCCGTGGATCGTCTCGGCTGTCATCCGGAGACCGGCTTCACTGACATCATCAATCATCCGTTCTTCAAGACCATTCTGTGGGATATGGTTAGTGTTCTCTATAATTCTCACTTATTTTATCTTGTCTATACACTGTGTGCTAATGCTCTTTTCAGCTTTTATTTACTTACTTATTATCATTGTTATTCATTTTTTGTGAGTATGGAGGTGAAAAGGGGACTACGAAATAGTATAATCCTGCCAACACTGACATATGCATCAGAGACCTGGACATGGCATAGGGCTCATCAGTCTAGAATAGGTGCTGTGGAAATGAGTTACTTGAGAGGAGCATATTGGGTGTCTAGGTGGGATGGAGAAAGTAATGAGAGTGTGTACGAGAGATGTGGTATGAGTGAGAAGGTAATTGGTATTGAGTGTGGAGTGGTTGAGAGAGTGAAGCATAACACATTAAGATGGTTTGGACATGTAGAGAGAATGTAAGGTGAGGAGTTTGTAAAGAAGGTGTATGGAAGTGAAATTGTGGGACCTGGTGTGAGAGGCAGACCTCCAGTTAGATGGCAGAACAGAGTGGAAGAATATGTAAAGGAGAGAAACATGAGGGACAGAGGAGGTCTTGAACAAGTAAGGAGGGAGTGTTGTAACAGGGAGAACTGGAGACACTTCTGCCGTGGCCACCCCCTTGGAGGGAGTTAGGTGTCAGAGCTATAGATAACCAGAGTTAAGTTATGAAAGAACTGTTACTGTGATTATTATATAATTAGTTATAAGACGGTGAGTATGAATTTTATAGTCAGGTAGAATTTATTAACAATATATTTGTTTTCAGAAGAGGTGAAGAACAAAATCATATAAATATTTAATAAGTGTTTTCAGAATCATCCTAATAATCTATGACGTTGGTTTGTTCCTCACTTCACATTGTGATGAAAAACAAACAAAGTAATTTTGTTAACAAGCTCACTAGGTGGACTGAAAGGGTGGTACTTTCAGCTGGAAAGGAAGCAGATTCCTCCTCCTTACAAACCTCGAGTGGATGGGGAGAGAGACCTTGAAAACTTTGATCCTCAGTTTACAGCTGAACCTGTACAATTCACACCTGATGACCAGTAAGTCTGTCAGTCCACACCACTGATGATACTCAACTCAACCCTCAGTGTGCAGTTGGCTGGGCTCACTGACTGACTGACTGACTGACTAACTGGCTGGTCAGATCATATCACTCTGTCTGACTGGCTGGTTGGTTGGCTTGATGTGGAGAGAGAGTGTTTATAATGTGTGGTGTATGTAGTAATATGTAATGCTCTTTGTATTCCAAAATGTTATGTTACCTTCCCCTTCCCTTCCCTTCCCTTCCTCTTGTAGCCAAGACTTGTGAGTGTTACTGAACTCATAACATTTCCAAGTTTGTGTTATGATCATCTTCTCTACTTTCCCTCATCTGTTGCATCATTCACAGTCACATTATTATAACAATACAGATGACCAGCTAACCTGCCTGTCTGTATGTCTGTCTGCCTGTCTCCAATACTTCAATACCTGCTATGTAAATCAATTCATAAATGTATTACACTTGTTAGATCATCTTTCTAAAGTGCTTAATGGGAGTAACATAGTGTGGACAAATTTAATGCCATGGATGATTCCTCTAAATTGTACCATAAAGTAAACTAACTACAATATACTACAGTAGTTTAACTTTTGGCTACACTTTAGAGGTACACTTTAGAAGTACACTTGTATCAGTTGTCTCACAATGTACCAACAATATTTTAATATAATATAATATAATTTGGTTGTACAATACAGTAGTTTGAAATCTGTTATGAAGGCAGATGTACAAGGCAGGAGGTTACTGTCAATGTAAATATAATATTTACTAATGGACAATGCTACATTATTATTACCTATTAAATATTTATAATGACACCTTTTCTACCCATTGCATGTTACTTTGTCTTGATAAATAATGTATCTCTCTCTTTCCTTTCTATATTGCTGCTGCTATACAATATTTCAGATAATATGACCCTAAAGAGATATATTATGTTGTGTATATAAATTGTATTATATACTTGACTACAGTAATGTATGTTAGTATTAGTGAGATGAATTACTTGCCTTCTTGTTACTCTGATGTCATTGCAATGGAGGCTCCTGATTTCTCCAATCTCTACCAACAAACCTACTCCCTAACTGTTTGATTTAATTATTTTTTTATTTATTTTTATTATTATTATTATTATTATTATTATTATTATTATTTTTTTTTTTTTTTTTTTTTTTTTTTTTAATAATAAATAGTATTGAGGGAGGAATCAGTGAGCTGCTATTTAGAGACCTGTTTATCCCTTTACTAAGTATTGTGTATGGCTTGTATGGCTTACTATCTAGCCACCTGTATTATGTGTCTAGTATTGCCTGTGACAGTAATCTGCTTCACATTCTTTATTCAGAATGGTGGGGATATTTTGACTTGGCAAAAATGCTATAGTTCTGCACCAACTGATATTTTAACTTCATTAAATGTTATGATGTTCCAGTAAATTAAATATTGTAAACAGTTGTAATTTGTGTAGGTTTGTATCACATTCACAAAAAATACGCTAAATATGGAATCAATGTGAATTTTTGCCATGTTAAAAATACTGCATTACAGTATATAGTATTGTTGGTGATTACTGTACTGTATTGTGTTGTGTAATGTTATGTACAGTATATTATTTATTGGGAGGAGAGACGGACACATGTCAAGGAAAGACATTGAAGAATTGATAGCAGAAGTCTACTGCATGTAAGCCAAACCATTCGCTCCCCCGTGAATCTTGTACGTGGACGTGTGTGTATGTGAGTGAGTGAGTGGTGGTGGATGTGTACGTTGGCTCTGTTCATATCCACAGTTGGAGCAGCGTCAGGTTCCCCCGCCTTACCGCCCCAGGCTAGAGTCAGACCGGGACTTGGCAAACTTCCCACCAGAGTTCACAGATGAGCCAATACAGCTCACGGTTGATGATGCGTAAGTATTATAAACACATTCAATTTGACCCGGAGGGAACGAGGCGTCAGAGCTATAGATAGATAGATAGATAGTAGGTTTTGTCAGCACATCAGGTGTGGCATAATATTATATAAATAAAGTTTGCGCTCAAAATATAAAAATGAAACACAATATGTACTCTCTTGATAAATTGGAGAGCTATCGATTCCTTCAAACTATACCACGAAACAGAACCCCCTAAGAATAGCATAGAGGTAGTCTGTTTCCTGGTATAGTCTGGAGGAATCAGTAGCCCTCCAATTTGACAACAAGAGTGTACCTTATTAACAGTTTACATTCAGCTAAACCTACAATAAAATAACAAATAAGGTGTACAGTAATCATTATAAATATCCAGGAATGTAATCACTATGAACAGATTACAATACACCATCAACTGATATACACTTATACACTAAAAACATGACATGATAATATGGACCAAAGTGTTGTGTATGTGTAGTTATTGTATGTATAGTATAGTATAGTATAGTATAGTAATGAAGAACTGCTTGCTGTATGGAATGTAAATGCATGTTTGGTATTATTTCCCATTGTATTGTAACTACATTTGTTATGCCTTGTTAATAAGAGTGCATCTTGAATATAGCTTTGATAATCAGTACAGTACATTAGTGTAACGTTCTTTGCTTACTCTAATCATCCTTATTAAAGTTTATTTCTATCTGTCTGAAACTAATAATTGAATACAGTAATACATAATTTTACTGTAGCTAACACTGCCTTTAGTTGCATTCTGTGTGCATATATTTTTAATGTAACCAAATTTTGTATAAAAAAAGTTAAACCGTTACTTGAACATCACATTGATAAGCCAACCTTTACTTCAGTGGACAGGTAAGTGATGATGTGTGTGTGTGTGTGAAAACAGTGAGCCCAGTCAGCTTGTTGTAGTGATTTTTAATGCAGTCATTCAAAACAGTAGTCAAATTAAAATCCTAATTTAAAGGGAATGGTCAGTGCTAAAATAATTTGTGTGTGTAAGAGTTTACTGTTTACATTGTAGTGACCCTATGCTCACCATAAAAGTTATAAATCTCAACTTGTTAACAGTACAAAATTATTAATGTTTAGTTGACATGGTTTACTCAGACTTACCTTTGTTGTGATATCTTAACACAAGTAAAAGTAAGGCTGCTTCCCATCATGTCAGTGATTTATATATTGTACTGTACAGTACTTCTCCTTTTCCATGAACAGTTATTACATACAGAATAAGAGTGAGGGAGGCTTCATACATGTAAAATTATTTCTGCTCTTGTTGCTCCTCTAACCTGTAAAGTTGTTGTATCAGTGATCTACAAATATTACGAGCAGATTTAACCAATTAATGATGAACATTTTAGAGACCTTTTTTGAGGTGATGAAACAAGAAACTTGTTCAAACTTATTTCACGTCTGAGTGACTTGTACATTTATGTGTTTCTTTTGGTTTCTGTGATAAATATGAAATTACATTTAGCACTGATTACTCCCATAATTAGTTACTTACATTATTGCAATTACATATTCTACAGTTAACTTTATACCATTCTTGCTTATCAATATTCAAAATGACAAATGTAATGTACACTCTCCCAAAAAACTTTCGGCATTAAAGTGAGTGAACGAAAACTACAATAACCTTAAGATTGTGGTATACAGTATTGCCAAGAAACCTGACAGAATGTTGGTATGTCTGTTAATCAGGTGCCAGATGTCCATTTCTCAAAGTAACGTTCAACATTTTCTTAAATTTGATTTGACAGCATCTGGATACCATTCAACCCACAGTCAGGAGTACCAACCCTTCACATGAGACTCATAAATGTAGTTTCGTTTGTTTTCCCAGCACCATCTAGCCAGTAATGCCCATAGTTTTTTGGGAGAGTGTACACTACTGTATAGAAATAAGTAATTTGAATAATATTGACTCCTTCAATGCTATAAGACCTCCATATCTTATCTATGTCAAAATAATAAAGCATAATGAAAAGGAAAAAGTTTTAAAACCTGATTCAGTGTCATGAAATAATTAAACTCAATTATGATAGATTGTTCAGCAGTTTTTGTGTATTTATAATATAGAAATGCTTATACCTATACTATACTATAATATCTATACAAATCTAACCTTAAACATTATTGATTCATTGTTTTACTCCTCTGAAAGATTAAACATTTGCATTTTTACTCATAAATATAATGAAAGTTTTAAAGAGACTAGCATTCTTTTAAACTATCTTATATGCCATTCATCACAATAAAAGAAATGTGCCTTTTTATATATACAGTACAGTATTTGTAAAGTGATATTTCCAAAGTAAACTCACCATCCATGTATTATGTAAGGTTATTTATATTACAGTATGTATCTGTGACTTACATTTACTCATTGTTGTCTTTGTATTACAGACGGGCAATTGAAAACATTGACCAGAGTGAGTTTGAAGGGTTTGAGTATGTAAACCCATTACTGATGAGTCTAGAAGATTGTGTCTAACTTATACAGTCAACACCACAACTCAGGTACTCTATATATTACATGTTGCTACTTAGAGGTAAAATTAATACAGTTAGAGTTAAAATTTATACAGTTAAGAGTTAAAATTTATACAGTTAGAGTTAAAATTTATACAGTAGTACTTACATTGTATTTGTGACAGTTAAGGAAATAGTACAGTGTTGGTAAATCTGGAACAATTGATTCTTCCATACTGTTCCAAACAACCAGACACCATTAGTTTTGTAAATGTGTTCCCGTTTTCTGACATACCTTGGAGGAATCAATGTTGTCTAATATACCAGAATGTACTACCCTATTATTATCAAATTGTTGACTAATTTAATTATTTCAAATAGTGTAAATTGCTATAAATTTACCTGGAAAGAATTTTGAATGTAGTTATTAGGGAGATGAAAATGTAGTTTTGTTTTGTTAATTGTATTGTTTGTTGTTTACAGGTGGTAGTGGCTACAACAACAGTGGAATGGGTGGAGGCGGTGGAAACAGTGGCGGATACAGTTCCCTTGATGATGGATTAGGTAGTGGAATGGGAAGTGGAATGGGAGGTGGAAGTGGTGGTATGTCAGGAGGAATGGGTAGCAGTGGACTGAGTAGTGGAATGGGAGGAGGAGGAGGAGGTGGAATGGGTGGAAGTGGACTGGGAAGTGGTAGTCTAAGTAGCAGTCTCTCAGGTAGTCTGAGAGGAATGGGAAGTGGATTAAGCAGTGGAATTGGAAGTGGTATGAGTGGCAGTGGTTCAGGTCTAGGTAATAGTGGTATGGGTTCAGGAAGTGGTAATTTCAGTACCAGCAGCTTCAATAATGGATACAACTCTAACAACGGTTACCCGGACCAAATGATGGGCACCAATTACAACACCTTCTAACAACAAAAGGCAAACATTGGCTGTTTATACATTGAGCAGCATGTACAGTATATTTAAAATTTTCTGTTGTCTCTAAGTTGGTAGGTATGGTTTGTGATTAAAAAGAGTATAAGGTGTACTTGTGTAGAAGAAGGTGTGTAGTTACTGGCTGGTATACATGTCAAGTTGACTACACATACATACAAGTTAAATGTACATGAAAGTCTTTGACAGCAGTTTCAAAGACTTCAAGATGATTTATCAGGAACTTCCTGGAAAAGTAAAAGTATGGTTGATTAAAACAAATAGTCAATACTATTTCCTATAATACTGTACAGTGATCACTGTTGACAAACTTAGCATTATTATACAATGTTAGTTACTTGAACCTATTAGTAAAATCAAGTAAAGTATTGTTGTCCATTACATACACAAACTATTTATGTTTAACCATCTTACAATACCAACATGAGGCAATGAGTAGATGAATAGATGTCTTGAAGTTTTATTCAAGGAAAATATAATAGAGTAGCCATGTTTATAGAGTGAACCCTTGGTGATGTTTTGAACAACAAAGTTGCCTCTGTACTGTGTATGTAATATTAGGTGATGACAGAGCAGCTAATTAAAATCTTTAGAGGAGTTGCTACTCTTACTCCTCATCCTTAATTTCTTATATTCTCTAGTTATTGCTTTGTAGCAGTCAGTCATCTGACATTTTCTCTCCTCTCCTGCAAGTGATGTAAAACTTAACATAACAAGTGTAAAATTTCTCCCTTCACGGCACAAATTAACTTTGAGGTGTTATAAGGTAATGCAGCTCTTTTACTTTCTCTAGTCTTGCTCTATTTTGTTGTCTATAAGTTTTTACATATATATATATATTTAATCTTGACTTGATGGAAGCTCCATTCACAAAAGGTAAGGAAACCATTTGTTGTGGATGTAGAGTAGATGGAAGGAACTCAGAAATATGTTGGGAGTGAATGTGAGTTTGACCCATTTCACTGGGCAGTCTGTCTCAATCAAATCTTTTGTTGTATTTAATTGTTTCTTGAGTCTGGAAATGCCCCACCTGTTAGATAAATAGAAATGATTGTCTTAACGATGACTAACAATAAACTAGAATATGTGATGATAAGAGATCTAATATTACTATATACTCACTTGCAGGGAAACATTCACTCCATATTGCCATGTCTTATTATAAAGTAGTTAAGTTTATGAAGAATCTTTTGTTCTGGTTTTGTGTTTGGAAATCAAAGTAAGATTTGCTGTATGATTTATTCTGGGTTGAAAAATGATAATATAATGAAGCCTATACTGTAGCTTTGAAATTATGTCACCCAATATTATCCATACAAGAAGGTGAGTACGGTATGTAGTCAAAATGAAATTAATACATTAATTTCTTTTGTCATCAAATAACTTGTACCAAAATACTGTACCAATTGTTTGTCAAATTTTTTTTTAGTTACTGAAGGAAAGTTAAGGAGAGATTATTTTGTTGGTGAATATGAAGGTCTGTGATTCCTCCAAACTATGTCATGAAACAACAGGTCCCTTATTACAGTAGTACCATTGAGGGTGTCTGTTTTCTGGTATAGATAGAGGGAATCAGTAGCCTTCCAATGTACAGTTGCCAAAAAAGGTATTGCGACAACTATTGATACAACATTTAATATATTAATGTCCATAGTTGTTTGTAGGGATTATAAGTATGTATTACAGAAGGATATGTATATTTCCTTTTGTTATACTTGCTTATTATAGTCCCTACAAACAGTTGTGGATATTACTAGGGTTAAAGTTCTATCAAGATTTGTCGCAATACCTTTTTTGGCAACTGTACCAACAATACAACTTCCCTTTAATGTCTTATACTGTATTACTAATCTTGAGTTACTGTTTTGCTCTGAATGCACAATAAGGTGTACAGTAGGTGTGAAGGGGAGATAAAATTGGAACCAATTTTTCACAAGTCGGTTGTATCTTTCACCAGACCTTATGTCAAAATAGTTATATTAACACAATGTCTGCTCTTAGGTGTACAGGAAATGATAATAACATGTGGTGGGATTTATAAGTACTGTACTGTAGTAGTTGTGTGTTAGTATGCTACCCAACCATACACTCAAAATCTTTACAATCAACACCACTGTACTGTAGTCACCACACCAACACTCATCATATAATTTATCATGGGTCAGTAACCACAAGGAATTTCAGTCAAATCTCAATATTGTGTGTTGTTGTCGTTTGATAGAGACCTGAAGCTGAGGCTGGACTGTAAAATGGTCCCAGTTTTGTTAAGGGGGTGTAGGAATAGGGGGACAGGCTTGGGAGGGTTTTGGGGGGTGCAGGAGTAGGGGGACAGGCTTGGGGGGGTTATAGGTGGGGGAGAAAGCCTGTCCCCTATTCCCGCACACCCTCTAACCCGCCCAAGCCTGTCCCCCTACTCCCGCACACCCAAAAAACCCCAAGCCTGTCCCCTACTCCCACTCCCTCTTAAGGATTGGAATTTCTTACCTGGTGACATTTTGTATTTTAAAAGGAAAGTATACATTTGGTACATTGGAGGAGTACATTGAGTCCTCCAAAGTATACCAGGAAACAGGAACAGGGTGACAAAAATCATGGTGGCTTGTTGTTTGGAATAGTTTGGAGGAATCGGTTACTCCAGATTTACCAACACTGTATTATCCCCTTCTAAGTTATCAGTATATTTTTTATATAATTGGTACCCAAACTCCTGATACCGTACTGGTTCTAGTGACGAATGTATGTACTGTATGTATTGTATATTATTGGTAATGACAGCTTTTATGAATGTGACAATGTATGGAGTCATTAAGGGACCCTGTGATGTAGTCTGAAAATTGGAGGTAAATGAGTCCTTCAAATATTACCACGAAACACCACCTATAGGGAAGGAGCTTGTTTCGTGGCATGGTCAGGAGGAATCAGAAGCCTCCATTTTCAAACACAATACAGGGTCCTTTAACAGGGGCACAAGGCATTGAAATATTAAATGTATGATTTTATGACCAATCGCCTCTTCAGGAAGTTGAAATATTTATAAGGAAGGAGTAACCACATGTAACAGTCTGCTTGTATCACATTTTAACACTAATTCACTAATATTTTTATCCAGTTATATTTAATGTTTTTGTTTTCAAGTTTTAATATAGTTTTGTATGAAATCCCTCCATTTTTATATTAATCCTAACCTCTGAGTTAATCTCTTCCTGAGATGATTCAGTTTGTTACTAAACTCTCTGAGGTTTAATCACATCACATGACATTAGTTTATGTGCTTTCCATAGTGGCTTTCATATTATTTTCAGGGAAGTATCATACATCTCTTCCTACATAATATAATTTATGAGCAAAATAAAAGAAAGTTACGGTGCAAATAATACAGTAACAATTGTTGTAAGTGTAAATGTACCACATTGTAATGATAACAATGTATTCAGTCAATTATAATTATAATGATTATGTGTGATGGGTTATTGTATTTAAAAAAATAGTGATAATTATGAAAAGGAAGACAGCTATGTTAGAAAAATGTTGTAAACCTATAGATGGAGACAAGAGGGACAACAAACATGAAAATAAAAAGAAGGAAAGGTGGGACAGTTAAAGAAAGGAAAGGGATTGACTTTGGTCCAAAGCCGCACTAAATCCCTAAAGGTATTGCCTATATCTGTGTATGTTATATAACCCTACAGAGAAAAAATATATATTCAGGGTATAATGGAAGTGAATATACAGTATTATGAATATAAGAGCTGAGCTGTATATAAGAATACTTGTAGTGTTAACAATGGTGTGGTAACAGTAAGAAGAGTCTGATGTTTATCAATGGAGTCATAGTAACAATATAATTATTAACATCAATATTGTTATATAATATGTCTTCAGGTTTGAGGTCTGTCATCACAATACTTACACTTGCCTGTCACATTGAGATATGGACCAATGTGCACAATTAAATAAGGTTAGCAAAGTTATTTATATACTTAAAGTTTCCTAAAAAGTTATTTTAGATTTATTTGGTAAAACATTCTTTCATAACCGTGAGAGATATTCCATTATGACACTCTTGTCTGTAGCTGTTCCATAAGTAACTGTAATTAACACCAGGGGAAAATCTCAATGTAGGTCACTGTTTGAATAGAAGATATAAAGCTGCAAACAACATTCATGAAACAGAGTTGAAAATATTACCTGAGTTAATGAGTGTATGTTGATGGTGTGAGGGAGAGCTAGGTACAGTATTGGTATCTGTTGGTGCTTAACAATGGAAATGATCAAACTCTAAAACAAGTTGATATATTATAACATTACATAAATTCTATCAACACTGGATAGATAAATTTATAATCATGTTAATGTGAAGTATCAAAGTGGGCTGACTGTAATAAAGAAGCCAGATGAACAATATATATCCATTTCTCTCCATTACCTCACTTATACAATGTTGCCCCAATTTGGTATTTACATTCTTCAACCAACACTACAGTACATAGATTCTCACCAACCAACCACTTATATATTACACACTGACTCCCCCTCTCCCTTCTCTCTCTACTATCATCATCTTTCTCTTATCTACATTTACCTTTAAACATTGACATTCATACACCTTTACTCTATATAACTTACTACAAGTACTAACCTTTCTACTATATATTTCTCACTACATGTACTAGCCAAAACTACCGAATCATCTGTATACATCAGTTTTGACAGACACTATTCTTCACTTTGTAACTTTTTCAATATCCTTAGTAATCTCACCTTAACATTGGCTTCAAGAGAATTACTTAGTGTTAATAATAATACTATCATTATGGTTGTTAAACTTTGAAGTTGCATAAAAATGAGAAATGGAAAGTAAGAGCAGTAGAGATGGATATACAGAGAAGTGTATATAGAATCAGATGAAGAATTGACAAGGTGAATAATACTGAAATCCATGAAAGCAAAACGTTAAATCAAGAAGAAGTGGGAAATGTGAGATGGTACTGTATATACGGCCATGTGGAAAGAACTGAATAAGACTAAGAATGTGGGGAAAAAAGTATATGAAATTGATTTGAGGGATAAAGAATAAAGGGAAGGACCAAGGATAAAATGGTACAATATGGTGAGTGTTTGTATAATAAAATGTGGAATGAGAATTTTGGTGCATTTTTTTAAGGTGTAAAATTGATGGTGTCTTTTAACGACCCTGTGATCCTGTATGAAAACTGGTGAATTCTGATTCCTCCAAACATTGCCATGAAACAAACTCCTTCAGTATAGATGGTGTTTCATGGTAATATTTGAAGGACTCTGTTTGTTTGTATGTTTGTTTGTTTGTTACTGTACCTCCTATTTTCTGACTACATCTTGGTTCCGTTAATTAAAGGTTTGGTTATCCCTTTTAATTTCATGTTAATAATATGGAGCTTTTTTTTTACCACATCACCGTGACTTTTAATTTCTGTACAGTAAACTCATATTTTAGTAACACTGGAATTTTTGGGTGTGAAATGTAATGTGTGTAATGAAACTGTACACAAAACTGTCATTGTACAGTACACAGGTATTATGGGTGTGAAATGTGTACAATTAGGTTTTATTGTACATACATACATACATACATTACACACACACTACTTCACATATATAATCCCAGTGTAAAATGTGAGTTTACTGTAATATATAATTAGGTTAAGCATGTTATCAGTCTTTTGGGGCCAATTCAAGAAATATGATGTACAGGGATAAAAATTCTATACAGTTACAGTGACTTGATAATTATAGTTCCCCAGTGCAGCTTAAAATTCCCGTAAAGTTATTATTTTTCACCAGGAAATTGGTAGCTACTGACACATTAAAACCATCCTTATATATTAGGTGATTTGCCTTATGTAACACAGTTTGTAATATAAGATGTATATTTTGATAATTTATAGTGGTTTGTACAGTATAAAAGTAAGCCAACAAGTTAGGTTATTACTTACATAGACGACAGGATCATCAAAATATCGTTAAGTCATTTATTAATTAACTTGAAGTATTAAAAAACACATTACGTATATCAGGTATATATTACACGCAGCTTTGGAAACGAATGGCAGCCTTGTATGAATGATATGATTGTGTCTCTATTGATATTGGGTGTTTTAAATTCTTC
Organism: Petrolisthes manimaculis; assembly: GCA_034508575.1. Lineage (NCBI taxonomy): Eukaryota > Metazoa > Arthropoda > Malacostraca > Decapoda > Porcellanidae > Petrolisthes > Petrolisthes manimaculis. The sequence goes on along the minus strand of JAWZYT010000675.1, from coordinate 336,467 downwards.
TGTTATTTTGTGAGTGATATATATACAAGTGAATGATGTGTAACCAACCATTACTTTTATTATTATGTCCCTTAGGTAATGGCAGTGTTTGGAATGCCTATATTCTTTTATTACCTACTTCACCAATGGGAGAGCATACTGAAGAGTCTATCAATTAACGGTTTCCTGTCTGTGTGTTTTTTTTTTCAATATGATACAAAAACGTAGATGATAACCATTATAAAATCTGTCTATGCTGATGGAATGTGAATTTTAGTACGAGAAAGATTATGCTAGATCCATCTCCTCAGAGGATGGGGTTTTATTGTGTGGTATTCAAGAACATTGGTGGTGCATACGATGGTGAGGTACCAGTACGATGGCTCCAATAATGTTCTTGCATACGACCCATTGTAACATCACAAATAATCTGGTGTTATGTCCTACTTTGTAATGTACATGTAATAAGTAAGCTGTACTTTATATGGTACAGTACTTGATAATTATTGTTTGTAACTTTTTAAGGACAGAGAGAGTTTTGTGGTGGTCAGTGAAAATATCCATAATATATTTGTCATGAGCCATCATATAGGAGTTAATATACTTATATAATGTGTATTTTGTTCTAATGCTATACAGGTTATTTTGTAAATTCCTCACTAATGCTCTTCCATGAAAATATAATACTGAACTGTAAATAATATATTGTTAGATTGGTCCAACATTATAAATTTCTTATTATAAAATACTTTGTATTTTTTTTGTATGACCTTAAAAAGTTTATTTGAATGAAAAAAAAATCATTAAGTACAATACAGTAACTTACACATCACTGTTGGTAAGTTTTACAAAACACAAGTTGTTCCTCACCAAAGTATAAATATGATGTGTTATAATGAGTCTCAGATTTACTCAGTAAGTTGGGTAACTTTTGAATGCATCAACTTTGGACAAAGACTTGATGAAACCCATTATTACCAAGACTTTAACACCTACACATCATGACTTCCTGTTCCTACATTCACATTAGTAATGTAATGAAATTAATGTACAGTACTCTATAATTGGATGTAACGGAGTATAGGGAGGAATAATAGGAGGGAGGTGGCTAGCGGGAAATGGGATGTAGCAGAGTATAGGGAGGAATATAAGAGGAGGGTGAGTGAGGTGCTGGGGGATGTAAGGATGGGGATACGAGAGGGAATGGGAGTGAATGATGTGTATGAAGTGTTTAAGATGATTGTAGTGAGGACAGCAGTAGAGGTAGTAGGATATAAGACACATAAGAGGGGTAAGAAAGGGAGTGCATGGTGGTCGGAAGAAGTGAAAGATGCAATAGAGATGGAAAGGAAGGCATATAAAAGAACATTACAGAGGAATGTGTCCGAGGAAGTGAAGGAGAGATTATAATGTATATAAGAGACAAGTGAAAAGGATGGTGAGTGAGAGTAAAAGGAGAGTGGATGAGGAGTTTGGAAGGAAATTAGTAGTAATTATATTGGGAAGATGGAAATTATTGATATTGTTATTATCTATTTAAAATGTTAAAACAATGGTGGGTATATAATTATATTCATTCGTCCGTTAGTGAGTGTCTGCGTCGCTTTTAAAATAACAACAATAACAATAATAATTCTTCTTCTAATTAATCTGGAAAGATGGAACAAAATAGTACATAATATATTATAAAAGGAGTTCAAAAATAGCGGGAAAATGTATTCCTCCGCGCCATTCAGCGTTTGTCTCACAGCTTCCTCACTTTTGGTGAATTATTCCCAAATTAGATATTTTTCACGCATTTGGGGACAAATCTAGGGAAATTACAATTCCTGGGGAAAACTGAAGAATTTTAGATACATATCGGGAATCATTAGGGAATTCGAGTGAACATTGTTTATATTGTACCAATATAATATTCTACTGACAAAACTATTATAGCTAAAGAAATATGAGAATCCACTGAGTTATATACATAAATGTGACATAGGAAAATCTGAGTACCAATGTAGGGAATTTTGATGGGTAATCTGGTTATTTTGTGTAATAAAGTATTGGTAACACTGGTAGTATCCGCCATTACCGCGTCGCCGCAACACATAACACACAGACGCCATCAACCACTAACACACATACACACTTTGATACTCCACACTTATAATTGAGTATATTAATGAGTTAAAGTGTATATGTTGGAGTTTATAAGTGTTGAGGAAGTACAAGATATAAGTGTTATTATTAATAGTATAGTGAAATAAATAAATACAACATGTCAGACGCAGGTAAGACTAAAAATAAAGCCGGTATGTGTGTATGTATGGACGCCATGATGTGTGTGTGTGTATGTATGTATGGACGCCATGATGTGTGTGTGTATGTATGTATGGGGACGCCATGGTGTGTGTGTGTCTTGTATATACTTTATTGTTAATTTGTTATATTGTACTTAAAGGGGTGTAAGGGGAATATATAGGTGTGTGTGTGTGTGTTTGTATACACATAAGTTATGCCATGATGTTTGTGTGTGTATAACTAGGGATGTGTGTAAGGATGCTATGATGTGTGTGTATAGGGATGCCATGTGTGTGTATAGGGATGCCGTGTGTGTGTATAGGGATGCTATGATATGTGTGTATAATATACGGGTGATTCAGGGATCTATGTTAGGGTAGGAATAGGATAAGGGTGGATTGGGTCAGGGATTGTGAGTTAAGGATTAGGATTGAGAACGTAATGATTGGTGATGCTATTTCTAAACGTGTCAAAAATGGGACTATTAACTAATAAATAAAAATAATATGTGAGATGGGAGATAATTATTCCACTTTTGGATGCTACGGGGAAAAAAATATATGTGCATAAAGTTAAGTTAATTTAAATATATCGGTGTTTGTCTGGTATGTAACGTTATGTATGGTATTTTTTTTTTTAAGTTGTGGCTGCCTCTAGTGGATCGTATATATGTAACTTAACTTAGGGTGTATATATGTGTTTTTGTCAGTCAATTAACTTGTTTGTGAGTTTGTATATCATCTGTTGTCTGTGTATCCTTATTTATGATACGGTGTAATTTTCATATTAAAAAAAATGCAAATGTTGGTATTTTTCATTGTGGTGTTGGAGTTAACCCACGAAACTTCATGGGTGGTATTCAAGGACATCCGTGGTGTATACGATGGTGTGGTACTGTAAGATGGCTTTGTTGTTTGTTAATGGATCCATCGTATGCACCACAAACGTTCTTGAATGTGCCCCATCATTATTTACAAATTTACACCTTTTTTTTTTCAGTGGAAACTAATTAACTAAATCTAAAACTGATTAAATGTCTATATTTGTAATGTTGCCAGCGATTTACTGTCAAAAGCGTAAATTATTTATAGCATTAGTTGGAACATTGCTAAGTAATTTCTCTATTTATTGATGTGTGGCATAGCAATGAGAAATAATAAAAATATTTAAAGGGGTGCGGGAGTATGGGACCGGCATGGGGGGGGGGAATAAGGGGATAGGTTTAGGATGGGTAGAAAACCTGTCTCCTATTCCTGCACACCCCTTAACCCCCCCAAGCCTGTCCCCCAAACCCCGGGTGCTGTATGACCCCGCCCTTGTGGCGTGTAATTTCAATCAGTCAATTCGGGTTGGCTTATGGAGCTATCTATCTATCTATAACTCTGACGCCTCGTTCCCTCCGGGTACTCCCTCCAAGGGGATGGCCACGGCAGAAGTGTCTCCAGTTTTCCCTGTTCCAACACTCCCTCCTTACTTGTTCAAAACCTTCTCTGACCCTTACGTTTCTCTCCTTTACATACTCTTCCACTCTTTTCTGCCATCTAACCAACAGTATATATGGTAATGAATTTTATTTCCATTTGTTGTAGGTGAAGACAGACCTCTGAAGATGGAAGGGGATGAAGAGACAGTAGTTAGGGTACGTGGTCTGCCCTGGTCAGCCTCTGTAGATGATGTCCTAAAGTTCTTTGGTGAGTTACAAGAAGTATTCATGTACAGTTGTGGACAATGCTTCCACTCCACCTGTTCATTTATAAACTTGTATTTCTTTATGTTTGGTGGGGAGTCAGATTTTGAAGCTGTTAGTATGTTTGTAGTGTTGTGTGTACATATACATACCACCACAAAAAACTCATGGCTTTAAAATCTGTGCGATGATATACGGTACAAGTTTAGAAATGGTTAGGTGGAGAGGAACTATTGTCCACAGCTGTGTGTGTGTATGTGTTTATTAAAGTGAAATATACCATCATAATCCTTTCTTTGTCTCCTAAGCATAAGATAGTGTATGTAATTTAATTGATTGTTAGTTTAATTACAGTGAGCATACATTAAATGTAAAATGATGTTTGGTTACCTTCCTATTATAGTATTTAATTGTTAAATGATGACTATATTTATTCATAGATGGCCTAAACAAGAATTCTAACTATATTTGTTCATAGATAGCCTAAACAACAAAAATACTAACTATATTTATTCATAGATGGCGTTAACATCAAGAACGCAGCCAGTGGGGTTCACCTAACATTGTCCCGTGAAGGTAGACCAAGTGGTGAGGCTTATATTGAAATGGAGACAGAGGCTGATGTTGCACTGGCTGAAAAGAAACATAACCAACATATGGGACGCAGATATATTGAAGGTAACATTTTTAATCTAATTATCTATTTATATTTTTTTATAATATTTTATTTTTGCTGGTATGTTTTGTTCTCTTGTGCTCTATGTATGTTAAATGGGTAATTAGTTTATTCTATATCCAGACCACTTTAATATTTTATACTCAGCCATAATCATAGTTAATAGATTTTTCCTAATGCCATTCGTGTCTCCAGCTGTCTCTCTTCTTCATGTAATTAATGGGAAATGTCTACAGGTCTCAAAATTAAGGGATATAAAAAATGTTGGGTTATAGTTTATGGTATTTTTATCCAGTTTTCCTCAAATATCGGTTTATTTAATTTTTTCATGATACGCGCTATTTCAAATTCGCATAATTTAAACTTGCATAAAAAGAGAGGAGAGTGTACTGCTTTACAGGATAATTATGTAGAAGGAGACGTGTTTAACAAGAGAATTCTATTTTTCAGTATTTAAGGCGAAGAAGTCTGAGATGGAGTGGGTTGTAAAGAGAGCAGGTTTTGGAGTGTCTGGTGGTGAAGATGATGGATGTGTCAGACTGCGTGGTTTACCATTTGGTTGCTCAAAGGAAGAAATTGCACAATTCTTTTCTGGTAAGTGTTTGTAGTATTCTATTCCATTTCTATTTCCAGTTGACCATATAGCTGTAGAGTAACAAAGTTAGGGTTAGGTTGGAAGATATGATAGTGAATATTTCATAAATAGGCCTAGTTACACATCTAAGTGTTGCATTTCATTTTCTATTCATTCCCCATAATTTAAAATCTTCAATGTTTTCTAATAAAGTAACATTATCTGGTATATTAATGTGACTCACAACACATAGTATACAGTAGTTTGGTGTGGCATGTTCATTTGAAAAGATAAATTGGCCAACTGGCCTTTGTTTTGCACTTTAAAATTGTATATAAAACCAGTAAGTAGTACAGTATATAAATTTATCGATATCATTATCATTTTAGAAAAGAGGTGTTTGATTTTATTGATACTTCGAAATATATTTAACTAAATATAAAGCATAAACTGAGCAGTCACAAGTTGATATATTGATGAATGCATTTTTAATACTAAAGACAAACTTACGGTAAATCTCAGATGTTAAATTTTGAGTGAAATTAATTATATAGTGGTAAATGTAACACTTCCATAATTCCTTTTTGTTGAATGAATAAAATAGTGAAGCTACCCAATACCCACCTATAATATTAAAGCTTATGCAATAAATTTAGGTGTAATCCTTTAATCCGGAACATATATTCTAGGAGGTTCAAAATACTGATGGAAACAAACCTACCATCACACTGAAAGTTTAATTATTGGAGTTTTTGTTTTGTTTTATTTTCAAGAGCATTAACGAGAGATTCTTATGTTTGTGAATTGGAAGGTGTTTGATTCCTCCAAACTGTGCCATGAAACAGATCCCATAGTAATAACACTGTGATAGTCTGTTTCCTTTGCTACTTTGGAGGAATCGGAAGCCTTATAATTTACCAACAAGTGAACCTTCCCTTAAGTTACCAATACTAAGTTTTCTATCTTAGTATGTTTCTTGAATGATACAAATCATATCTTATCTGGACATTAAAAAAAAAATCTGTAGTGCCAAATAGTGGATATGTTTGTTATTGTTTTTTTGTTTAAAATGGAGTAGGTACACATTTAAGGAAAACAAATTGGGCAGTTATATATAGGAGATATTGTTTGATGGTTATGTTGTTATTAAAGTAAGGTATGTGATGTATTGAACAGTTTTCTTAACATTATTCTCTTTCAATGTCGCTGGGTAGGGTTGGAGATAGTTCCGAACGGGATAGCTCTGCCTACCGACTACCAGGGGCGGCATACGGGGGAGGCATTCGTTCAGTTTATAAACAAAGATGTCGCTGAAAAATCCCTTGAGAAGCATAAGGAAAAAATAGCTCACAGGTGGGAAGGCAACGCTACAGAAGGAGCAGTGTTGCATTCAGGTTATCAGTACATGGTACAGAGGAAATGGGGAGGTTTGTTATCAAATTTCAGTCTGAAGTATATAAATATATGTGTGTTAAAGTGAATTATTCATACAAAAAGTGTATGAAAATCCCTCCTGGAAAGTGGTTGGGAGTGTTGAGAGTTAAGTGGTATTTAATTATAGTATTTGTAAAGCCATACTGAAAAACGGTCTTGAAATTTGATGCAAATCTAGCCTAATTAAGGTGCACCTGGTCGGGGCGTAGCTACTGGTGGGGAGGCCGGGAGGAGGGAGGAATGGGAGGGTGTTACTTCCCAGGAGGGTTTCCTTGCATTAACTACCTCTGGGTTTAGGCCCTAGACAATACAGAAAGAAAAGATTCAGGATTAAATGTATCGTTATTAGTGTTTCAATCAAGGCAAGGAATATCCATTGTCCCTTGGAGAATGGTATCTATAGTATTGTATTATTTTATCATTAATTTGCAGCTAATGATTGCTATATAGAGTAACTGTACATTTGAAGATACCATTCTCTAATCCCTAGAACCAAACCCCAGTTTCTTTAGATGTAAATGTATTGCTGAATGAGGGAGGATCATCAAGAGTAGGAAATGCTCAGGTCTGATGTCCTGAACAGTTCTCCAAATGCAACTTGTAGTGGGTAAGGGCTTATGTTAAAAGTTTCACAACTGATGGGACATCCCAGTTTTGCATATCATTGCATGAAGGTAAAAAAAAATATTTTCAATTTTTTTCATTATTATTTTTTTTTTAAAGTGAGTGGATTTTCCTTCTGGCTTTAGTAGTTGTATTTGGTAATGGGAGTCCCAATATAAATGAGCTTTACTGTATGTTAATCTTTAAGAGGAAGTTCAGTAAGGGTCAAGAAGCAGCTGAAAACTCCTGGTTGGGCGGGAGGGCGTCTGTAAGTCAGGTAGGCAGAGGAGACTACCTTGTGGGCAGTGGGCCGGGCCGGGCTGGGCTGGCCGGGAAGGACGGGAGGATGCACTGGGCCGGGCCGGGACACGGGCTGGTGGGGCCGGGCCTGGGAGTTGGATGGTCTACACTGGCGGTAACAAATAAATACTTCTTAATATGTAACAGTTGACCCTTGTGGTCACCACACTTTTGAAGTGTATCAAGCTAAGTACCTCAAATTTACTTATTTATATATTGGTGATTAGTAACATAATAATTTGCCTTGCTTTTGAGTGAAAGCAGTTTTCATGTTCAAGTCATTTAGCCAAGGCTATTATAGTGCTATTGCTATAATGCATAGCTGGAGAAGACTGCTGTATTTTGTTTCTCTGTGTGGAGAGAAAAGATCAATAGGATAAAGAAATATCCCTTGTGTTGTTGCTTTTGAAAGTACCCTGCTTACCATTGAAAATGGGAATTATAATCATTGTAAATATATGGAATGGATAAAACTACACTTGGAATGTAGTTCTGAGTAAACCTGGGATATTTGAATGACACTTGTTAAGAAGATAAAGGTTGTAAGTGATTCTGTTAACTGTATAGTAAAATTCCCTGCAGGTACATCGAAATCTTCAGAAGTAACCTCGGTGAAGTACGTGCAGCCATGAGTCCAAAGATGCGTGGTCCTGGAGGTCCAATGGGAGGATATAATAACAGACCAACTCCTTATGACTCACGTGATAGATTTGGAGGGATGAACAGATATTCCCTGGGCGGCCGAGGACGCACACGTAAGTTACATCAACATAATATCTATAATTTGTAAAGTATTTAAGTAAATTTGAGATTAGGTACAAATATCTTATTAGATATGAAGTCTGCTTTTCATTAAATAGTTCGACCTAATCTCCACATAGTGTTTCAACCCCTGAGGTAACAACACATCAAGATGTTTTGGACCATTGCCTAACTTCTTCAATTAATGCAATCAGTCGGCCCTCGATAATTTTTTTTATTTAATTTAGCACATACTATCTTTTAACACGGGCTTAGTTAATAATTTAGTCAGGATGGTAATGAATAACACAAAGAGAAGCCTGGGAAAACATTTAGTGGTTTTCAATGAGACCTGAGTGTAAAATGAAGTGATGGATACAAGAAATTATTTGTTATATATCGACGGTTTACAGTAATAACTTCCTATCAGTGGAACACCATCTTTTCTCTGTTGAGTTTTACATCACTGATACTTGGGTATTCACTTCATATTTCTGGATAGGCTTTTAAGAGTGTGTGGGAATAGGGGAACAGGCTTGGGGTGGGTTTTGTGGGGTCCAGGAGTAGGGGAACAGGCTGGGGGTGTGTGGGAATAAGGGGACAGGCTTTCTACCCACACCAAGCCTGTCCCCCTATTCCCGCACCCCCCTCAAGCCTGTCCCCCTATTCCTGCACCCCCTCAAGCCTGTCCCCCTCCCCCCACTCCCCCTTAACAATTAGTACTTTTGCAGATTTTGCCTCTGAGGGCGGATACAACGATTATGATGATGGTCCAGGTTGGGGCGGGTCTGGGGGTTACAATGATGGCCCAGGCTGGTTGAGTGGTCGAGGTGGACGTGGAGGTGGACCGGGACTCAAGGTATGGCATCACTGTTTCTCAAGTGGACTCATGTTGAAATTTGGGTTTTATTTTTCTGTTTAATGTTGGATTGTCATTATAAAATAGTCCTTGATTACAAGTTGACTTGCATAGAAGACTTTGTTATGGCCCAAATTTCAGAGTGTATGAAAATTTTAGCTGGAGAAAATTGTTTTTTTTTTGAGAGAGAAGCTGCAGTGATTGGCTTTACAATACTACAGTACAGAGTGAGTGTTAAATGTTTGAAAACAGTTCTGTTGTGTAAACCTAGCATTACTGAAGAGGAGATTTGGGAGAGATCAGCGTGTGGTAGACGAGTCATTGGGAGAAGTGTGTGTGTTTGAAAGCCTTGGGATAATGTGTGAGAAATGTAGTGTGTTGAATGGTGTTGAACGTGAGGTGGAAGGGAAACAAGATTTGGTACAGTTTACCAAAATGTTTAATGGGAGTGAAGTTGAGGGCCCCGGTGTGAGAGGTATATTACCATTCTGGAGGGACAAACGGAGGAATATGATTGGAATGAGAAGGCTTGGTAAAGTGAGAAGGGAATACCTTAACAAAACTTATAGCCTGGCCAACCAGTGGGTAGGAAATTCCCAAAGGAAGTGAGGAATCAGAGATGTATATAAATAGATGATATTGTTTTCATATGCGAATTTGTAGATTTATTACAATATTTATTGAATTTTAAGTGGTCAGCTTTTAAATGTAAATATTATATGTAATTTTTTCATTGCAGGGCAACTTTGGTGGTCGAGGAAGTAACTGGAACAATGGTACTGGTCACTGTGTACACATGAGAGGGCTTCCCTTCAGAGCAACAGAAATGGATATTGCTGATGTAGGTATTTTGTGAATGCATTTATTTTGTATTAATATATGAAATACTTTGGGTTATCTGGATATGTGATACAGTGTTTTATTTACTATTAGTTTGTACTGTATGATGAAGCTATTTTTTTGTACTTTGTTTCAACAGTTCTTCAGACCTCTCAACCCTGTCAATATAAACATCATCATGGACAGTTCAAATCGACCATCTGGAGAGGCAGATATTGAATTTGCAACACACGACGATGCAGTCAAAGCAATGAGCAAGGTAATTATAAGTTTTATATATTCTAGCCTTTACTTATAATAATTTGAGATTTAATTGTATACATGGCTTTGTAATGATAGGAATACTGAAGAATTTATTTTGTATCTAATAATTTGTATGACATTAAAAATTGTATACATGGCTTTGTAATGATAGGAATATTGAAGGATTTATTTTGTATTTAATAATTTGTATGACCTTAACAGGACAAGGCCAACATGCAGCACCGCTACATTGAACTGTTCTTGAATTCCACACCTGGAGGAAACATGGGCGGTCCAGGTGGTCCCATGGGCGGACCCGTTGGCCCCATGGGTGGACCCGGCTCTGGCAACTTCGGTAGTGGCGGCGGAAATTTCAGCAGTAACAACATGGGCGGCGGGTTTGGTGGGGGCTATGGGGGGGGAAACCGAATGGGGGGAGGTAGGTACGTCGCATTCGCCCCATTTACCGTAAGTAAGGGAACATTATCTAGGGGCAGATGTAGGTAAGGTAGATGAGGCTGTTTGTGTAGGAATGTTAGCTTTCAGTACTGGGATTAAAGTTTTAATTAATGAGGGTTTTCTGATCCAAGGATATACATTGTATAGACACGTTCACTGGGGAAAAGGGATTTATTAATTATATATCTTGAGGGAAAGGGGTAGGGATGGGGTCATGTAATTATATGATACATTGGGTAATTTAGTTGCTGTATTGTTTATTAGGATGTATAGTACGTGGGTTCAGGGAAGGAAAACTAGGCAAGATTTGTTATTGTAAATGGCTTTTTAAGAAAAATGCACACTATTGGAATTAGGTATTGGAGTTAGGTAGTAAAGGTTTAGAGTACTTAATGAATTTGATGCAATATGCTCTACCGTATTATATACATATATCATGGCAGTAGTATAAAGTGAATTGTTAACAGGATGGATTATAATGTATAGGTCTGATGTCTCACTCCCCCAAGTATTTCCTTAATAGGGAGAACTGGAGACACTTATACTGTGGCCAAACCCTTGTAGGGAAGGAGTTCTGGAGGTATTGTGGCATCAGAGTTATAGATAGATGATTTTAAATTATTGGAAGTTTAGTGAGTGAAATAGAGGAACTACAACTCTCTATACTGGGTCAGGTTTTACTTAGGATAAATGGAACCTTTCCCCAGCAGACTAAGAGTTTTTTCATAATTTGAAGATGACAAAAATAAGATTGCTATATTGGTACAAAGTACAAAAAAAAAAAGATCAATTGTTTCACAAGATTTGTATCACTGGGAGTTAATCTATGAATTAATATTTTTCCTGGAGATCTAAATATTGCCTGACACCTCAATCCCCAAAAAGGGAATGGCCACAAATGAATCTCCTTGATGCACCTCTGTTCCCCGGCAACTGGCATCCCTCCTCCCACCCAATGCAACACTCTCTCAAGTCCATCCTTCCTCCTTACTCTTGGTCTCCTGGAGATAATTGTCAATAATTATATAAATAAGATAAGACTTGTTGCCTCAAACCTATTTGCTGACTTTCTCAAATGGATCTTTTTAGTTTGCCTCTGAAGATTCATGGTTTGTCATTTTCTTGAATGAGGTGCATTAAACCAGACATGCTTAATCCACAAGTAAGGTTTTAGCTTTTAAATGTCGATGTTAGATGGTGATATCAACATCTCAAATAGAAGAAAGTCTGACTACTAAATTCATATTGAGGGGATGGAGTATCTTATATCTATAGTCCACTTTAATATTTTATACTCTGCTTTAATCACACTTAATTGATTTTCCCTAATGCCATACATGTCTCCAGCTGTCTCTCTTCCTCATTTAATGGAATATGTCTGCATGTTACACACAAAGGATATATCATATAGCACATGTGATTTTCTGCTACTGTTTTGGATTTGAATAAGTATGAGTGGGTAAAGAGGGTGGAAGAGTACATGAAGGGAGAGAAATGGGAATGGAAGGGAAGGATATTGACCAAGTAAGTAGGGAGTGCTGGAGGCTCTTCTACTGGGGTCACTCCCTTGGAGGTACAGGGTGTCAGAGCTACAATATAGATATATCATTGTATTGTTTTAAGACTTAACTAGAAAGTGGGTCAGAGTCAACTGTTTATTTATTTGTGTCCACTTGGTCTGTTTTCACTTACAATCTGTTCATACCACCATCATCATCATCAATACTCCATTTCCCTTTATACTACAATACAACTGCAACCAAAGTATGTGTTGGATAAATATTATTCTGGTCTCGCCAGATGGCTGTGAAATTATTGTTTTTTAATATTAAAACACTGTTTAGCCAGCTGTCAGGGTTAGTGTTTACACCATCACTACAGCTAAAATATAGGTTTGAGGAAACTAATTCTGGTGTCTTCTGACAACTGAAAGGATTTAGTTTGAAGTGATAGGTTCCGGTTTTGAATATTAGAACACTGTTTATGGAAGTTTGAGGAAGATAATTCTGGTTTCTTCTGAAATATGCAGGTTTATTTTTTTTATCCAGTTTTCTCATATTTTTTCTTAAAAGATGTTAAGCAATTCTGTAGACTAAGTTGTTAACAATTCTATTACAAGTACTTGCTCATATAAAAATTAATCTTTTCCATTGCTCTTGCTGTACCTTTAGTTTTGCAAGAGTTTTATTACTTAATTTTTCACAAATTATTAAATATATCAAACTAATTTGCTGCCAGAGTTTAGTACCTCATTCATTTATTTATGTTCCTGAAAATATCCACCTCATTCAGTCTCCCTTCACTGCTCCTCTTTCATTTATTACACACGTGTGGAAGGTGTTGGACTCTTAGTTATTAATGGAACAAACCAAGCTTCACTCATTCCATGTATATCTGAATCACAATATACTGACCTCACCATCAACCTTTATAATTACATAGCCCATCAATATTATCCTATCCCCTTACAAGATGGTTTTAAGAAACTTTAATTCATATTATACCTTGCACAAAGCTTAACTCTTCTTATGGAACTTGTACTACTGCCAGTTGGTAATGTTTCATACTGTTTATAGTTTATGTTCTCTGAAGGGGTTTTATTTAGAACAGTGGTAAGCAGATGGACGCTATTACAATGTGTGATGTAGATGGATTAGTGTCTACATTTTTGTTATTCAAGCGAACTAGCATTCCATAAATAGGATACCTTACGGCTACTTGCCTTATAATATACATGTATAGTATTTATACAGTAAAGGGTTTTGAATATTGGGAGGTCATGAATATTAGTTGGTTATTTATTCATCATAGTAAACCTTCTCTAAAGTAAATGAGTTCATTTGTTACTTAATTGGAGATATTTTGCACTCTTGCTGATTAATGATGGTATGACCTGTAAACTGTTACCAATGAAATCTTGTACATTGTGAGTCACTTATCTGAATGATTTTATTAGTTCTATTATAATTTAGCACCAGTATGACTTTTGTTGTCTGGTATTGAGATGTTAATTGAATTACCCCTTATCTTTATGGATTTATAGTCTGAATACAGCATATGATGAAAAAAACTAATTTCAGAAGTAGAAATAGTTTTTGTAGCATTAAGGATATACACTAACAATCCACAATCCCTGGCCCACCTTAGGCGAAGTCCGAGATCTGGAGCAGGCGGTTTCTAGACGACAGCCCACCCAAAGGCATCATTGGATCTAAATGTGTTTGTGTCCTCATGATTGTTTGGGTGGGTTGTCATCCAGAAACCACCTGCTTCGACGAGGGTGGGCTAGAGATTGGGGCTTGCAGCAGTACATATTCTTTGTTGAAATCTCTGGATCCCTGGTGATAACATGTACAGTACAGTAAACAAAGAGGTGGTGTGGGTTTCCTCAATGAATTAAAGTTGTTGTTTACAGGTAATAACCAGTTGCATTGTAAATATCATTAAAAGGAAGCAAGTTGTTTTTCAATAAGTTCAGAGTGTAGTTTGTGCAGCAGTATTTGTGTGATTCAGGAAATATTTAATGTTATATACTGGATCTACATTAACTAAACTTTTGAATGTAGTTATTAGGGAGATGAAAATGTAGTTTTGTTTTGTTAATTGTATTGTTTGTTGTTTACAGGTGGTAGTGGCTACAACAACAGTGGAATGGGTGGAGGCGGTGGAAACAGTGGCGGATACAGTTCCCTTGATGATGGATTAGGTAGTGGAATGGGAGGTGGAAGTGGTGGTATGTCAGGAGGAATGGGTAGCAGTGGACTGAGTAGTGGAATGGGAGGAGGAGGAGGAGGTGGAATGGGTGGAAGTGGACTGGGAAGTGGTAGTCTAAGTAGCAGTCTCTCAGGTAGTCTGAGAGGAATGGGAAGTGGATTAAGCAGTGGAATTGGAAGTGGTATGAGTGGCAGTGGTTCAGGTCTAGGTAATAGTGGTATGGGTTCAGGAAGTGGTAATTTCAGTACCAGCAGCTTCAATAATGGATACAACTCTAACAACGGTTACCCGGACCAAATGATGGGCACCAATTACAACACCTTCTAACAACAAAATGAAAACATTGGCTGTTTATGCATGGCAGGATTAAAGTACCAATGTCAAGTTTATTTTCAACTAATCAAGCAGCATGTGTCATTAAAATTTTCTGTTTTCTTAAATTTAGTATTGTAGTGGTAATCTGTGTTTAACTTTAACAAAGTAGAAAGAGTGCTTGTGTAGGAAGGGGAGTAGTAGTATACATATGGAGTGTACTACGGGATACTAGATTTTACACTAAGTGGTAATGATGATCCCCATGTGAGAGCAAAGTTGCTTGAAATCGGTTTGCTTCGCCAGTCATATCTTGTTTGTTGAATTCCACCTCGAATGTGTCGAGAATGAAGTAACATTCCATAATGGAAGTTGAAGCTGGAAACTGGTCGTATGTTGGATTTGGAGTGTACTTTTAGAATTAATAAAAACTCTAATAATAAACCATTGAATTATTATTATCCACCATTCCCCATAATAATTATCAACATAAATCAGAAACAAAAAGAAAGCTGAATACAGTACATACATTAGCATTGAAAAAGAAAATTAAATATGAATGAAAAAAAAAAAAAAAAGGCATGATTATAACCATCATTACATTGCGCAACAACAACAAAAATGAGTAGTAGTGAAGGTGAGAAAGGTGAGTGTGTATGTATGTATGTATATTTGTTATCACTCATCCCTTCCCCGAAACCCACAATGCACCAGGGGCAGTCGGCCATGTTGGATTGTATAGATGGTGGTGGGCGATGGCAGAAGCTCATATAATCCACAAATATCATTATCATCCGACATTCTCACAGTGAATTAAACACACACACATCCTGCCAGATATTTTGTTAGTGCGGCCATATATATTTGAGAAGGATTAACCCCCGAGGCTAACCACAATGAGCTTCCTTTTGTGAGTGTTTGATGGGTTTGTTTTGTTATGGTGGATCAGCTGATTTGTAGTTGTAGTAAAATATTGTAGTAACAGGAAAAAGGCGTTGTCTTTACTGACTTTAAATATAGGATTTAATTCACTAAAAGAGTTAATAATACTTCTCTATTACGTTATATTGATTTAGTTTAGTATTTGTATGTGTGTTTTGTGTATAGCCTATATACATTTATTTATTTATTTAACTAAAATATGTGTGTATAAATGTGTGCGTGATTTAATTAACTTAAATATTTCTCTAGTACTTTATATTTATTTACTTTAGTATTTGTATGTATGTTTTATGTTTATAATTATATACATTATTATTATTATTTATATTTATTTAACTCATAGTATGTGTGGATAAATGTGTGTGTGTGTGTTTTTTGGGCCGTATTCAAGAACATTATGACTGTGGTGTATACGATAGCGTGTATACCGATACGATGACTCCAATGTCACTCCAAACTACAGGGCCATCGTACCTTTACCACACCATCGTATGCACCACGAAGGTTCTTGCATACGGTTCATTATTACACAATACTATATTTTTCGTGTTAATTCAATAACATCCAATTAAAATAGATAGTAATTAATACATAGTGGATTATTAATATTAAATAAATCATAATTGAGGTAGAAATATAAATGGGTAATAGGTTTAATTAATAAAGGTGAAATTAAATCCATATCAAATAGAAATATATATTTTTTTTTAATTACATTTTTATTATGACATTACTTTTGGTAAATATTGTAATTTTCACACTTTTTGGGAATTGAAATTGCCTGTTTCTTTTCCCATTTTAATTTTGGAGACTGTTTTATTTTGAACAAATATTTAAAAAGCAGAAATAGGTATTTATCTACACTATTGCCATTTTGTAGCAGTGTTGCCAGATCAGGTTAGGTCCCAGTATTTTTCCCTGGTCAGGTCTTGGTACTTTACGACGTTTAGGTCTCGGTAGTTTGCCCAGGTTAGGTCCCGGTAGTTTGCCCAGGTTAGGTCTCGGTAGTTTGATGCGGTCTAGCTTAGGTCAGGTAAGGTCAGGCTAATTTCAAAATGCCCCATTTAAATATACCCCATCTTGAAAGAAAAGTTTCCTAGAATGTTATAAATTAGTGGGTAAAGAAGGTAAAAAAAAAATTGTAATAGAAAACAGCAATAAAAGAGATACTGTAATTACCCAAGTATATTATTTGTATGTACAATATTTACTTTTAATATGGGAGAACTGTGACTTTTGTACTCATTCTTGGCTGAGTGAGTATTTAATGTACAGTCGACGGCAAAAGTCGTGTCGCCTCACTTGCTTCACTGAGGCACGCGATATTCATAGACTCGAAATTATTAGGTGTAGAAAACGTGTGTATTTCTCGAGTCCATGAACACTGCCTGTCTCGGTGAAGCAGGTGGTAAGACGACACGACTTTTGCCGCCGACTGTACAATACAGTGTGGCTTATTTATGTTGTTAAGGGAAGATTCTCTCGTTGGTAAATTGGAAGTCTATTAATTCCTCCTAAATAATTATACCAGAACACAAACCCCTTCAATACTATTACAGTACTATTATAGGGGAGGTGTTTCATGATATAGTTTGGAGGAAGCAACAGACACCTTACAATTCACCAACAAAAAAATCTCTCCGTAATTATGGGTGGGTGGGAATAGGGGGACAGGCTTGGGGGGGGGTTTAGGAGTGTTCAGTGGGTGGGGGCGTGCGGGAGTAGGGGGACAGGCTTGGGTGGGTGGGGGTTAAGGAGGTGTGGGAATAGGGGACAGGCTTGTGGGGGGGGGGGTTAGAGAGGTGCGGTAATAGGGGACAGGCTTTCTACCCACCCCAAGCCTGTCCCCCTATTCCCGCACCCCCAAGCCTGTCCCCTACTCCGACACCCCCGTTAAATACTCTGGTCTTTGTACTATATATTATATTTATTATATATTATAGTGTAGTTTCCCCTATATGTTCAGAATAAAAGAGAAGAGATTAGAGTACGGTAGAATATTATGGTGAGGTGCTTTGTGTGAGGAAGTAACAACATAGATTGCCTACCATACTCTTGACAACATGCCAGGTGTTTGACATTCCTATCACATTCTTTATGGCTGGAGATTAAAGCAGTGTAACTATTTATGGTTGTACATTGTGATAAGAAGTGTGAGTGCAAATGTTGATGATGCAGTAATTTTATTTATATATTGATGTTATTATTTGTCTGCAAGGTTTGGGTATAGTAGGATACAGTACTTATAGAGTGTTCTTCAATTTGGATTATGATATAGGCTAGTGGGACATTTCCAGTCTGTTGATACAATAACACACCAGTTTTTTTTGTACTGTACTGTACTTACACCTGGGAATATTTCCACACGTCCTACACACAACACTGAGAGATTTGATTGAAGGGAAAGTACAGTATTGAACTAGAGTATTTCTATTATGGAGTGTGAAGCTTATTTATACAGTACTGTACTTAGTTCAACAGAAAATTAGGGAGTAGGAGACAGGCTTGGAGGGGTTTGGGGGATGCAGGAGTAGGGGGACAGGCTTGGAGGGGGTGTTAGGGGTGTGTGGGAATAGGGGACAGGCTTTCTACCCCCCCCCAAGCCTATCCCACTCCCCCCCCCCAAAGCCTGTCCCCCCCCCCCCCTTGATGCTGTACAGTAGTGTATTAACCTTTCTTGTTATCTTTCACATGGATTAATAATGACATCACATCCTCATGGTTTATCTTGGCACAGCAACGGTCATTTCTCTGCAGTGTTGTCTCCTCAGGATTCATATAGGTTACATTACATTACATTTGGTATAGTATTCATTTATGTTCAGTGTACTGTACAGTTGTTTCATAATAAGATAGTTTTCCAGAACTTATGTACAGTAGGCCCTGGATATATGATGATTAAATTTACCACATATTATACTCTATATCCTTTTTACACAAAGGTGAGTCTGTTTGGTAATGAAGAACAGAATCCTGGAAAAACATTTGTTTGTTTTCATTTTCAATAAGTGACTGAGTGTACAATGTTATCATTTCTGTCAATACCATATAATAAATATTAAGGGGATGATATACTTTTGAAAGATTGGAGTGCCTTGATTCCTCCAAAATATGCCAGGAAACAGACCCAGAGGAAAAAAAAAATAATGGTATCCTGTTGCCTGGAATAGTTTGGAGGAATCATTTGCTCCACATTTCCCAACAGTGTACAGTACTACCCTCTTAAACACATTACAGAAAGATGAACACTAGTCTTATACAGTACAGTACCATGGTTAATACATAACATATACCAGTACTGTCCTGAACTTTGTATAATATAATATGCAGTACTGTAATGTGTTTTGGGTTTTCAGTTATTGTACATTATTATATATAGTACAGTATTTTATTTTGTGCCTTCCTTGCTGTACATAGGCCTATCAGTAGTTGTTAGCTGTGGAATGAAAGGTGTGTGTGTGTGTGTGTGTGTGTGTGTTCTTATGTGTCAATGTGTGTTTATGTGTGTGTGTCGTTGCATGGGTGTGTATGTGTGTGTGTTCTTATATGTCAATGTGTGTTTATGTGTGTGTGTCGTTGCATGTGCGTGTATGTGTGTGTGTGTTCGTATGTGCGTGTAAAACTAGTCACAGCTTATTGCATTGTTTTCTTTACAGATATCTTTGAACTTTATACTGGGTAATATTTGTCAGCGAACCCTAGTCATGTCTAGTGATGATTATGAGTACGATGAGTAAGTACCACACCTCCTCCCTCCCCCCCCCCCCCCTTCAGTAAACGCACATCCCGGCCGACTGCTGGTCTACACGGATATATTATCATGTCTCGGTACACTTGGGTCTAAGGGATAATACTTAATTAAAGGGAGTAATATATATAGTTTTGGTACAGTTGCCAAAAGAGGTATTGTGACAAATCTCGATACAACTTTTGCCATAATAATATCCACAACTGTTTATAGGGACTATAAGCATGTATAACAAAAGGAAATATACATATCCTTCTGTAATACACGCTTATAATCCCTACAAACAACTATGGACAATAATATATTCAATGTTGTATCAATAGTTGTTGCAGTATCTTTTTTGGTAACTGTACATTGGGGTGCCTTGATTCCTCCAATGTACTGTACAGTGAAAACTCTTATTTTACACTGGGATTTTGGGTGTGAAGTGTAATGTGTGTAATGAAACTGTGTACAAAAACCCCTCATTGTACAGTACACAGGTATTATGGGTGTGAAATATTGTGTACAATAAGTGTTTATAGTACAATGTCATATATTCATTACACACACTACAGTATTTCACATACACAATCCCAGTGTAAAATGTGAGTTTACTGTCTGCCAGGAAACAGAACCAGATGAACAATAATAATGGTGTCCTGTTGTTACTTGGAATAATTTGTTGGAGGAATGAGGTACTACAGATTTACCATCAACACTGTACTACCTCCTTAAGGAAGAAAACCATAGCACTGACACTCACATTAATGAATAGTACAGTACAAACTGTACATAAGATATTACAGTACAATATGCATTATTTTCTCTGTGTGCGGTACAATATTTTAAGAAGAAAATAATTTTGGGCAATATATAGAGCATCTCTTGTGACTTATAAATCACTGTGGTGTATTCAAGAACATTGATGGTACATACGATGGTGTGGTACAAATAATACATAGACAAACAACATAGCCAGAGTACTGTACTAATACCACACCATTGTCAACATCACAAATGTTTTTGAATATGGCCCACAATACTGATACTGTAATAGTTTGGTTTCCAAGCAAATATTAATACTGTACTGTTGTTGAAATAATGGGATATACTGTAGTAAGTAATATTTTGACTACTGTAATGAATATATTGTCCCATACACCCAAGTACTACATCTACAGTATTGGCTTATATGTATATGGAGCACCTTCAGCTACCGGTACAAGCTTAATAAGGGGGAAGGTTTAAATAATACTGTACCTGGATACAGACATTCTCACAGTGTACAGTTGTGATCCATAATTTTGAGCCTGTCACCAGTGGATGAAAATAATGGAAAAAATACAAGTAATCCTTATTATTTCATGTTATTGATGTTATACTGTATTTCTTATACAGCACTGTATTCTATTTAAAACAAATGATTCTATGATGTGTTCCTTAATATATATGTAAGGTAAGAAGTATAGAAACAATAATTTTAAAAGGAAAACTTACATTGAGTTCATGTTGTCAGTTTTATTAAACACTAGTTAATATAAATTATGGAATGTGACTGTGCATAATTGATGCACTTCTATCACTTGGGAAATGAAGCACTGTTAAGGGTAAACTGTATGCAAGACATGTGGTTGTGGATGTTACTCATTATTAGGTTAAGAACTATGGAAATTTATCCTGAAATATTACTATTT
This sequence comes from Petrolisthes manimaculis, assembly GCA_034508575.1. NCBI lineage: Eukaryota > Metazoa > Arthropoda > Malacostraca > Decapoda > Porcellanidae > Petrolisthes > Petrolisthes manimaculis. Next base: position 315,391 of record JAWZYT010000675.1, on the reverse strand, counting down.
CTTTCTGTTTTCCAAGTTGAATGGTGGCCACAAAGGATTTAAAAAAGAATTAGAAAATATATTTATTTCGGTAAAATTTACTTAAATATGAAAATACCTTTGAGAAGGAAATTTAATGATAATGCTATATTTTGTTTCTTGAGGTCAAATGAAGGCAGTAGGCTATACAGTATTGTACTAAATGTACAGTACAGTACAGAATATATTCTTCTGTTAAATAAAATGGAAATGTTTTCCTTTTGTATACTGATGAAGGTGAGGACTAAAGGTAAACAAGTCAGTTTAATGTCCTCTTTTATAATGTAAACAGAGAGAGAGAGAGAGAGAGAGAGGTTCATAATCATATCTAGTTTCATTTAAGATGTCTGAGTTACACACACTGTTTGTCTAAAGATCTCATTATATTAAACACGGGGTTGAATAAAAAAATCTAAAATGTGAGAAATAAAAAAAAAGGTATTATCTAATATTTGCTTCTCGAGTAACCTAACCTAATATCTTTGATTGGACAATTAATAAAAACCGAGTTATTGATTAGTAAACCCATTTGTTTCTACATTACTAAGGCAGTTGTATTATAAATTATACTACAGTATATATATGCCGAAATAATTTGACTATGGCTTGGTATAATTTAGCATTGATAATTATTCATAAAGCTTCCACTAGTTAAATATACTTGGGTACTGTCTAGAAATAATTTTAGTGTTTGTGTATGTCAGTGAGAAGGCAGTAGGTAATGGATTATGTTTAAGACAATAATACACATTTAATATTAACACATGTACTGTATTATGAAGTACAGTAAAAGTTATTCTGGCCTATAGATACTGGTCAAATGTGTTTACAAATAAAATAGATGTTTGTTTTACGGTACATTGTCCTGGTACAGATTATACAGTACAGTCGGCGGCAAAAGTCCTGTCGCCTCACTTGCTTCACCGAGGCACGTGATGTTCATAGACTCGAGATTATTAAGTGTATAAAACGTGTGTATTTTTCGACTCCATGAACACTGGGCGTCTCGGTGAAGCAGGTGAGGCGACAGGACTTTTGTTAGATGGTCAATGTTCATCTCACATTACAATTTGTCTAATGTTTATTCCATTAAGTGAATGTGTTATGACAGTGGAAACAGCTTGAAGGTGAATGAGTCTGAATATGAGAGAATTTGGTGTTAATGGTTGACACTTGGTACCGTACAGTATGGAGGTGTGGCATGGATGATGGTGAGTGCATGCATAGCACACGGGGAAACAAGCAAAACCATTTATATATTGTATAGAGCTAAGGTTGAATAAGTTCAGTATTAGACCATTAATTCTTACTGTCATCAAATGCAATACTGTACAATTATGGTATACAGTATTCACAATAACGCAGTGTGGTGTAACCTTATCTATACTGTATTTATGAGTACAGTATCATAAATAGGGTGACCACATGTGTATGCTTTAGAGCCATGTAATCCTTCCAGGGTTGGTAATAGTTGTTACTGAATTAAATAAGGAATCTGTATGAGACAACTAGTAATAGAGAATATACCGGTAACCTTTGTCTGATTGTGTCCCAAATTATATCAATAAAATACTTATACTGTATATTCATGATTGTGTCAAGTAATGAAGGTAATATTCTCCCTACTCTATGGTACTGTAATTAGTTGATACTTTATATAAATTTTCATAATAAAACTTACTGAAATAAAAATGCAGCTAACAAAATACTTTCCCCTCAGTGGAAGCCGGGCCAGCAAGACCTTCAAGCCCAAGAAGCACATACCAGAAGGCACCCACCAATATGACTTAATGAAACATGCTGCAGCAACACTTGGCTCTGGAAACCTACGCTCTGCTGTTATGCTACCAGAGGGAGAAGACCTTAATGAATGGGTTGCTGTTAATAGTAAGTTTATAACATAACATGTCTTGTTATCTGGGGAAATCACAATCTCATTCAGGATGTATTATTCTACTGGTATACTTTATTATAATATACAGTACAGTACTTGTAATTGTTATGAGTTCATATGAATGATATGAATGTATGTACACTCGTGATACATAATTTCTGACCATGGAGTTTTAGACCTACTGGTAGTCATGGCTGGACACTGGCCAGACTCTTAATATGTATATTAAGGTATAGATCTGAAAATGCTTAAAATGTGCTGTATAGTTTCACCATTAATGAAGTCACTAATATATTTTTTTAATATGTAATGTAGGAAGCCTATAGACAGAAGAGGTCAAGAAGCTCGTACACCTCCCGGTCAGAAATAATATATCATCGGTGTATCAGTACATGTATATATTAGCATAACTGTATAGGTTTAGTTCATATTTTCTCAAAGGTTTTTGTCACAAAACCTGAACTTCAGACAAGGTTGATGTGCTGTAAAAATATTGTTAACCTTGTTTTAATAATGAATGTGACCTCAAAGAATATTTTATAAATTAACAGAATTCCTTAGAATAATTATGGAATACAGCATCACTACTTTATTTAAAAGTTAGGTGATGTGCTAATGTAATTATAGTCATTCAAGCATCATAAATAATTGACCATATAAGTACTGTACAGTATGATAATTCTTCAAGATATGTCATTGAGATATACCGGTAGCTTACCTATAAATATAATATAATGAAGTAAAATTCTATTATTATCTATACCAGTAAGTAATAGAGTAATATTATCCTTATCATTCCCAATAACAAAATGACCCTGTGTTTGTCCATAGCTGTAGATTTCTTCAATCAAATCAACATGCTTTATGGAACAATCACTGAGATGTGTACTGAAGAATCCTGCCCGGTGATGTCAGCCGGACCCAAATATGAATACCACTGGGCCGACGGACAAACAGTCAAAAAACCAATCAAATGTTCAGCCCCAAAGTATATAGACTACCTCATGACATGGGTACAAGACCAACTCGATGATGAAGCACTCTTCCCTTCAAAGATTGGTAGGTTTGGGAAATTACTTAACCATTATACTTATACACTCTCCTCTCTTTATATTACAGGTTAGGTTCCTGAAGGGGTCGCATAAAGTGAATTTCGCATAAAGTAAATTTCGCATAAAGTAAATTGTACATTTCCATAAGAAATAAGGGTACTTTAACTTGGAAATTGAGCCTCCTTGTTCCTGTTATTTTAAGAGTTCGTGTAAATTACATTTATTTAATTTTTTTCATGATACGCACTATTTCAAATTCGCATAATTTAAACTCGCATAAAAAGAGAGGAGAGTATACCAGGAAACAGAACCAAACTGTACTTCCCCCTTAATTAAACACAAAAAGTCTCTACGTCTTTTGAAATACTTTATGTTATGATGTGCATGAGTTTAAATATTATGTTATGAATAATATATTGATGTGCATGAGTTTAAATATAAGTGTTGTATTTACACTTAGTCATGTGTGGGTTTTGTTTCCCTCTCGTCAGGTGTGCCATTCCCCCGCAACTTCCAAAGCAATGCCAAGACCATATTGAAACGTTTATTCCGAGTGTACGCACACATCTATCACCAACACTTCTCAGAGGTGGTGCAGCTGGGAGAGGAAGCACATCTTAACACATCTTTCAAGCACTTTATTTTCTTTGTCCAGGTGAGATTCTTGAGTTTTGTACAATATTATTTATAACCCTGCATTCAAAATGTTAAAACTGGACTGAAATAGGAATGATAAAATATCCTTAAATTTATGGACGACTGAGATGAATGTATTAAAACCATGTACAGTTACAGTAAGAATTTTTTGTTTAATATTTGTGATAAGTTCAATCCTCTTGTATAAATCAATTGAAATTCGGACAACAGGTTTGAGCTTATGGAAAAATTGGATGAAACAAGAATGGTGAAATAGGTGTACAGTTGGCCACATGAATTGTTACACAGGCTAGCCTATATGGAAAGAGTGGTCATTACTCTGGAAGTACTGCAATGAATCATCTACCAAGTGACTCTATGATTTCAGAATAACAAGCCTAATACAGTAATAATGTTGTAAAACAGGTACAAAGTCTTACATTTTCTATAAGTTTTAAACCCTCAAAAACAACAACAACGATATGTGTATGAATTCTTGTGGCCAATAGTAAAGTGATGGTCTAATGTACTGCAACACCTTCCAATGAGATGGCTTCGAAAAATGATCCGAAACTATAGCTGTTGGTGTGTGCAATTTTGGTTCATAAAATTAACTCAAATAGCTCGCTTTTATTCACCAGGTTGCAAGACATTAGACCATCACTTTACAATATGTGATGATTTCTGGGAAGTAAATGATTACTAATATAAAGATTATATTTACAGGAATTTCAGTTGATAGAACGGAAAGAACTTGCCCCACTGCAAGAACTGATTGACAAACTGGCGGCCAAGGACCGATGATTCATACTATAAGCAGTATATTCTGTGGTGGTAAATACTATGATATAGTAGAGGTAGGGATGGGCCTTGAGTGGGTTGTACTCAGATGATAATAATAATAATAACATCTGAGCAACAGGTCAATCAACTCTCACAGACTCACAGTATGATTATGTTCTCAGGGACACAAGGTGGTGTGTTGAAGTGATAATTTGTACTTAGCTAAGAAAGTAGCAGCAAAGTCACTAATATTATCCTTTGGTTGACCTGTATTTACACTTGCCATTTGTAGAGGAATTTTTTCAATATTTTGTAGCGTGGAGTCAAGAATTAAATTGCAATGAATGGCTTTGTTTGAGTTATAGATAAAGAACTAATCATTTCATGTGAGTTGATGATAAAACACTAATTTATTATAGTCTTAGCAAACAAATTTACCTTTTATGTATAAAGGCAGAGATAAACCTCTATATTTTGGGCATAAACACTTGAAGATGCCTTAAATGTGTGTTTATAATATGCGCTTGTACTCATTAAGGCTAGAATGTTATTGTTTGCAATAGAGTGCTCTAGTTATTCATTTCAACTGTGGTTACAACTCGCCATCACAATTACCTGCAAATTATAATTATATACAATCTAATTTCTTTTCTGATATGTTTATATTTTTATTTTATTATTTTTTTAGTTAAACTTACAAGCTTAGACTCCTCTGATGGTAAAATGAGGAGTTGAAGAAAATAATGAGACTTAACAAGTTTGTGAAGCAGCACAATTCCTGGACATTCCAAAATAATAAGATATTTGTGTGTCTGAGATCTGCTGTATTGGTATGATTGTGTGCCGTATGCAAGAACATCTGTGGTGCATACGATGGCATGGTACCGATACAATGGCTCCACAAACAAAACAACACAGCCATTGTACTGATACCATACCATTGTCAACACCATGGTTGTTCTTACATACAGTACAGCCCTGTCTGTGTGTCAAGTGTGAGACTGATAGTGGTTATATAACTTCTTATCATCTCAACACAGTTCTAGTTTATTACAAAATATTTGTGTGTCTTTTTTGTTATTCTACAAAGTCAAATAATAGGTATCAAAAATGGCTTTCAAATTATTTACTTTGTAGGTGACGTATGAATCTGGAATTATGTTTATGAATTTCACAGAAAGTACAGACACACCCTATTTATAAATGTCAAACCAAAATGCTTTAATTTCTTATTAGTAGGGAGCATAGGAATCTGAAAACAGTGACAGACTTTCCCAGAATACCCTAAACTGTTCACCGTCCACACCTTCACTATGTTTACCTCCCGTGTTGCCTCTCGTCCACAAAGAAGGGATGAAGCTGTTAATATTATTATGCCGAAGCCAAACTTCCACCATTATATTTCAAGAAGAAACATGCCAGGCAAAGCTTGAATTGGAAACACTATAAGGTTTGATTACACTATACAACAAACATATCCTTTGTGTTTACCTCATCCCTTGTCATCATCCCACCTACCCTCATGTACACTGGGAGTCACTTATAATAGATTCTGAATATATAATGAATAAATATTTGTTTGTATCCACTACTTACTTCAATTTCCATTCAGTCACTCATTGAAAACCTCCCAATGTTTTCCCAGGCTTCTGTTATTTATTACCACACTGTTTAACTAAGATATTTACCAAGCCTGATTTAAAAGGATATACACTTTCCTCTCTTTTTAGGCGAGTTTAAATTATGCGAATTTGAAATAGTGCGTATCATGAAAAAAATTAAATAAAAGCAATTTACACGAACTCTTTAAATAACACGAACAAGGAGGCTCCATTTTCAAGTTAAAGTACCATTATTTCTTATGGAAATGTATAATTTACTTTATGTGAAATTCACTTTATACGACCCCTTCACCAACCTAACCTAACATAAAAAAAGAGGAGAGTGTATTATGTGCTAAATTTATCTATTTTACTGTATATTGAAGGCCGACTGTATTCTGTCCTGGTCCAAGACACAACATGAATGTCTACCAACCTCTCCTATCCCAGTCCTCCTCCAAAGTTGGTAGAGATTGATATTGTACAGTTGCAGACATATGAAACAGACGCACCTCTTAACGGGACCTCCCCCCCCCCATTGAGCACAGGTTAGGATGAGATGTTGTGTGCAGAGCTGACGCATCCTATTCTAGGCCCTGCTGTTTTAGGTGTATCAGTTTCTTATGTCTGTAACTGTATTCGAGATCAGAACATAATTATTGACCCCCAGTGTACTGTACTTCCCTATTCTGTACTGTAGTCTGTTCAAAATTTGTGTTCCACTATAGCCTCTATCTATCTAGCTATTTCTATCTATTGCTATTTCTATCTAGCTATTTCCATCTATCTAACTATCTCTATTTATATATCTATCTATCTAACTATCGCTCTATCTATCTAACTATCGCTCTATCTATCTATCTATCTAACTATTGCTCTATCTATCTATCTATCTATTTTTATCTATCTAAGCATAAGAGGCCATCGGAACACAAGTTTTGAACAGAGTATAGTGACAGTTATTAATGTATGAATACAAACTGTAATGAATGTGGATAATAAACTGTGAGGGTGATTGTGGTGGAGAAGGAAATGTGCGGTTGTGAAATAAATAACCTGGAAAAATTACCCTGCCATAAGCCAGGTCGAAGGTGGGACTTTTGTTAAGGAGGAAGTATATACAGTGTTGGTAAATATGGAGTAAGTGATTCCTCCTAACTATTCCAAGAAACAGTCTACCATTATTTTTGTTATTCTGGTCCTGTTTCCTGGCATGCTTTAGACTCTAGAGGAATGAAGGCACTCCAATGAACCAAAAATTGTATTGCTTAATGTAGTCAGTGGTTCAGATCAGAGGCTGAGGAGTCATATCTTTTTAATATAATATATTTAGCATGTGTTTATTGATTTGTACATGTATTGAAATTTTGAGAATCTTCAAGCAATTTTTCAAATAAAAACGATGATGTGAGAATAGAGTGCTTGTCCTTCTTTTGATATGTCATCTTATGAAAAAAATGGTTTATGATGATTTTGGTCCAATACTGCATATTTATTTTATACTTGTGTTTCAGTACTTCATCTTTATACATGTGTTTCAGTACATCATATTTATACATGTGTTTCAATACTGCATCTTTATATTTGTGTTTCAGTACTTCATATTTATATTTGTGTTTTCATGCCTTGCAATGCTTACAGAATACAGTGTGGAGGGACAATATAAATATTCAGGATACACCTATTTCTGTTGATAGTAATGTTGAATAATTATCCTCATGCTAGAGTCACATGAATGAGAGCTCTACTTGAAATACAGGATTTGGAGGGGATTGTAAATACTCATTATACACATAGAGTTTTTCTGTTGCTGCGGATGATGAATTATTCTCATACCAGTGTTATACTCAAAGGAATGAATGACTCACATAAACCACCATGTCTGCTGCTGCTGCTGCTGTAAAACATTAATATACAGTAATATTATTGGCCCTAACAATCACATAACCTAATTGGCAGAGGTAAAAATTGGCCCTGAATCTGGCATAAGTTCGTACCAGAGCTATGTGATAATTTCTCGACATTATTTTACTTTTATGGCAAGGACTGGCAACTTTGTTAAGGTTGGGGCCGGATGAGACTTTCTGGAACAAACCGAGGGCCGGAGTGACAAACAAGAACCCCAAAGTGACTTTGTACAAGAATTTCATTGAAAAACTTACAAATTAGTCACATTAGATTAGTGAGTAATTAAATGTGACTATTGCTGAGCCTGGTGTTGGGCTGGAATCTGGTCTGTAGGCTGAGGTGGTCTAACCCAACTGGACCAGATTGTATTGTTAATTCTGAACTTGGTCACTGGTCGGAGGTTGTCTGACCCTACATTATAGTTACAGTATACTGTATACAACATACTGTACTATACATACTTCTTGTCTGATATAACCACACTTTGTTCTTCCATCTCTGGCTTTGGTTTATGTACTGGAAAAATGTCTTGGTCAATAGGAACTTTTGTATTTCAGGAAATTGAATTTTTTTCTGCTAAACAATTTTGTATCAGCTTAAATCAGTTGAAGGAAAGAACTACAGTACTGTATTTTCATTTGGTTAAATTGTAATTTTGATAAACTCTTATGACCAAACAATGGATGAATTTAGCAAGTGCATACTGTATTTAAATTGTGTATAATAATATAATTTAACTACAGTGCAGTATTATGAGTGTAAATAACAACATAATAATGTGTTTATATGTTGGTGTGAAGTTTACTGTTTCCTCCTATTGAAATAATTACAGTCTTCCAAGATATCTGGGATTTGTGTTGTAATGAACACTACTGTATATAACCACAGAAATCACATAAGGAACTTTTATCCTTAATGAATTTATAAGAAGGACTTGAGGTGCAATGTTAGATTTGATCATTGAAATGTTCATCTATTATTCCCTGTGAACAGATTACTTTGTGTACAATGTAACTATTATACTGTACTGTACTGTATAATTTATGTTGTTACAGTAAACTCAAGTCAGTATGGATATGCAGAAGCTTTTCCAATCCCAGGCACCAACTGGCCAATTATGACGTTTGAATTTTGGCTTTATTTTTTATTATTATTATTATTATTTGTTTTTTAATCATCAGCAGCTTCAGGTGAAAGGAATTATTTATGAGGCAAGTAGGAATTAGTGAAGGTTTTATACACAGTGTGAAAATACATACATTGCTCTTTGCTTTATGTATTATTATGTAAGACTTTGAAGGAATATGTTACAACCATATGATGTAATATTGGCCACAGGAATTGGTACACATGCTATTGTTGTTTTCAAGGCTTTACAACATAATAGAAAATGTCAGATGATGTAACTGTAATACAACATTATTATTATTATTATTATTATTAGGTTTGTTGTTTTGCCAATCACTGAAAATGTAAGACTATGTAACTGTAATACAACATTATTATTATTATTATTATTATTATTATTAGGTTTGTTGCTTTGCCAATCACCGAGTCACTTAGTAGACCATTCATTGCAGTATTGCCAGAATAATACATGACCTCTCTTTACATATTTGTATAGCCTGTGTTAGAATTCCTGTGGCCAACAATACATTGATGTTAAGAATAATAATCACATAATCAAATTTAAATGTATTCTTACTTTGACTACTTGTATGTACTGTATATAATAAGGTTGTCTCAGTTATTCTATGTACAGTACTGTACTTTATTTGATATTAACTTTTTTTATATATATAATATACAGAATATAGCTGAAGTTAACCAGTTCCAGCAGCATGCTATAAATTGCAGTTTTAGGAATTTGTGAACATTATTGCAGATTTCAGCATGTAACTTTATAATAGTGATTTCAATTATTAGTAGATAAACTAATATATACATTCACATACTGTAGAATCTTGCAGCATGAGACTTTTTTATTATTTTTAGTAATATATATATAGTAACCATAATTTAGATGCATTAACAAACATTTGAGGTTACTGTACATTCACAAAACATTATGCTTTTTATAATATAATTCCTAGAATCCAAGCTCTCTTAAGGGGATACTATAATACACTTTGGGTATGTTGGAACACCTTGATTCCTCCAATGTATGCCAGAAAACAGAACCAGATGAACAAATATAATGATGGTCTGTTGCTTGGAATAGTTTGGAGGAATCAGTTGCTCCAGATTTACCATCATTGTACCATACAGTAGTTTCCTCTTAAGCTTTTGACTTCTCTTAGTGAGTTATATTAAATTTTATCTATATTCATTATCATCAGTACCAGAACCAGATACCAGGTTGTATTTATTTATAGTTATATAATTATATACTGTAACTTACATTAATTATTCTACCTTAATAATCCTCCCAGTTCCATTACAACCACAATACATATACAGTATTATATAACAATACAGTCGACCCTCAATATACAGTGAATAAATACTTGTATCGACCACCACCAAATGTTTATCCAGACTTGTGTTATGCATTACTCAATACAGACTAACAAGTGATATACTGAGCCTATGTTAAAACGATATAGTATGTGTTAAAACCAGTCATCTTTTATTTAGAGCCTACAGTACAGGTATATATGTCATCCTTTTTCACTCAATACCAACAGTTCTTTATGTTTGTATTGGGAAAACTGAGGATTACGTGAACCAACGAATTTGTACTGATGGCACGAGTGAGGTTGAAGATTCTCCCACACATGTTATCATCTTCCCAACCCAAGTCTACAGTACACTATACTCTGTTCAAAATTTGTGTTCCATTTTCCTCTATCTATCTGTCTCTATTTCTATCTATATCTTTATATCTATTTCTATCTATATCTTTATATCTATTTCTTATCTACTGTATATCTTTATATCTATCTCTTATCTGTCTATCTATCTATCTCTTATCTGTCTATCTATCTATCTATCTATTTCTATCTATCTAAGCATAAGAGGCCAGCGGAACACAAGTTTTGAACAGACTATAGTGTGCTGTTGCCTACTCTTGTCTGATGGTGGAATATTTTTTCCAGGCGGTTAGAAATTCACATCAAATTTTATGTTGTATTAGAATACTTACAAATATACCAAAAGTGACCCATTGAATTATGATTTATGTACACAATTACTCCCCCTTTCAAACCAATGAAATTCTCAGTTCTCCCCACAAGTTATTGCATCTATGACATAAGAATAAAGGTTTAGTGAAGGGACTTAAGTCATAGATGCAAGAACTTGTGGCAAGGGAGCTGAGAATTTAATTGGTTTGAAAAAGGGAAGGTACAGTATTGTGTTTGTGAACCATTACACTGGATACAATACTTTGTCTTTATTTTCTGTATTTCTGCTTCCTTTTCTACCTCCTGGCACTAGAGCCTTAACACACCTTGAAAAAAGAGAAATGGGGTATTAGTGATGATGATGATAACAATATTATACAGATGCAGTTTGTAATTATAAGTAGATACAGTACAATATTAATACTTCCTCTAGCTATATCAATACAACACTTACATACTGAATAAACATATTCAATACTGTACTGTATAAGAGTACTGTAACGCCAAGAGTTGTATGTCATGTAAAAGATACTGTATAAATAAATCATATTCAGCAGTGTTACCATCACAGTTTTATATAAAGTGTAAAATTGTGTGTGTATATAAATATATATAATTTTGACATTGTTTATATCTTTTTATTTTACTGTACTGTTTTGTATATACAGTATTCCAAGAATTCATGTTTACAATATATTATTAATCCTTTCATTACAAGATGGAGTAACCTGATGTCTGTCTGATTAATATTATTTTTTACAGTATAAATTTCCTATATGACTGTTCTTTGCATATCACTGTCAGTATTATTATAACAGGATAAAACATACTATATAAATAAATTGGATTGAAATCTTATGGAACATATCAGATTAATTTTAATATGCAGGAATATAAGTCGCTTATGAATATTATAGGTTAATACAGTATGAATAGTGTATTTGTTAGAAAATTTACAAGTCAGTAATAGAAAATTGATTGTAGCATTGAGTATAGATAACCATACAGTACAGTGATGTTATGAGTCTAAAAGATGGTAATGAAGGTTTTCACTTGTTAAAACCCCAAAACCCCAAACTGTATTATACTCTCCTCTCTTTTTATGCGAGTTTAAATTATGCGAATTTGAAATAGTGCGTATCATGAAAAAAATTAAATAAATGCAATTTACACGAACTCTTAAAATAACAGGAACAAGGAGGCTCAATTTTCAAGTTAAAGTACCATTATTTCTTATGGAAATGTACAATTTACTTTATGCGAAATTCACTTTATGCGACACAACCCTTCACCAACCTAACCTAACATAAAAAAAGAGGAGAGTGTATAATATAAAACTTGTATTGTACAGTTATACCTCTGTTAACAATACCAATATACTTTTACAACCCTTTCAATTTAATGAGTCTTGAAGATCACCATTCTTTACCCAAACCTTGAAACAAAATCACCTTTTTGACACTGTATTGTTACAAAAACTTTCAGTACTTCCCAAACACAGCCTTAGTTAACAATGAATAGTACAATAGATATACGGTATTATTTAATTTTTTTGTAACATTGTAACAAATCAATTTACTATAGCAACTTTATTTACTGTATATGTGGAGGAAAGGGTTGGCTGTATGTAAGTAAGGAGAAGAGAGAAGAAGGAAGGAAGTGAAATAGGAAAACTGTGAATGACTTTGTGTGTTGTGACAAAGACAACAACAACAACAAGAAGTTTGGTTTGAGATTTGTGACATCAGTAGAGTTTCCATGGCTCAGTTTCATCCTACAAATCAAACTGGAGGAAATATTACTCTGTCAACAAGGCAAAGAAAAACCTCAGTGGTAGACGAGCAAAAAGATACACAGTGTTACCATTTATCTTTTCGTCTGCCATCGTGGGTTTTATTTTAATACTTATTGTATTTTTATATTACTTTTGTATTGACTTGAATTACTGCATATATATTCATATCCATTTATTTGTCTGTTTTTTTTTTGTAACTTCCCAACACCAAATGTCCTTTATGTATTGTATTGTATGTATGTCTTGGTACCTGTGTTTGTATTATTGGAAGTGATTTGTCCATGACTGAATTTTGATATCATTTATACAGTTGCTCTCACATTATTATACACAGTACTGTACAACTATAAGCAATGTCAGTAAGTCTTGTCTGAGAAATGTGAAAGAAGAGTGATATTCACGGGACAATACACTTCTGGTACATTAGAGGTACCCTGCTGATTCCTCCATAGTATACCAGGAAACAACAGAACCAGATGAACAAAAATACTTTAATGGTGGACTGTTGTTGCTTTGAATAGTTTGAAGGAACTATGCCTTCAGTTTTCACAGCCAGCAGGTTATAGAATTGGTCTTGTATGGATAAAGAAAGATTACCATAAAATCATATTATTACATGTTTGAATTTCAGTTAAGGTTTTGTAGTGTAGCATCCTGGAGATAAAGGAAAGAACTGCTAGCTACTATTAAAATGTCAAACTTATAATTATTGTATGATATATAATAATTATGTATTTTGATGTTCACTTATGTATTATAAAATATTTCTGCAACTGTACATGAATACTGATCATAAGATACTTGTAAACATTGCCACTACAGTATTGGTTTATCCAGGGTGTGAAATAATAAGTACAGGTTTGCCCTACATTTTTATACAGGGGTTATTTTCTTGAAGTGTTGTTTAGGTTATAAATAAATAAAGACCATTGACTGTTGTTGTGTGTTCAGTAATTGTTATTGATATACTCTACTGATATTTAAAAGACTAATGAGGAGGACTACAGTAACAGTTTATAAAATTGGCTGTAAATAGTTACCATCTCTGGGAAAAGATGTAGATAATAAATACTATAACGACAAGATCCATATATGATCAAAATATTCAGGAAAATATTTAAATCCCCTAAATGGCAAAAATGTAAATGAGAACTTTGTGATGTTGTAAAGCAAATACAGTACAGTATAGTCTGCCCTGGATATAAGATGATTAAATATAGCACATAATGATTATATCCTTTAACACAGGCTCAGTAAATCACTTAGTTAACCTGTATGGTAATGAATAACAGTATTTGCCCAAAATGAAATGCTTTCCCATTTACCTGTTTGATATAAATTTAGTTAGTTGTGTTGAGTGCAGGTGTCTTGTTTAAGGCAATGTGTGTGTGTGTGTGGAGTTGTGTAAGAAATGACCTTGTGTGTGTGTGTGTGTGTGTGTGTGTGTGTGGAGTTATGTAAGAAATGACCGTGTGTGTGTGTGTGTGTGTGTGTGTGTGTAGTAGACCCTGACATGCCCAGATCTGGTAACTGATGAATGTAATTATCTTTTATGTTTTGTGATTGTAAACAAACCTTCCAGTTCCTAGAAAATGCACAATAATTGGTTGCTGATCTAATTTAGATTTATTTCCAATATAACTGAATGCTTGTAATATACTGTATAGGATAGGTATCATTATATTTGGTATTGTATTTCAGGTCAATGCATATTTTCACCTTGACTCATGTTTTCCTCTCCTAAAATATACAAGCAGTAAAGTATGATTTCTATAATACTGTAATTTGGTGTCTACAGTACAGTACAGTATTTGCACCAATATTTATGTTGTGTATATATTTGATAAGTACTATTTGATACTGTACTAGCTAACTGAGGGTTGTCTAGTACCAATATTTATGTTGTATATATTTGATAAGTACTATTTGCTGTTGTGTTGAATTGAGATGGTACAGTACTAAGGATAGACAAGGTGACTGAAGATGAAAGATGACAAAACACACAAACCAATAATGAATACAATACACTCCACCTCAATGTTGTCCAGTGGTGATAGAGGCTGGTTTCTGCTTTGAGATATACAGTACTATACATAGTACTGTATTTGACAATCTCTGCTCATTGGTTTTGAAGGAAGGGTTGTTCTTTACTTCCCTATTTGTTAAGTCATCCCAGACCGGCTTCATCTGCATTGTGTTGACTTTTTTCTTGTGGGAAGTTGGTTGTCACACACTTGTCTATCATTCAGGGCCGATTCCACAGTGGTTTGTTTTGGTTTGTAAGCTCGCAAACGAAAGAATGTTTGTCGTGTAAATGCCTTATGGGTGAATTATTTAATGAATTTGTTGAGTAATCTATACAGTGATCATTATTATCTAACTGTTGGATAGATATTGTGAATGTGGATACTCACCTTTTGCAAAATAATGAAGCCTTTATATTATGGTTGGTTGGGGAGCTAACAAACCAATACCACTGTGGAATCAACCCTTAATAAGTGTTTGGTCAGCTGGGGTTTACTGGGTTACATTTACAATCTAACCCACCACCTTTTTTCAGTCTGTCCCAAATTAGCCTTTCTTGCCCAGGTGTCAACTAACTTGTCCTGAATTAGTTTGGTTTAAAGTTGTAAGTTTGTATCTCGGCAACTAATATTACTCTGGATGTTGGAAGTCACTCAGTATACTGCCAGTAGCCTTTATGAACGTGTGGAAGGAGGGAGGAACCATCAACTGTTACCAAGTACTGAGACCTGACCATTCTTACAGGGTGGGTAACCATGTGTGGGTTCATGTGAGTAGCCGATGTATACTGTACCTCAGTGGAATAAGGTCATGGAGTATTATGAGTCCTGCTATACAAAGGCAGGGATCTACCTCACACACCTGTCATGGACCAGATCGGACAAAGTCTATATTGGTGTTGGTGAGGATTGAATGAACAGTTAAAAAACATTGAGCTGCAGACAGACTAATCTATGAATAGTGAATAGTAATACTGAACGCTACATTGCCAACCATGTACAGTACAGTATGTAGCCTACAACAAACTACAGTATGTGTATTATGTGAATGTATTTGCCACCTCTGACCACAATGGGTATATACAGCAAAGTACTGTATGCCAAATTGCCAAGTAAATATTAATTCACTAATAATGTTGATATCGCTACACCACAAAACTCAAACCTTCATTAAATTCTTTATTCAGGTTCTTTATTATTTTGTTATTTTTCTTTTTAATTTACTGTATATTCATCTTGATGGAATCCCAAATCATCCATGAAATAAAGGACCATATTTAATTAAGATCATTTGTGGTGCTTACGATGGCTGTATAGACAAACAACAGAGCCATCGTATGCACCATGAATGTTCTTGCATATGGCCCATGTGTAATATGAGATGGGCCGTATGCAAGAACATTCGTGCATGTTGTTGACGATGGTGTAGAAGTGGTATGTAATATGACTCCACAGACAAACAACATAGCCATCGTACCAGTACCAGGCCATCGTATGCACCACGAATGTTCTTGAATATGGCCCCTAGTTCCAATACTTTATAGTTAAATTTGTAAAAGGAAATCGAGAAAATTTTGCACAGCACAGTAAACAAAAATAAAAAAATTGTTAATATGAACATAAGAAAATCATAAATAGGAACACATATAAAAAAACACAACACGAGACAAGATAATTTTAAAAGACCAAAACATTACCCACGGGAAATCGAGAATGAAAAACAGAAGCAGTAGCAGTGTCACCATGTATGGAGAATTTTCCCTAGATATGAAGAATTAGAAGTACCAATGGGAATATTATATAAAATTTGGAAAACCAAATTCCTCAAAATTAAGGATCATAATATTATTGACATGAGAGGGACACAAACACTTGTTGCAGCCTCCACAAACCCACACCACCCACTACACTACATGGCACAACACACACACATGACAAGGAACATTAAAACAACACCCAGTACACGATACCATATACAAATACTATCATCTCTTACAACCTGCCCTGCCCACCCCAAACCAATCTCCAAAAACACATCCATACTCCAATCACTCATCAGTCCATCCAAACACTCAAACACAACACACAGCTGCATGTATGACCTCCTGACATCCATCCATCTGTATATACATACTCCAATCACTCATCAGTCCATCCAAACACTCAAACACAACACACAGCTGCATGTATGACCTCCTGACATTCACCCATCTGTATATACATACTCCAATCACTCATCAGTCCATCCAAACACTCAAACACAACACACAGCTGCATGTATGACCTCCTGACATCCATCCATCTGTATATACATACTCCAATCACTCATCAGTCCATCCAAACACTCAAACACAACACACAGCTGCATGTATGACCTCCTGACATCCATCCATCTGAATCATCCCTTCCCACTCACACTCACCAACAACACAACATACACTCTGAGGGCTGCTCGGCCAGACACCTTCACCAACTTCAACAACAACAACAACCATGGTGGCAAAAAAACTTTACAAAATAAGTAGCAAGAAAAATGTCTGAAAATATCCAAAACTCTCCTCTCTCACGAACTCGCTGTATGATATTACATCACCTTATAATAATAATAATAATAATAACTGAGCGAGTTTTATACGCTCAATTTGAAGAAGAAACAGGGAATTATTGAGGTACAAAAGTGACATCCTAATATTAATTAAAATCAGGGAAATTTGGTGAAGCAAAACTGACAAATTGGCAACACTGAAAGAAAGAGAGAAAAGGGGGGAGTCAGAAAATTATACTCCGTGTGTGTTTTGTTGTTATTATTGATAGTGTGTTAATAATAGTAGTAGAGTTAATTAGTGACTATAATGGTGGTGTTATCATCATGTCACGTGTAGGGTCAGGGGTCAGAAATAAAGCCAGGACCTCGCAGGATGTATGTGCAGACTGTGGGGCCTCAGGTAACTACTAATTTAACTCATTATATTCGTTTATTTGTTTATTATTTATTCTTTTCATATGTGTGTGACTTATTTTATTAATCAAGTCTCCAATAAAGTGTTTGATATAATTTACTTCGTGTTATAACCAAAAATGTCTCGTAAACCAACAAAACACAAAAACACTTTATTTTTATTATTATTATTTCATATATTTACACTCGATTTTTTTTATATAACATTATGTGACTTATTCATTGACTAGTTAGGTCTCCAATAAAATATCTGGTGTAATTAAATTGGTGTTATAATTCCTCATAGGCCTAAACCAACTAATTAACTCTATAGCACATCCCCGTAGGGGGGTATTGCCTATATTAATTAATGTGGACAATACTTACAGGGTTTTGGCGCCCCTTCGGCCCCAGCCATTAGCTTTCAGTTCTTCAACTGTCCCTCTTTTCTTTTCATTTCCTTACTCCTTGCTGTCACATCTCTCTATCACCTTTTTCTGGCGCTATAGGACCTCCATGTTGACAAGCCTAATATCCATCAATCAAATCTATAGCACTTTATTATTATTATTAATTATTTGACACTTCGTTATTTTTTTCTTCTTTTTTTATTATAATTAACCGATATACCCTACTCCCTCACCCCCCAAGGCTGTCCCCCTACTCCCACACCCATTTAATATCCCTTTATATTTTCCTCAGAACCTGGCTGGGCGTCCATCAACCGGGGTATATTAATCTGTGACGAGTGTTGTAGTGTTCATCGTTCCCTCGGCCGACACATCTCACAAGTCAAGGCACTCAAGAAAGGAACATGGAAATCTATACAACACGCTGTATGTATTAGACTTTAAGGCCAGAAAAAAATTACTTTAGAATGATGCAATTTTTTGTTAATGTTAATTTGTGTTTTGTATGATTTTGACAGATGGTGCATTCACTGTACAGCAGTGGTGCCAACAACATATGGGAACACACCCTTCTTGACCCCAGTGTTGCCAAAACGGGTAAACGCAAGCCGACCCCTAAAGATCCTGTTCAGTAAGTAACAGTATTATCATAAAGCTTTCACAGTTATGGATGTACAATACACTCCTCTCTCTTTTTATGCGAGTTTAAATTATGCGAATTTGAAATAGTGCATATCATGAAAAAAATTAAATAAATGCAATTTACACGAACTCTTAAAATAACAGGAACAAGGAGGCTCCATTTTCAAGTTAAAGTACCATTATTTCTTATGGAAATGTACAATTTACTTTATGCAAAATTCACTTTATGCGACCCCTTCACCAACCTAACCTAACATAAAAAATGAGGAGCGTGTATATACAGTACTATATACAAGTAATGATTCATTGTAGTGTTATTATTTATTGAATATCGAGAGTATACTGTAGCATATGTCTCTTATAAAACCATACTTGTTTTTTTTTGTTTTTTTCAGTCCAACCAAGACTGATTTAATTTGTGCCAAACTCCAGATATTGATGTACAGTCGGCAAAAAAAGTATTGGAACCACCCTTACATTAAAATTGCATATAAATATCTATAGGGGAGTTCCAATACTTCTTTTGTTGACTGTACCTATGTTTCTCTCTTATAAAAAGCATAATTATTATATTATTGTTTCAGTCCCACCAAGGCTGACTTTATACGGGCCAAACACCAGATGTTGTCCTATGTATACCGGCCGCCACGTGACGACCCGACCAACACAGACGGCGGAGACCTCAGCCGACAATTACACTCCAGCGTACGAACCTCAAACCTGGAAACCTCACTTAGATTACTCTCACTCGGTGCTGACCCAAACTTTTATCATAAGGTACAGTCAGTGGTATTGATGGTACAGACTTTATAATCAAAATATCTTGCTTTATTCTCTCTCGGTGCTGACCCCAACTTTTATCATAAGGTACAGTCAGTGGTATTGATGGTACAGACTTTATAATCAAAATATCTTGCTTTATTCTCTCTCGGTGCTGACCCCAACTTTTATCATAAGGTACAGTCAGTGGTATTGATGGTACAGACTTTATAATCAAAATATCTTGCTTTACTCTCTCTCATTGTTGACCCCAAACTTTTATCATAAGGTATATACAGTGACAAAATGATACACACTTCATATAATACACTTTCCTCCATATAGTGACTTTAATCATTCGTGTGTATTGATTATGTTCCTGGGTAAACATTTGGTTGTCTTTTAATGAAGGATAGTGTAAAATGAAGTAGTTGATACAAGTATTTATTCATTGTATATCCAGGGTGTATTGTATTGACATATTTAATTTCTGTGTTGCAGGAGAAAGGATGTTGCCCGCTACACGTTGCAGCCCGAGCCGGCCAGGCATCACAAGTGGAGTTACTCATAGTATACGGAGCCGACCCTGGTGCTACTGACTCTCAAAGTAACACTCCTGCTCACTATGCAAGGTTAGAACAACAACAACAACATCATCACTACAGAACACTACACTATACTCTGTTCAAAACTTGTGTTCCATTTTCCTCTATCTATCTGTCTCTATTTCTATCTATATCTTTCTATCTATCTCTATCTGTCTTTATTTCTATCTATCTCTTATCTGTCTATCTATCTATCTATTTATATCTATCTAAGCATAAGAGGCCAGCGGAACACAAGTTTTGAACAGACTAGTATTTTTGTTTATTTTTTAAGGGGAGGTTCTCTTGTTGATGATGATAATGATAATGAATAAATATTGTTACAGTGAATCCAGCCATCATGAATTGGCCGAGCACCTGACAGACTGCCAGTATGAAGTAACAGACCGCCTCGCATTCTACCTTAGTGGACGTAAACCTGATCACAACACAGGACAACATTGGATCATACCAGAGATGGCAGACTCACTTGATATGTCAGACTTAGCCAAGGAAGCAAGGGCCAAACTACAGTCATTACCCAATCATTTATTTGAAGAGTTGGCATGTGATGTTTATGATGAGGTGGGTTATTATATTACTATTAATTAAAGGACCCTGTGTTGTATTGTATTGTAGTCAGAAAATTGGAGATAAACGAGTTCTTAAAATATTGTCACGAAACACTTGTTATCTGATAGGAGTTTGTTTGTGGTAAAAAGAAGTTCCTATCTGATAAGTGGTGTTTCATGACATTATTTTAAGAACTCATTTATCACCAATTTTTGAGAGAGCAGAAACTGAAGTGATTGACTTTGCTACACCTTACAGAGTAGTAGATAGATAAATAGATAGGAGTAATCAGAAGCCTCCAATTTTCATACACAATCACAGGGTCCTTAAGGGGGTATTACACTTTTGGTACACTACAGCACCTTGATTCCTCCAAAGTATGCCAGGAAACAGTACCTGATGAACAAAATGTGTTAATACAGTACTTGGAATAGTTTGGAGGAATCAGTTACTTCACATTTACTAACACTGTATATTACCCACTTCACAGCCATATAGTAGGCCATGGATATAAGAGGATTTATATTTAACACATACTATATCCTTTTAACACATACTATATCCTTTTAACACATACTATATCCTTTTAACACATACTATATCCTTTTAACACATACTATATCCTTTTAACACAAACTCTGTACTATCCTATATAATCATGGTCAATAGTCCTGCAACACCTTTGAATGAAACAGCCTCAAAAAATAGTGTAAAACTATTTATTATATCCCAAATTTAGCCTAAAAACACCGAAAATTCGAGTTTTTTGAGGTCCCAGAAGCGATCTGTACATGCTTGCACTGTGCTAGAAAATTTTCAATATGTTGGTCTAGAAAATTTTCAATATGTTGGTCTAGAAAATTTTCAATATGTTGGTCTAGAAAATTTTCAATATGTTGGTCTCTGTAATAATGATTGATAAAGTTCACTCTCATGTCTGACTCTCTGTCACCCAATGCAGGACTTTTGACCATGACTATACCCAGCACATTTTCCACTTGTAATGACATCAGCTCTGGGAAGGAGTTGGTTGGTTGGTTGGTTGGTTGGTTGGTTGGTTGGTTGGTTGATTGGTCTACTGTCACTGAAGGGGAAATTCTCTTGTTGGTGAAATGGAAGCTCTCTGATTCCTACAAACTATGTCTCAAAACAGATCCTCCATTAGTAATATTGAGAGGACTTGTTTCTTGGGATAGTTTGGAGGAATCGGTAGCCTTCCAGTTTACCAATAAAAGGTTCTCCCTTTAAGGTGAATTGGACCATCTCTGATTCCTCCAAATTACTCCTTGAAACAGATGCACTATTGATGCCATTGAGAGCGTCTGTTTCCCGGCATAGTTAGGAGGAATCTGTAGCCTTCCAGTTTATTATTACATTGAATGGATGATATATTTTCTTTGTTCAATTTGCAAGTTGACAGACGTTAGACCGATGCAATATAGACGTTAGACTGATGCAATATAGACGTTAGACCGATGCAATTTGTCTGTATATATGTTCTGTGTTCACTTTGCAGGTTGACAGACGTGAAACAGATGCAATATGGTTGTCACTACAGAATCAGAGTGCCCTGGTCAGTGATAGATGTACTGTACCATTCCTTCCTGTTAACCCAGACTTCTCATCAACCAGGAATCAAGGCAGGCAAAAACTCGCTAGGTAAGAACTCAATTTGGACATACACTATTTTATCAGTATTAATAAATTCTTTGGGTATATTTTTTGAACATTTTAATAACTTTTTGGGTATATTTGAACATTTTACTAACTTTTTGGGTATATTTGAACATTTTACTAATTTTTTGGGTATATTTGAACATTTTACTAATTTTTTGGGTATATTTGAACATTTATAATAATTTTTTAGGTATATTTTTTATTTGGCTGTATTTTTTATAACATTTTAATAATTTCTTTGGGTATATTTTCTGACTACATCACAGGGCCCTAAATCCCTTATAGTATTGAGGCCTATGTTATAATATATTCTCTCTTCTCCCACACACACACCCACACACACACACCCACCCATACCCACACACACACACACACACACCCATACCTACACACACACACACACCCACCCATACACCCATACCCACACACACACACACACAAACACACACACACACACACACACACACACACACACACACACACACACACACACACACACACACAGGTTCAACGCTCGGGAGTTTGCCACACTAATAATCGACATACTATCAGATGCCAAAAGAAGACAGTCAGGCATGTCATCCCCAGGCAGTCTGTCCAAGGATAAAGGTACGTGAAGCTTCAACACCATAGAGGCATATATGGGTTGATTCCACAGTGGTATTGGTTTGTTAGCTCCCCAACCAACCAAAATTTTAAAACTTCATTATTTTTCCAACCAACCAAAATTTTAAAATGTCATTATTTTTCAAAAGGTGAGTATCCACATTCACAATATCTATCCAACAGTTAGATAATGATGATCACTGTATAGATTACTCACCAAATTCATTAAATAATTCACCCATAAGGCATTTACATTTACACGACAAACATTCTTTCGTTTGCGAGCTTACAAACCAAAACAAACCACTGTGGAATCCACCCATAGACCACCCATATAATATTATATACAGTGATTAAAATATTTGTACACTCTCCTCTTTTTTTATGTTAGGTTAGGTTGGTGAAGGGGTCGCATAAAGTGAATTTTGCATAAAGTAAATTGTACATTTCCATAAGAAATAATGGTACTTTAACTTTAAAAATGGAGCCTCCTTGTTCATGTTATTTTAAGAGTTCGTGTAAATTGCATTTATTTAATTTTTTTCATGATACGCACTATTTCAAATTCGCATAATTTAAACTCGCATAAAAAGAGAGGAGAGTGTATATCACAGACACGCTCCCTTTAATTAAGGGGTTAATAATCATCTCTTAAGTCACTCAGCCACTATAATAAAATTTCTACATACAATATCATCATAATCCATCTATCTATCTATCTATAGCTCTGACGCCTCGTTCTCTCCGGGAACTCCCTCCAAGGGGGTGGCCACGGCAGAAGTGTCTCCAGTTTTCCCTGTTCCAACACTCCCTCCTTACTTGGTCCAGCCCTCCCCTCTCCCTCATGTTACTCTCCTTTACATACTCTTCCACTCTGTTCCAACACTCCCTCCTTACTTGGTCCAGCCCTCCCCTCTCCCTCATGTTACTCTCCTTTACATACTCTTCCACTCTGTTCCAACACTCCCTCCTTACTTGGTCCAGCCCTCCCCTCCCCCTCATGTTACTCTCCTTTACATATTCTTCCACTCTGTTCTGCCATAATCATCATAATCATCATCAATATCCCATTTTCCAATTTTCAAGTGTTGGGGAGGTTCTAGCACCAATGGTTTTAAAGGGAGATTCTCATGTTGGTAAATTGGAAGGCTCCTGATTCCTCCTAACTATACCAGAAGACAGATGCCCTCAGTGGTACTAATAGGGAATCTGTTCCATGGCATAATTCAGAGGAATCACAAACCTTCCAATTCACCCACAAAAAAAAAATCTCCCCTTAAGATTAGTATATTATTAATGTAATGTATAATTTTGTTTTATTTTTCTTAAAAGAATTATGAACCCATGTAGCTTTTTGTTCTGTAATATTTGGTGCATCTTGATCAGTTAAGGGGGTGTGGGAATTAGGGGACAGGCTTGGGGGGGGGGTTAGGGGTGTGTGGGAGTAAGGGGATAGGCTAGGGGTGGGGTGGGGTGGGGTAGAAAGCCTGTCCCCTATTCCCGCACCCACCCATAACCCCCCCTCAAGCCTGTCTCCCTATTCCTGCACCCCCCATAACCCCCCCCAAGCCTGTCTCCCTATTCCTGCACCCCCCAAAACCCCCTCAAGCCTGTCTCCCTATTCCTGCACCCCCCAAACCCCCCCCCAAGCCTGTCTCCCTATTCCTCCATAATTAAAACGTTGATGTGTGTGCAATTTAGATTTTTTTTTTTATTTCGTAGCTTTGTATTTATTTGTGCATAGAAAATAGCTATGTTTTTTCCTCAAGGGCCTGTGATCATGTGTGAAAATAGGAGGCTTCTGATTCCTCCTGATTATGCCATGAGACAAGCAAGCTCCTTCCATATAGGTGTGTGTGTGTGTGTTTCGTGGCAATATTTGAAGGACTTATTTACACTCTCCTCTTTTTTTATGTTAGGTTAGGTTGGTGAAGGGTTGTGTCGCATAAAGTGAATTTCGCATAAAGTAAATTGTACATTTCCATAAGAAATAATGGTACTTTAACTTGAAAATGGAGCCTCCTTGTTCATGTTATTTTAAGAGTTCGTGTAAATTGCATTTATTTAATTTTTTTTCATGATACGCACTATTTCAAATTCGCATAATTCAAACTCGCATAAAAAGAGAGGAAAGTGTGTCTCCAATTTTCTGACTACAGTACATCACAGGGTCCCTTAAGGGGATAATACACTTTTGGTAAATCAGAGCATCTTGATTCCTCCAAAATGTGCCAGAAAACAGAACCAAATTAACAAATATAATGGTGACCTGTTGTTGCTTGGATTAGTTTGGAGGAATCATCTGTCGCTCTACATTTACCACCAACTGTGTATATCATCCCCTTAATATTTCCTTTGCTTGATTTCCAGTGCAGCAACCTCGAAAAAAAACAAAAACAACAACAAACCATTTTCCTCATATATTGTTTTGTTCTTTTTTTCTTCCCCACCCAACCCACCAACCCACCAACCCACCCACCCACCAACCCCACAACCCCACCCACCCACCCACCCACCCACCCACCAACCCACCAACCCACCCCAAGCAGTAACTCCAGGTGTGCTGAAGACTGACACATCACTTGACACCTTCCTTGTCTGTCCCTTAACAACAACAACAACAACAATTCCTCTATATACCAACAACAACAACAACAACATCAACACCTCTTCTTGTTCTTCTCATTCTCAGGATCATAGTTATCTCACTTCTACTTCTGGTGTCGTGTCTTCTGATGCTTCCAATGTGTATGCTTCTACAATACCCTATGCCACTTCCACACCTGTTTCTACTGTACCTTTTCCCTTATGCACACCTGTCTCTGCCAACACTACCACTACTAACACCTTGGGTTATGGGGCCTCATCACCCGTCACCCAACAAACTAGCAACCCCCATTATCGCTGCTATGATTCTGCTACCACCGCCACCGCCACCACCACCACTACATATAGCCCAGGTTATGGAGCATCACCTTCATTACCAGTCACTCAACAGAACAATCCTCTTTATCGTTCCTATGATGAAGTGAACGGTTCCCTTGACGACGTGAGATGTGGAGACACTGACACACATGATGATACAAGTGGCAGAGGTGTGGACGGCATTGAAGCAGACGTGGACAGCAGCGATGGTGACTATGATGACTGTACTGAGGCCAGATCCAAACAGAACACGAGCGAGGGCTTCACCAGGGACTCATATCACCGTCGTTCAAATGTCCAGGTGGATTTAAAACCTCCCATACCCCTGCGTTTGAAATCCTCAAAGCCACTCGGGCGGAAATATTCGAGTGGTTTCAGCAGCAACAGTGATTTTTCCGATGAAGGCGACCAGTTTGCTGATTATGATGAGGTGTATGACCCGGAGACAGCACAGTTCGCTGCACAACTCTCTAAATCAATCTGGGAGAAATTAATGAGTCCTAAACAGATACAAGAAGAAACCATGCACCAGAAACTTAAACAAGGATCAGCAACACTTCCCCCAATGTCCAGCGCCCCAAAGCCCAGCCCAAGGTCCCTACTGGTACGAACACTGACAATGCCCCTCAGGTATGCGGCACAACACCGTCACAGTCTAACCAAAGTGTTCTCACGTTCCCAGCCAAGCACACCCGAGTTACCCAGAAGAAACCAGGTGGCCAGAAGCTACATAAGACCAGAACACATTAGCAGAGGCCTTGGAGCTGGAGCCACTGATAACACAACTCACGGTCTCAGAGAATCACAAAAAAAGAAGAAAAAGTCCTCGTCGGGTGTAAAGAGCTCCTCAGGCAAGCCACCCAAGGCACCATCACCACAACAACAACAACTACAACAACAACAACAACACAGACCACTCACACGTAAAGCCTCATCATTGGGACGTCAAGCATCATTCAAAAACCCATTCCCAACACCAGCAGTGAGATCTCCACCTCCCAATGTACTAGACAACTGGCCATCACAACCCTGCAATAACCCAATACTAGAACCTTGTGTAACATGTGCAAGGAATGTGGCAGCCAACATACAACATGCTTCCATCTGGGCACATGTCGAGAACCTTCCAAAGGGTTACCTGGACAATGTTGATGAAAACAAAATGGTCGAGTACAAACGAAAACCAACGAAGGACGATTGCAAATTACAGTGATGGGAAATGTTGATAAGAGGACCTACTGTATTAACCTACTATTAAGGGGAGTTTTTGTGGTTGGTGAATTGGTGGAGCTCTGATTCCTCCAAACTATACCAAGAAATAGATCTGTTGTTTCCTGACATAGTTTGGAGGATTAAGTAGCCCTCCTATTTACCATCAAAGTGAATCTCCCCTTAGAGGGTTATAGAGTACAGTACGGTACATTATTAAAAATCTGAAGAGACTAATTTCTCCTACGTCTTTCAAGCAACAACAGGCCACCATTACTATTGATAAACCTCGTCGTTTCATGGCATAGAGTACTTTGAAGGAATCGAGACACTCTAATATACAATACCAAGAATATAATACCCACCATTTACTTTACTTAACCTATTAACATGATGCACACACACTGAGCTGCACTCTTTATTATACTCTACTACTGTAGTGAAATTAATATAATAACAACAACAGTTACTAACCCATATTGTTGTTATAGATATACAGTTGTGTATTAATCTAACACAATAATATACAGTAGTGCATATAGCATAAAACTCTGTAGACGTTAAAGGTGAGATTCTCTGGTTGGCAATTTAGAAGGCTACTGATTCCTCCTAACTATGTCGGAAAACAGACACCCCCATTGGTACTAACAGGGGATGTGTCTGTTTCTTGGCATAGTTTGGAGGAATCAGAGACCTCTCACTTCACCAACACAAGATTTATTTCCCTTTGTAATATGCATGAATCTTACTTGTCGGGGATGAGAAGTTTTTTGGACTTTTACAGAAAAATTTAACTTGCAAAACAATTATTATTATTATTATTAATGTTAAGTAGATTATGTTATACTCTGCTGACATTACAGTTCTTTACATAAGCTATACATTATTATACAGTCGGCCCTTGATATCAGATGATTAAATTTAACACATAATGTATCCTTTAAAACACAGGCTCAGTAAATCACGTAGTGTGTACGGTAATAAATAACAGAAGCCTGGGGAAAACATCTAAGTGT
Source organism: Petrolisthes manimaculis (assembly GCA_034508575.1). Classification (NCBI taxonomy): domain Eukaryota; kingdom Metazoa; phylum Arthropoda; class Malacostraca; order Decapoda; family Porcellanidae; genus Petrolisthes; species Petrolisthes manimaculis. The sequence goes on along the minus strand of JAWZYT010000675.1, from coordinate 287,216 downwards.
AAAATGAAGTAAGTGGTGGATACAAGTATTTATTCATTATTTATTCATTGTATATTCAGGGTCTACTGTGTGTTATTCTCATCTCTGTACCAACGACAGACTACAGTGAATGATAATAAGGAAATGAACTGTAGTAGGGTCTTGTGGGAATAATTATGAGAGAGGGTTATATATTTACATAAAGATAACATATGTACAGTCTGTCAATGTTCCAGATACCCAACCCTCACTCAGGACCTCTCAGTTTAATATGGTAACATCTGAAGTAGTAAGCAGAGGGATTTTATAGTGAATGTGATTGGTTGATATTTTTTTTTTTTTTTTTTTTTTTTTTTTTTTTTTTATATCATCTGCTGTAAAAAATTACTCCAGGTGTTACCATAAAAAACTGAGAGTCCCTGAGTAAAGATTGGTTACCTGGAATATTGACAGACTGTACAATGATGCACCACAATCCCCAGCCCATCTGAGTTGAAACACAAGATCTGAAGCAGGTAGTTTCTGGATGACAGCCCAACCAAACCAACCATCACTAGGCCCCAACACTCACACACATTATCAAACCAATTATCCAGAAACCGCCTGCTCCAGATCTCGGGTGGGCTAAGGATTATGGTATACGACTATATACTATCGTTAATCATTTTTCTTCTATGCATACTTTACTGTACTGGTGGTGGAGTTTTTGGGGGACTTTCTTCTGCTTTGATATGTCAGTTTCTATTTGTCTTGTGGCCAATTAAATACTTTAATGTCTTATTTTTTCAGCATGTTTGTAAAATCACGGACATTAATTAACCTCAATTTTTTTTCTTCCCTCCCCTCCCCCTCCCTCACACACCCACCGTCCGTCCCTCCTCTTCTCTCTCTAGACTTGGGTGACTTGACAATGACTCTCCCTAACTCACCCAAAATCAGCAGCAACAACAACAATCTCCATCACCACAACAACAACAACAACATCAACATTAATGCCAGACTCATAACACCACCTAACTCAGCCACATTCCCACCTTCCTCCTCGTCCAACACTCCCTCCTCCCCGCACCTCATAAACAAAGACCCCAGACAACAGGTCAACTCTCTGACGTCACTATCGTCCACTACAACGGCAGACTCTCTCAACGCACCAACAACAACAAACACCAGCAACACAAGTGACAACAACACATCAGTAACCAACATTGGAAATGATATCTCAGGGCCTTCATCACTTAACTCTTATTTTAGCAGTAACCACACACACCACCATCATCACCCTCACTTACACCATCAACACCATCACACCACTCCCACACTGACACAGCTCACCTCCACCACCAATACCACCACCACTACAACCACCACTAAAGGGGAGGTGACTGATGACGGGGAACCACTCTATGACTCTGTGGCCTCAGAAGATGACTACACCTATGTAGAACAGATGCAGAAATTGGCACTACAAAAACAGATCCTGGAAGAACAACAAAGACAACATCAACTAGAAGAATTGGTGAGTATTGTATTATTGTTTAATGTATTAGTTTATTAACCAACCATTGTTGTATATTTAGCTCCCTTGTACACCTTCCTTGTCTGCTTTACAGGTTTCCATTCCCCACTTCCCTGCTTCACAAACTGCTCACCTCATCTTGTTCTCCTCTCACCTTGTTCTCCTCTCACCTTGTTCTCCTCCCGCCTCGCTCTCTTCTCACCTCGCTCTCCTCTCACTTCGCTCTCCTCTCACTTCGCTCTCCTCTCACCTCGCTCTCCTCTCACTTCGCTCTCCTCTCGCCTCGCTCTCCTCTCACCTCACTCGCTTCACGGGCTCCAATCACAACCCTCATGATGTATAGTGGATAGTAAATATGGGACTGTAATACAACCACTAACATAGACCATAACATCATTCCATACAAGTCAAAATATCACACAAACTCATATCTTTACAATATCATGTTTCTTGAGCGGTTGTTATGTTTTGTAGTCTCTTGTCTCAAAGTATTTATTCTTTATACAGTACTGTACTACAACAAGCCACCCATCAATCTACTTCAAGGTACACTTTCATTACCACTTTAGGGATTAGTACAGTGTTGGTAACTCTGGAGCATCTGATTCCTCCAAACTATTCCAAGCAACAGACCACCTTTATTTTCATCTGGTCCTATTTCTTGGTATACAGTATTTAGGAGGGATCAAGTTACTCCAATGTACCACAAGTGTATGACCCAATTACTATTCCAGCTTATAGTGTACAGTATGCTTATTGTGTATGAGAGTGTGTGCAGTGCATGTATCAGTACAGTATAGATTTACTGTTAAACTCTTTTTAACTCTTTTTTACCTTAGATGCAGATTCTGATATCAAACTACAATAATGTACAGTATATTCTGATAGAGGGTTTTTCACTATTGCCAAATGATGTGTACATTTGGCCTTAGGAATTTGTATACACCACTGTAACATCAAGGGTTTATAATTACTAAAATATTTAAAATATTTAGTGCATTAATTTCCAAACACCAAACTTTTCTAGTACAGTAATTTTTTGATTTGGCTACTACTTGAATCAGTGAGTCAACAGAACAATGCCTACAGTATGTGTAAAATAAAGGGGACTATAAAATTATTCAAAAACATTTGTATTGCTCGTGATACATAATTTGTGACCAGAGTGTGAGGAGCAGAAAGCTTCAAATCACCTGGTATTGCTCATTTCCCCCCACCCAGTACACCTATAGAGGCTGAGTTGGAATGCAGGGTGTGTGTGTGTGTGTGTGTGTGTGGTGCCTGCCGTTCGTCTCTGGTCAGAAATTACGTATCACGAGTGTACAATGTCTCCATAGAAAAAAACCCAATGGAGTGGTTGTACCGGTATCACAGCATTGTCAACACCACGGATGTTCTTGTATATGACCCACAGTAGACACACACCTTGTAACCAATACTCTTTGTACAAATTCCTGAGACCAACTGTACTATGGTGCACTAAAATTTCCTTCCCTCAACCAAACACAATATGATTGAATTGTGTGTTGTTTGTGTGGCAAAACTTCAATGACAAAACACAGTTGTTTATTGTCTATATTCTGTTGTTTACTTCAATGACAAAACACGGTTGTTTATTGTCTATATTCTATTGTTTATTGTCTATATTCTGTTGTTTATTGTCTATATTCTATTATTTATTGTTTGGAACTACAACTCATTCATTCACTTGTATTGTGAGTGTCGGAGTGAACCAACTCTACAGCACCATGGACCATTATGCAAGAACATCCATGGTGTTGACGATGGTGTGGTGCCGGTATAATAACTCCTACATTGTATCGGTACCACACCATCGTAAACACTACAGAGGTTCTTGCATATGATCCCATGCTCCGAAGAGTGAGTCGTCATCGTATCTGTTGGTTGTCACACTATTCATTATTTTAACTACATATACTTTTTTACCAAATGATAAACTTTAATCCAAATTTACCATAAATGTTGAGCATATCTATATTACATGTTTCATACAGTAGACCCTGGATATACAATGAATAAATACTTGTATACATCACTTAGGTACTTCATTTTACACTCATTGAAGAACACCAACAAATGTTTTCCCAGCCTTGTGTTATTCATTACCACACATACATACACACAAACTAAGTGATGTACTGAGCCTGTGTTAAAAGGTAATTATCATGTGCTAAATTTAATCATTTTATATCGAGGGCCTACTGTGATAATGGGGGAAATACTGTACTGTGTTGATAAATCTGAAGCTACTGATTCCTCCAAACCATTACCAAGCAACAGTAGGGCCACCATTATTACTTTTGGTCCTGTTTCCTGGCATACTTTGGAGTAATCAATTCACTCGGATGTACCCAAAGTGTATTACCTCCTTTAGATAATTCAATGAAGGAGTTTAATGGGTGAATTTAATTTTGGTAGACATAATATTGAAGGTCTATTGATTCCTCCAAACTTTCCCCAGCAAAAAACCAATTATTTCAATGTTACTAATAATGCATCTGTTTTGCCATCACTTCTAAACTTGTCTTCCTTGCTATCATTCTTATTTCCTTTTTTCCTTCCTATCTCCCTTTCTCTTTTCCTTCCTTCCTTCCTTCCTTCTTTTTTCCCCCTTCCCTTCCTTCTTTCTTTTTTCTCCCTTCCTTCCTTCCTTCCTTCTTTCCTTTGTTCCTTTCAATACTTTTACAATAGATATGAGTTAGCATAAATAATGATATAATAATTATGGTAGTGGTGATAGTGGTAGTAATAGTGATAGTAGTAGTAGTAGTAGTAGTAGTAGTAGTAGTAGTGGTGGTGGTGGTGGGAGTAATATAGTTGGTTTAGAAGTAGTAGTTGTAGTAGAGGAGGTGTTGGTAGTAGTAGTAGTAGTAGAAGTAGTGGTGTTGGTGATAGTAATATTTGTAGCTGTAGTGGTAGGAGTGAGAACAGGTTTGGTTAGGGTAGTAGTAGTAGTAGTAATAACAGTAGTAGTAGTAGTAGTCATAGAGGAGGTGGTAGTGGGGGGGGGGGAGACAGAGCAGGTTTAGTTGAGGTAGTGGTAGTGGTGGGTAGGGTGGTAGTGGTGGTGGTGGCAGTTAGTGGAGCAGGTTTAGTGGTGGAATGGTAGTGGTGGTAGGTAGTAGTAGTGGTTGGAGAGTGTTGATAGTAGTAGTGGTTAATGGTGGTAGTTGGTGATAGTAGTAGTAGTGGTGGTAGTGAGTGGTGGTGATAGATTGTGAATGGTGATTTTAGCTGTGGTGACTGGTAATAGTTATGTGTGTGTGTGTGTGTGTGTGTGTGTGTGTGTTTTGTTGTATGTGTGTGTGTGTGTGTGTGTGTGTGTGTGTGTGTGTGTGTGTGTGTGTGTGTGTGTTTTGTTGTATGTGTGTGTGTGTGTGTGTGTTTTGTTGTATGTGTGTGTGTGTGTGTATATATATGTGTGTGTGTGTGTGTATATGTGTGTGTGTATGTGTGTGTGTTTTGTTGTGTGTGTGTGTGTGTATGTGTGTGTATGTGTGTGTGTTTTGTTGTGTGTGTGTGTGTGTGTGTGCGTGTGTGTGTGTGTGTGTATGTGTGTGTGTGTGTTTTGTTGTATGTGTGTGTGTGTGTCTTGTTGTTTTAGGACTGGATTCCACCTGCCTGACTTATTATGTATTCTTGCTGATTCACCCTCATTCTCTCTCTCTCTCTCTCTCTCTCTCTTTCTTCTCTCTTTCTCTCTCTCTCTCTCTCTCTCTCTCTCTTTCTTCTCTCTCTCTCTCTTCTCCTCTTTTCATTACAGTACTATACTTGATGGCATTGCAATTTTATGACAAAATTAGTCAGCATAATTCAGCATTTCTAAACATTCCATATTATTATTATGTTGATAAAGAGTACAGGTATTGGAGTCAGAAAATAGAGTAAGTTTATTAAATTAAATATTACTAATGTTACTTTTTCTACGCCTACACAGTACAGTGAACCAACGAGTGACTGTGGTCCCACCAGTATGGAGTCGGCGGTGAGTCTAGAAACATTCCTAGAGATGAAAGAACAAAGGGACAGCAGACAGGCACTCGTAGAAGAACTCAAACACAACAATGCTCACATGCGTTCAAGACTGGACGAACTCACCCATACTGTAAGTCAATATGGATTTATGTAAGGAAAGGAAACAATTATGTACAAATATTAGGTGATATGTAGACTGTATGTAATGTAAAGTAAAGTAAATTCATTACCATTAACACATCATACATGACAACATACAAAACTACTCGATTGATGACAGAAGAGAGATAGAAGAGAGAAGGTGATGTAACTTTGTGACATAGAGGGAAAAGTTGTAGTGAAGTGGTAAGAGGAGGAGGAGAGTTGAAGAGATGAAAGACCTTTGATTCCACCTTGTCCAGCAGTGTTGTGAAGATTAAATCAACACACACATAGGAGTCATACTCTATACAGGTGTGAATGAGATCCCTGTACTGTACATAGACAGTAACTGTATGGGAGTGAAGTATTCATGGAATCTTGGCAGCACATCCAACTTTTGTTTGGCAGTTATAGCTAAAGAGGTGATATGAACTCTCCTACAGAGATTATGAGAGAAAGACACACCAAGAATATTAAGGAAAGGAGAAAGATCATATTATATATTATTGAGGAAGAGATTTGAAAGATTAGTACTAGTTGAAAAATGAAAGAACTGTGTTTTGGAGGCATTGAAAACAAAAAAGTTGTAGCCTCAGTTGGAGATGAGGGAATAATCAGAAGTGAGGCAAGTTACTGCTTTATCAAGTAATGTGGAGAGGAACTACTGAGATGGATGGTTGTCAAAGAAGGTGGAATAATGTAGGGTGAAATCATCAGTATAGGAGTGGATAAGAGAAGAGGTACTGTACAGGTAAGAAGCTTATTGATGATGAAAAATAGAAAGAGAACAGAACCCTGAGAAACACCACTGTTGATAGACTTAGATGATGAATAGTGAGCATCTACAACAACAGCTATAAAATGGTCAGAAAGGATATCAGAGGTAAAGGGAAGGATAGAAACCATATGAGGATAGTTTAGAAATTATAGATATCAACCGTGTTTTGAAATTAAAGATATGAACCGTATTTTGAATTAAAGATACCGGTATGTGCCGAGTTTTGAACTTAAGATATGTGCCGAGTTTTACACACCAACACCTCTCTCTCTCTCTCTCTCTCTCGTTTTGTACAGGTAAAGAATTTGCAGGAGGAGAACAAGAGTCTGAGGACAATGTACAGCAGCGGCGGCGGCGGAGGTGGCGGCAGTAGTGGCGTGGTAGGTGGAGGTAGTCCCGGACCCCCACCACCACCACCACCACCACCATCATCATCATCATCATCCTTCTCCTCCTCCACACTCCCACCACCTCCTCATCATCCTCATCCTTCTCATCCTCCTTCGCTATATTCGACTCTCGCTTGTGTTTACAATGGAGAGTCAGATCCTAAGGTGCTCCTCACTCCCACTTCTTTAACAACCCTATAATAATAATAATAATAATAATAGTACTGTAATAATAATGATGATGATAATACCTGTAATATAATTAGTAATAGTAAAATTAAGGGGGTGCGGGAGTTGGGGACAGGCTTGGGGGGGGACTGGGGTGTGTGTGGGAGTAGGGGGACAGGCTTGGGGGGGGACTGGGGTGTGTGTGGGAGTAGGGGGACAGGCTTGGGTTGGGTAGAAAGCCTGTAACCTATTCCCACACCCCTCTAAGCCTGTCCCCCTACTCTTGCACCCCGAAAAAAAAACCCACGACCCTTATTCCCCCCCCCCCCCCAAACCCCCCCTATTACCACACTCCCTTTATTAAGAGTCAAAATATTCTGCAGGTTAATTTGCGATGCACTCGTAGCGGTCCCCAGCGTCCCTTCAGTATGTTTGAACCTAGACAAGGACCACCAAACCTTCCATCAACGTGTCCTACCATTGATCAAGCCAGGAGTTCAGCCTTCCATGTACCTAATGTGGTCAGTATATATTATACACACATACACACACTTTCCCACGTCACACCACACCATACTACACACTTGCACGCATGCCACATACACACACACTCGCTCTCAATCACACACACTCGTTTCCACACCACACACACACACACACACACACACACACACACACACACACACACACTCTTAACCACACCACACACACACAGTATGGTCTAAGTAACATGGAATCTGCATGACATTAGTTAGTGAATTTGCAATGTTTCCTAAATTTCGTTCTCCAAGCTAATACATTTTACCCCCCCCCCCCCCCCATACAGCGAATGTCTGGTGAATATGACAACACCCGGACAAGAAGCCCAAGTCTAGAAGCATCAGAGACAACACCACTCAACACTGCTTATGGTCTCCCAACACAGGAAGAAGTTAGTACACTACACACATTACTCTATAAAGATTTTCATTGTACAGTTGTAGGCCCTGGATATTATAAGGTGATTAAATTTAGGTGATTACATAAAGTGATTACATAGATGATAAAGGTGATTACATTTACAGTAATCTTCATTGAGTGTAAAATGAAGTAAATGATGGATAATGAATAACAAGCCTGGGTAAACATTTATGTGTGTTTTATATGAGTGTAAAGTGAAGCAGTCAGTCTGTAGGGGATATAAGTTATATATTCACTGCTGTACAATATATCCATGGACTCAACAGCTAACACACACACACACACACTAACACACACACACACACACACACACACACACACACACACACACACACACACACACACACACACACACACACACACACACACACACACACACACACACACACACACACACACACACACACACACAAACTAACACACACACACACACACACACACACTTAACACAACAACACACACTAACAGCATATAATAAAACCCATGAATATATACCTACAGGTTGTTAAAAAGACAGAAGTAATCACAAAAAGAATCCAGGAACTTCTCATCTCGGCACAAGAAGGTCGACAAGATGACTTCATGCCTTGTGCTGACCATATACACTCAGCGGTATTAGATATGGACGCAATCTTCCCTAAGGTCAGTAGTTATTCCCTAAAGTGTTAGTTAAGGGCAACATTTATTTCCTAAAGTGTTCATTTGTTACTTTAGGTTAACATTTATTTCCTAAAGTGTTCATATGTTACTTTAGGTCAACATTTATTCTCTAAAGTGTTCATTTGTTACTTTAGGTCAGTATTTATTTCCTAAAGTGTTCATATGTTACTTTAGGTCAGTATTTATTTCCTAAAGTGTTCATTTGTTACTTTAGGTCAGTATTTATTTCCTAAAGTGTTCATATGTTACTTTAGGTCAGTATTTATTTCCTAAAGTGTTCATATGTTACTTAAGGCCGGATTTTATTTCCTAAAGTGTTCATATGTTACTTTAGGTCAGTATTTATTTCCTAAAGTGTTCATATGTTACTTTAGGTCAGTATTTATTTCCTAAAGTGTTCATATGTTACTTTAGGTCAACATTTAATTCTAACATTTATATCAGACAGTTGGCATTTATTTTTATACATTCCTTGGTATTTAGTTTGGCATATTTTGATATTTTATTATATTTATTTATTTTTCATCTAGTATTTTTTATTATTTTTATATTAATTCTTATTTATTATTTGGTATTTCTTCTTTCGCAATTATTATTATTATTATTTTTATTTAACAAAATTTATTGATTCTTATTTATTCTTTGGTATTTAATGGAATGATTTAAATTTATGGCATTTATTGTATATATTTTTTTGTATTAATTCTTTGATGATATATTCTTATTTTTTTTTATCCGGCATGTATTATTCTTGCTTAATCTGATCTTAAAAAACCCATGATTATATTATTATTATGTGGTAAGCGTGGTCGAGAAGTCGTATGGCTTGAATAAACTTCTGAGGCTTGGTGTGATATATGTATGTATATTTACAATGCAGTGTAAAGTGATGGTCTAATGTCCTGCAACCTGGTGAATAAAAGCGAGCTATTTGAGTTAATTTTATGAACCAAAATTGCACACACCAACAGCTATAGTTTCGGATCATTTTTCGAAGCCATCTCATTGGAAGGTGTTGCAGTACATTAGACCATCACTTTACAGTACAGCAAAGTAAGACTCGTTAGGTCGGTGGCCAGCCAGGAATTGATGCTCTGAGTTTATAATCAGTGATACCATCAGTCCATGTTGCCAACTTATATATTTACTTAATACTTACCGGTACTTAACTAATTAATACTAATGTCTCACATGTGTGTGCCAACAAACAAACAAACAGGAGCCTCACACTAAATTTAAAGGATTCAAGCAATTTTGTAACAGGTGAGACGAAAGTGTAACGAAAAGTAAATGTAGTATGCGAGACAAAACCTTAGAAAAAAGTAAGGAGATATTTTATTGTTGTTAAATTGGAAGGCTACTGATTCCTCCTAAACCATCTCAGAAAATATATTATCAATGGTACAGCATCAGCATAATAATTAAAAATATGTAAATGTAGAAAATGTGTCTGAAAATGAAAAAAAAAGTATGGAAATGTAAATTATACAGAATAAAGTCCCTTTTAACCAATACTCTACATATGTATTCCTGAAGCTGACTGTACCAAGAGGGGATCTGTTTTGTGGCCATAGGTTAGAGGAATCAGAAACCTTTCAATTTACCACACATTTGAATCTTCCCTTATTATATATAGCACTGTTGATTTGCTACATTTGAACACCACCTTGTAACTTGCAGTATTTCGTAAGTTGTGTACATACAGTATTTCATAAGTTGTGTACATACAGTATTTCATAAGTTGTGTACATAGAGTATTTCATAAGTTGTGTACATACAGTATTTAGCACCTTGTTGTGTTATGGTATAGGGAAGTGGTAGCCTCATCAACCAATATTATTATTATGGTACAGCAGCAGTAGTCAGTCTGGCATCCCCTACAATACAAAGGGAAGGAAGGGGAGTAAAGGTTAGGGATCACATTCTCTATCAATGACTCCACTAAAGGTTCATAATAACCTTGGGAGTTGAACCCCTTGTCTGTCAGGGATTGATTATATAAGTTGTTGTTGTTGTTGAAGTTCCTCAAGCTGTCTGGCCGAGCAGCCCCGTGATTATATAAGTTGTTAAATACAGTATTCTCTCTGCTACAATTCCACTTGCCTTCCCATTAAGTACAGTACTCTCCTGAAATATTTTTTATTAGGTGTTTTAGTATTTGTATATCTGTTGTATTCAATAATTATATTTAAGTTGTTAAATATTCTCTCTGCTCAAATTTGAGTTGCCTTTACGTAAAATATAATACCAGTACTCTGTTGAAACATTATTAGGTGTTGTAGTACTTACCAGTATACATGTATTGCTGTTGTATTGGATTCATAGTACAGTATATTACAGCAGCACCACTCTACTGTAGTTATTACAAATATTTATTCATTATTATTCAAACTGTTACCATTTATTTCACTTTTATATTATACATGACACTCTATTTATCATGTTTTTTCAGTAAAAGAAATTCACTACAGTATATATTATTCATGACACTCTCTTTACCATGTTTTTTCAGTTAAATAAATTCACAACAGTATATATTATTCATGTTATTATTTTGTACAGGGTCAAGGTGGTATTGGGGTGCAAGGAGCCCTGCGTCAGTTGGTGAGTAGTGCCGGTCGTCTACACAGTGAATGTCGTACTCATCTCCTCTCACCATCACACTCTAAAGATTTGGCCTTTGTTACACAGCAGGTTATACAGTGTGCCTATGACATTGCTAAGGGGGCAAAGCTTCTCGTTACACACTTCCAATAACATCAGTAATAAGAAGAAGGTTTGTATTACATACTTTCAGTAACGCCTGTATCATGAGGTTTGTGTTCCACATTTTAAGTAACATCTGTAACATTGGTTCTCGTCATACACTTTCAGTTATGTCTGTATCATTCGTTTTTGTCACACACTTTGAGTAACATTGGTCACATAGAAGCCTTAGTGGTGGTGTTTGTGTTTTGTTAAGGGATTAAAGGTTTGAGTTACATTAGTAATGTTGGTCACATAGAGAAAAGCCTTAGTTGTATTTGTTTATATCCATCAAACAATAATTATTTGACTCATTTTTAATTATCATCAGTGTAGAGATGGCTCGGTGAAAACACCAAGACTGATATTAATAATTAAACTATTTCTTGGAGGAAAGGTTCTTCTCTTGATTCGTTTGGTTACTATTATTCTGCAGACCTAATTTAGCAATGAACCACCATTTCCCAGAAGTAGTAATAGTTTAATAATAGAACTCTTTTTATGTATTGTTAAACTACTACTTCGAGGAAAAGTTTTCTTTGCCACTCAATTCGCACTACAAAATATTAGGGACTGATCAATGAAGAAAACTTTTCCTCCAAGAAATAGTAGTTTAATAATATGGGCCTGTCTCTCTAAAGGTGATATTATACATTTGTATTTAACTACTTTGTGGAAAAGGCTCTTCTGCGCTTAATTTGCATAATTCTGTGATATGAGTAGAACGATAAAGAGAACTTTTCCCTCAAAGTAGTAGTAGTTTGATAATAACAGCATGAGTTTCATAGTAAAATATTAAAATACATTATACTTCTGATTCAGAAGAGAAGTACAGATATATTGTATATACAGTATATATATATATAATAATAATATACAGTAGTGACTCAACTGTTATGTGATACAAACTGATTAATTAATTCATTGTACATTATCTATATTACAGTAGTCCCTCCAATTTTGTGACAATTAGGGAGACACTTTGGGCCACAAAATACGATTTCGAAAATTGGAACAATTAACCTTATGGGGAAAATTGAATATGATGTACAGTCATGAGCACTTTGTATGTGTTGAGTGAAGAGTGAGTGTGATGGTTGACAAGTTCAGTTATCACCAATAATTCATGAGTTACTACTCATACAAATACATTTCCTCAGTTTATATTAATTATTCTTTGTCACTTTCTCTTACAATCACTTGCACTTTCCACCATATCAAATGTCTACCGGGATATGTGTTAAAAGTTTGAAAAATACCCGTTCTGAGAAGTTGTTCACTATAAAAGGGTTAAGCTTATCACGATTGTAACAAGCGAGTGAGAGGGTGATAAGTTGTTCACTATAAAGGGGTGTATTAAGCAAGTGAGAAGGTGATATGTTATGAGATAGTCAGTTCAGTTATCACCAAAACTCATTGAAGGCTGCAACCCTACCACCCCACCCCTCCTTATAACTAGTGAGAAAACTTCATATTTCTTGTGGTCCAACCCGCTAAACTCAAATTATTCCGCAAAGTTAGGTTATCGTAATTTCCGCAGTTTTTAGCATCTGTCGCAAAAGTAAAGCAATAAAAATTGGAGGGACGACTGTATTTGCATTAAGAAGAGTGTTTTAATCCTATTAATTAAAGGGATAAACACACTTCTTGGTACTTGATTCCTTCAAAGTATGCTAGGAAACAGCACCAGATTAACCTCTTAAATCCGGGTGACTTCTCTCTTGTCTTTAGGGACTAACGAAAATAATGGTGGTTGGTCTGCTGTCTGGAATAGTTTGGAGGAATCAGTTGCTCCAGATTTACCAACACTAGTACTGTACTTCCCCTGTAAAGTTACATTTATACTGCTAAAGAATCATTCATCTTTGCAATACACAACTGGGCAAGTGTAGCTCAAATACGTGTACATTGAACCTTATATATACAATTGTATATCGAGGCTGTACTGTATATGACTTGTATGTTACAGATTACTAAGCATGGTGAATCATCATAAGAAATGTGTTGTTTGTTATATTGAAATGTGACTGAGGCTGGTATTATTTAACTAATTTTTGAGGAAAAGAATCTTCGTCACAAAATTTGCACTGCAAAATAATATAAACTGAGAGAACTTTCCCTGGAAGTATTAGTTTAAGGGGGTGTGGGAGTAGGGGACAGGCTTGGGGGAGTTTGGGGGGTGCGGGAGTAGGGGGACAGGCTTTCTACCCCCCCTCCCCACCCCAAGCTTGTCCCCCTATTCCCGCACTCCCCAAGATTGCCCCCCTACTCCCACACACCCCAAGATTGCCCCCCTACTCCCACACCCCCTTAAGTGGGTAATAATACAACTTTGGTACATTAGAATGTCTTGATTCCTCCAAACTATACCAGGAAACAACAGGACCAAATTGACTAATATGATAGTGTCTTGTTGTTGCCTGGAATAGTTTGGAGGAATCAGTTGCTCCAGATTTAGCACCAACATTGTATTACCGGTACCCCATTAAATATACCAGCCTGATACTTTTCAAATGGAGTGATAACCTCATAAATGAATGGAAATTGTTGTTGACATTAAAAATTGTAAAATAATTATTATCTGGTGGGAGGAGTTTGCAATGTTAAAGGTGAGATTATATTGTTGGTGAATTGGAAAGTGTCTGATTCCTCCAAACTAATGCCAGGAAACAGACGCCCACAATGGTATATGCTGTTGGGGGATTTGTTTGTTTAGTGGTAAAGTTTGGAGGAATCACAGATCTTCCAATTCACCAACAACAGAATTTCTCCGTACCCTGTACAGCGTTAATCGGTGTGATTGTTACGTCGCATGTTCAGCGTAACACTCACACCTCTCAAAGTTACCATAACAACAAATTATTATAAAGATCCGGTGTTGGCTGGACTGTTAGTTACTTCACACACACACACACACACAGATAAATTTTGGCAACACGGAAACAACTACAGTTATATGCAATTTCTACTGCATCTTTGACTTTGCTTTACCACAATCATGTTACAGTATGTCATTGGAACATGTCACTCGTAATTATATTCTCTCAATAGACCTTAGTACTTATTGGAGTGTATAGCATTATCTCTCTCTCTTAACCCATAGTACGGTACAGAAGTAGTCTATCCAAGTTAGTACAGAAAGTCATGGATATAAGAGGATTAAATTTAGCACATTATTATATACTTTTAACACAGGTTTAGTTAATCACTTTGTCTGGAATAATATAGGCGTGGTAAAACATTTGTTGGTGTTCTTCAATGAGTGTAAAAGGAAGCTGTGTTAAATGGATAGTACTATATTTAATCCTGTTATATTGAGGGTCTATTATAATGAGTAATATGAGAATATTGTGCTTCCTTAACAAACTGTATATTTATGAAACTATAGATGAACAGTTTGTGCAGACAATAATACATTGTACCTTCATATAAAATGAAGATATTTAGTAATTGATTACCTTAATGGGAGGTTTTCTTGTTGGTGAATTGGGAGGTCTCTGATTCCTCCAAACTATGCCAGGAAACAGATGGTTCTAATAGATCTGTTTCATGGCCTAGTTTAGAGGATTCAGAGACCATCCAATTCACAAACATGAAAACTTGTCCTTAATGTTGTGTAACAGATGGTGTGTGTGTGTGGACAAATGTATACAAGTACTGTATTTTGGGGAGAAACTCTTTTTGGTTTTAACTGGAGATCTACTGATTCATCCAAACATTGCCATGAAGCAGACACCTTCATTGGTAAAGCCACAATCAAATAACCACCAACACTTTCTTTCCATCGTGCAAATAAATCAGTATCATCATTATCATGTCAAAATATAATCATACAACACCTTACATCAACTCAACTCCCTTGATTATTATTATGAGGTGCTGCAAAATTATACACTTGTTGTTCTTTATTACCAAGATACTTACTACGATGGAAGGAAAGTGTGGGTGGATATTTGATTGTGGTTGTACTAAATAGTGGAACTGTTTCTTGGCATAATTTGCAGGAATTGGTAGCACTCAAATTTATTAAGAGTATGTATCTCCTTAATCTCCTTAATATCACAAAACCTGTAGCCAATTATAATTAGTATGAAATTTCCCCCAATATATTACACGTTAATAATTAGTTGGATGACATTTGTGTACAGTTATAACACAAAGATCACATTTAAGGGGATTCTTTATTGGCAATTCCTCTAAAGCAATGGTTCTTAACCTTGTTGAAGATACTGATGAATCCCACAACTTCCATACCTGCATTCATCGAACCCTTTGTAGTTGGAAAAATAAAATGTGCTTTTTTTTCTCAAATTCAAAACATGTATATAACTATATACTATATTAGTGCACAAACTGTACTATGCATCATTTGCACACAAAATCACTGTGTTCAAAGAACAAAAAAACAAACAAACATGAATTTCACACAAAAACATAATGAATATTTACTGCAAATCAATGTGACATTTGCTGTTGCTTCTCAGAGACAATTTCAGAAGTGCACGGCTTCACCTTGGCAAGTGTCACTCTCATATCATTTTCGCAACAAAGTTTGTTCCTTTTCCAAACTGCCGAACCCCTGGATAAGAACCACTGCTCTACAGTCTGCCAGGAAACAATAGGACCAAATGAACAACAGTTTTGGTGTCCTGTTGTTGCTTGGAACAGTTTGGAGGAATTTATTGCTCCAGATTTATCACCACCAACAATGTATTACTGTATAATATTCTCCCTTAAGGAACTCACTAAGGTACTGTATGATGAATATTTAGTTTGTGTGTGTGTGTAAAAAACGGCACAACTGTATGTTATTTTTTTTTGTTTTCACAACCTAATTCTGTACTAGGATGTATGGTATCATATAATTGTACGTTATGTAGAAGCTTTATATATATAAATATTATGCACTGTAAAATTATTTAGGAACATAGGCCCTATTTGATTTTTCCAATATGACAAACCAGATCTTAGATATATTATTTTTCTACCATGGTGTCAGTATTGGTGAGAAAAATGCATGTATTATTATTATTATTATTATTATACTGTATAGAAAATATTGTAAAGGTGCATTTCTTTACTGAAGGTAATGAAATTAATCCTTACCATTAATTAAGGGGGTAATACACTTTTGGTACATTAAAGCACCTTGATTCCTCCAAAATATGCCAGGAAACAAGACCAGAAGAACAATGGTAGACTGTTGCCTGGAATAGTTAGAAGTCAAATAAATGCTCCAGCTTTACCAATACTGTATTAACCCCTAAACTTTCTTAGGATGCATGATGGACTTGTCTGTGTCATAGAAAAACTCGATGCAATGATAATATTAAATTCTACTGATATTCAAACCTTATGATAGAGTTTGTGTATGTCATAGAAAACCTTTCAATGCAATGATTATATTTTAACTGTACTTCAACATACAGAGCTCTTATTACTACTACTACTACTGACAAATTAACAAGACACCATTTACACTGTACTGTATGCTTAGAGTCGGATCAGAGATACAAAGACAAAAATACCGACAAGAGAGTGATATGATATTATACAGGGCCTTATGTAAAAACAATCCATAGTGTGATACCTGTACAACAACTCCATATATAAACAACAGAGCCATTGTAACAGTAACTCCATATATAAACAACAGAGCCATTGTTAACACTACCACTGATGTTCTTGCATACGACACACGATACAATCATCTGGGGAAAATTATTGTAATATGTTAAATTGTAGTACTACTGATTCCTCCAAAGTTTACCACCAGGAAACAAATCCCCTCCTTGTTATTAATAGGGGAACTGTTTCATGACATGGTCTGGAGGAATTGGTAGCCTTCCAATTTACCATCAAATTATACTGTACAATATATTAATGTTATAAAGAAATATAGGCTCATACACCACCTAACTAAGACTGTTGTAAGGCACATTGGAGTCTACTGGTTCCTCAAAACTAATGCCATGAAACAAGTCAAATGAAGTTAATCAAGGCAGCTTGTTGATAGGATTAGTTTGGAGGAATCTTTATCTCCAAATTTGCCAACACTGTTTAATGAAGGGACTAAGATGTTGGTAACTCTGGAAGCTTTTGATTCATACAAATTGTGCCAAGAACAAAACTTCCTTATGAGGGAATAACAGTGTTGGTAGTATATCTGGAGCAACTGATTCCTCCAAACTATTCCAGGCAACAACAGGTTACCATTACGTTCATTTTTCTGGTCCTGTTGTTGTTTGTTGGCATCTATACTTTGGAGGAATCAAGACACTCGAATGAACCAAAAGTGTATTACTCCCTTAACTTTTAAAGAGAGAATAATATTCCATCTTTTAGCCTCAATGATTATTACTGAGGTATTCACTCAAGTGTTCTATAATAATTTAGACAATTTATTTGTTTACATTGGATTCCCTGATGATCAATTACTCCAATGATTATTTTTATAAGTGATTTACAGTTTGTTTGTTTGTTCTATGTACTGTACACTATTTGCAGATGTATATTGTTGATAAGTATGTAATTCCATTTAGATAAAACTTACTCTCTTGCCATTAGATAATTTTATCTTTTTTATTAACTGTATATGTACATAATTATCTTTTCTCTATTTTGTTGTTAATTAACATGAGAATTTGAACTTCATATGTAGCTATTATATTTATCCTCCTGTTTACTTTTAAGGTTATACAGTAGACCCTGGATATAATATTAAATTGAGTATATTATTATACACTTTTAACACTTAGGGTTGATTCCACAGTGGTATTGGTTTGTTAGCTCCCCAACCAACCACAATTTTAAGACGTCATTATTTTGCAAAAGGTGAGTATCCACATTCACAATATCTATCCAACAGTTAGATAATAATGATCACTGTATTGATTACTTAACAAATTCATTAAATAATTCACCCATAAGACATTTACACGACAAACATTCTTTCGTTTGCGAGCTTACAAACCAAAACAAACCACTGTGGAATCCACCCATAGTCTGTATGGTAATGAATAACACAGGCCTGGGAAAACATTTAGTGATCTTCAATGAGTGTAAAATGAAGTGGTGGATACAAGTAAATAATTATTCGTTGTATATCTAGGATCTTCTACTCTAAAAATGTCCTTAACCTTTTCACATCACATTTGTACGTATTTTGTTGTGTCACATAACCCTTGCCAAAGCACTCTGAGAACTTTAGATTACTATACTCTGTTCAAAACTTGTGTTCCGCTGGCCTCTTATGCTTAGATAGATAGATTAAGAGATCGATAGAAATAGAGACAGATAGATAGAGGAAACTGGAACACAAGTTTTGAAAAGATTATATTTTCCTATAAGATGTATTGTCCATCATTTAAAGCTCAATATGGTCTTGTTTGGAAGCTTAAGATTTTCAGTTCATATAATGTTATGTTATATAAAGAAAATACTAAAGAATGAGAAATGGGTGACACGCAAAAAGTACTTACAATTAATACTGGAAAAAGTAACATTACAGTAATATTTTTGGCTTCATTACCAATTATACAAATGGAGAAAACAATAGTACAAGAAATACCAACAATGGGAGACTTACAGGTTTTCTGTTTGTTAATCAATACTACAATGTACAGTTGGCCACAAGAATTCTTACACAGGCTATATTGAAATAAGAGGTAATTATTCTGGAAGTACTGCAATAAATGGTCGACTCATTGATTAACAAACCTAATAATAATAATGCATTACAGTTAAGTAGTCTGACATTTTCCACATGTTGTAAACCCTTGAAAACAATAACAGTGTGTACCAATTCCTGTGGCCAACAGTATAATATACCCATAATTAAACCACCTTGTAATATTCCTTCTACAAAACTTATGTCATACAAAAAAACAAAGGATATATAATGAGTCATTCAGGTATCTAACATTTAGAAGATAGTAAATACAGCAAACTTTGATGCCAGAAAACAACAGGACCAGATGAACAAAATAATGGTGGTCTGTTGTTGCTTGGAATAATTATGAGGAATCAAAAGTAACTACAGTAAATAAAAATAGAGAACCAATAATTCCAATTCTACTTACTGGTAAGTGGAGAGGACAGTGCTGGTGGTAAATCTGGAGCAACCGATTCCTCCAAACTAGTCCAAGCAACGACAGGCCACCATTAGGACTAATTTTGTTCATCTGGTCCTGTTGTTTTCTGTCATACTTTGGAGGAATCAAGACACTCCAAATAGTGTATTATCTCTTTCAGGGGAGATTTTCTTTTACGACGATGGTTCCATATAGAATGTAACCTCCACCACCTGACATGTTGATCTCTGGATGTGTACGTTGTGGCAACACTTGGTAATGACGAAGCCAAGTCTCACTCAGACGAATGTTGGTCCCTCCAATACTCTTCATTTCATTATACA
Organism: Petrolisthes manimaculis; assembly: GCA_034508575.1. Lineage (NCBI taxonomy): Eukaryota > Metazoa > Arthropoda > Malacostraca > Decapoda > Porcellanidae > Petrolisthes > Petrolisthes manimaculis. The sequence continues at coordinate 267,468 of JAWZYT010000675.1, read as the reverse complement.
ACTCCATTAGAGGCTGAAAAATAATTGAGTAAGAATTAAAAGAGATACATGCTGGTATTTTTAAACTACTTCTGCAAAATAATAGGAACTGAGCAATGAAGAGAAATTTTCCTCCAAGAAGTAATTTAATAAAATAACTGCCAAAGGCTCTTCACTTGACTATACAACTCCATTAAAGGCTGAAATATTAATGGGCAAGAGTTTTAATTGGTTGTTTTGAAGCTGGTATTGGGTGAATAATTTTAATAATTGGGCATGGATCGTAATAGGTAACTATAAAGTTACAGTGCAATCAGATTGTTGTTGAAGTTCCTCAAGGTGTCTGGCCGAGCAGCCCTGAGCTCCTGAGGAAGGCCATGGCCTGAACCGGGTTGGTGAGTGTGGTTGTGTGTATTACAGTCTTCCATAATGTGTTTAATAGTATGGGGTGCTGTGTTACATCCTGGACAGACATCCACAATGGCTCCATCCAGCCTCTTCTGATATGTGAGAAGGGCCGGGTGGTGGCCACATCACAGCCTGGCCAGGTTGGTGGTTGTCAATGAGTGTAAAATAAAATGAAGTAAGTAGTGGATACAAGTATTTATTCATTGTATATTCAGGGTCTACTATACATTATTAATTCTATGGCAAGTACTAATGAACACTAACCTCTTTGAACGGAGAAAATACGACAAATGGAAATCCCGGCTTTAGGAAGTGTAGTAATTCTGTGGTGATGGCGATGGGATGTTGACGACAAGCCACAACCAAACCATCAACACCACTTCCCAACACGGATGATGACAGTTTGACATCCTCCACTAAACTCCTCACAAACTGCAAAGAAAATATATGACAGTGAGTGTATTGTATTGTAGAGTTGGAAACATGAATGGGTGGTACAGCCTAAGTGAAAGATGGTTCATTTCTTACAATATCAAGTTCTTTAGTACCAAATAGGAGACATCAGGGGCAGAAGTCAGTATTGAGGATGGTGTGTGTGTGTGTGTGTGTGTGTTCCTTAGTGCCAAATAGGAGACATCAGGGGCAGAAGTCAGTATTGAGGATGGTAATAAAAAGCAATTACCTGATAATAGACACTGGTTACTCAAATGGGACAAGTATCTTTCACCACCCATTCATGTGTCCAACTGTACAGTCAGCGGTATAAGTTGTGTCGCCTCACCTGCTTCACCGAGACAGACAGTGTTCATGGACACGTGAAATACACACATTTTCTACACCTAATATATAATCTTGAGTCTATGAACATGGCATGCCTCAGTGAAGCAAGTGAGGCAACAGGAGTTTTTACACCGACTGTACACTAAACACTGTGAAGAATAAATACAGTAGTAAGTGTACAGTGTAAAAAAAAATATAGAGTAAGTATATTGTAATGTAATGTACTGTACACAAACTGTGAATAAAATACACAGATGGAAGTGTATTGTAATGTTCTCTAAATACTCTGGTAATAAAATATACAGTAGTAAGTATACAGAATATAAAAATACTTAATTAAGGGGGTGTGGGAATAGGGGGACAGGCTTGTGGGAGGGGTTAGGGGGTGCGGGAGTATGGAACAGGCTGGGGGGGGGGGGGGTTAGGAGGTGCAGGAGTAGGGGACAGGCTTAGGGTTTTTTTGGGGGGGTTGCAGGAGTAGGGGGGACAGGTTTAGGGGGGTTAGGGAATAGGGGACAGGCTTTCTACCCACCCCAAGCCTGTCCCCCTATTCCCACACCCCCTTAATACAGTAAGTAAAAATGGTGCTTACCTTTCGTGGCCGTAATAATAATGATGATGATTCTTGCTGTTTGGTTTCTTGTATTTTCTCCACATCATTATCATCATCATTATCATCATCATCACGTTTGGAATCTGTCTCAGGTCGTTTTGTACTTGTTGTTGTTGTTGTTGTCATTATTATCTCCACGTCTTGTGTATTGCTGTTTGTTATATCTTCTTTATTGCTGTTTGTTATATCTTCTTTATTGCTGTTTGTTATATCTTCTTTATTGCTGTTTGTTATATCTTCTTTATTGCTGTTTGTTATATCTTCTTTATTGCTGTTTGTTATATCTTCTTTATTGCTGTTTGTTATATCTTCTTTATTGCTGTTTGTTATATCTTCTGTACTTGAGTTTATAATATCTTCTGTGGTGTTGTTATCTGCTGTTTCTTCTGTACTGGAATTCATTATGTCTTTGGGCTCGACTTTCTTGATAAGTTTAGCGACTGAAATTAAATATAGAAGTTTACAATCACCAAATTATTATATCATGAATACAACTTGAAGAAAAGAAGACAGCTTAGAGAGAGAAATATGAGCAGTTAGCTAAATGGAGTGTGGGAGTAGGGGACAGGCTTTGGGGGTGCAGGAATAAGGGGACAGGCTTGGGTGGGGGTAGGAAGCCTGTCCCCTATTCCCTCACCACACTAACTCCCCACCCCAAGCCTGTCCCCCTACTCCCGCACCCCAAAAACCCCACCAAGCCTGTCCCCTATTCCCACACCACCCTAACCCCCCACCCCAAGCCTGTCCCCCTACTCCCGCACCCCCAAAACCCCCCAAGCCTGTCCCCTATTCACAAGTCTGAGAAAACATTTGTTGTTGAACTTCAATGAGTGAGTGAGTGTAAAATGAAGTAAGTGAAAAAGTATTTAATTATTGTATATCCAGTAAGTTTACACTGTTACTTTTACATACATACATATATACATACATACATACATACACACATACATATATACATACATTCACACATACATACATACATACCATTTCCACTGATGTGTTTAAGTTCATTGGTGTTATTTTCTGTTTGTTGTTTAATGTTGGTTATTTTGGTGAAGTTGATAAAAGACAGTGATTGCATTTCTTCTTGTGTGAAATTCATTTGGTCAATTGCAGCTCTGAAATTAAATACATATATAATTGAGTACAGTATAACATTTTGTAATTAAATACATATATAATTCAGTATAGTATAACATTTTGTAATTAAATACATATATAATTCAGTATAGTATAACATTTTGTAATTAAATACATATATAATTCAGTATAGTATAACATTTTGTAATTAAATACATATATAATTGAGTATATTATAACATTTTGTAATTAAATACATATATAATTCAGTATAGTATAACATATTGTAATTAAATACATATATAATTCAGTATAGTATAACATTTTGTAATTAAATACATATATAATTCAGTATAGTATAACATTTTGTAATTAAATACATATATAATTCAGTATAGTACAGTCATCCCTCCGCTATCGCGGGTTCCACTTTCGCGTTTCGTAACTATCGCGCATGTGTGAAAAGTTCACCTTCATCCGCTATAGCGCATCCGTATGCGGACTATCGCGCACCTAACATTCAAATTTGGCGGTACGATTGGCCAAGCACACTGGACTGACAGCCATGTTTATCATGACATGGTGTTACAGTAGTAAAGATGAAGACTGTGTGGGTTTATACCTAGCCCTGCTTATCAACCCTATCTTTGTTTAACACAAGAGAGTTAACTAGGGATACAATGTGTGGAGATAAAGCTTTTTCATCTGTGCCTAATTACACCTCGGTTTGGTATAGAATGTCCAATACGTCGATATAAGACGTCGTTCCTATAGGGATGTATATTACAATTCGTATTAAGCATATTAAATGCATATAACAATTTGTATTAAGACGATTCATGACTGAAATGAGTCGTCGGCATCGATGGCATGTGTGGTGGTAGTGGAGGTGGTAGGGGGAAAGGGGGGAGATAGCGTGATATCGTTTGTTTACATTTTATTAATCATACGTTATTAGTGTTTCCTTCTTTTTCTGTCCAAGAAATACCGAAATAACTTCCTTCTTTATATGGAAGGATATGGCTTTCCATTTTGTAAATGCACCACCTGGCATGACTGAGTGTTGAAGCCAGTGTTTAACTCGTAATTACTAAACACGAGCGAGTCACACACACACACGGTGACAAGGCAGGTTAGGCCTATATTCCCATGACCTTGGGCTAGGGGGAATGGAGATACTGAGGGTAGGGGGGGGGAAGGAGGGCGGGAGAAGTGGTGGGAACACACACACACACACACTTCACAGACGAGTGATATAATTTCCTAACATGTTCATTATCATTTCGCTTGTTTTGTATACAAACTCATTGGATATGCTTCACTTATTTTCGCCACCCATTTTATATGGATGCAATCGTTTTGAAAATAATTTTAAGTTAATATTTTGGTAGCTAATTCTACAGTGAGTGAGACATCCTACTCTGGCACGTGCTCTCGGAATCAGACGCCCGACTCTCCATATGTCAACACGTTTTGTTATGTTTAATGAATTGCCATCGTGTTTGAGGTCTCATAGTAAAAAAAAACACGTCACTTTGGAGAGACATAAGAACCTATCCCAATTTTCATCATTAATCTTTAGTCCCTAAGGTGAGTGAGCATATCCATTTACGCACCACCTAACCACAATACTCAACACGCTTACTGTACTTGTGGCGTCCACTGTATTAGGTTAAAAATGAAATTTTCTTACTAATCTACTTTAGTTTTCATTATATGCAAAGAAATATTAGTAAACAAAAGCATGTTTAGGGAGGAAAAATCTTGAAATATGAGGGACTGGGAACCAATTTCAATTATTCCCATTAGTTATTAAATTCCGCTATCGCGAATTCCGCTATCACGTGCTACTTACGGTACCAATTACTCGCGATAGCGGAGGGATGACTGTATAACATTTTGTAAGATATTTTTATATATACAAAATGCCTAAATATATATATAACGGTATTTTATATGAATAACAATAAAAAAAAAAGGTATATTATCCCGTTAAGGGGGTGTGGGAGTAGGGGGACAGGCTTGGGGGGGGTGCGGGAATAGGGGACAGGCTTGGGAGGGGGGATAGAAGGCCTGTCCTCTATTCCCGCACTTCCTTAACCCCCCAAGCCTGTCCCCCTACTCCCGCACCCCCCCAAGCCTGTCCCTCTATTCCCGCACCCCCCTATTCATTACCTCTGGGGTTGCGTGCCGTGGTAAATCTGTACGAGTTGCCCAGTGTTGCCAAGGCGGTGTAACATGGCAGCTGTTACCAGACCCTGTGTACCGGATTCAAACACGGCGAACCTTCCACCCGGCTGAACGTTACAGTGACTCAAGATCTGCGACAGTGAATCCAAGCGAAGGTTCCTGCAAAAAATATAGATAGATGAATAAAAAAAAAATAGATAGATGAATAAAAATAAAATATAGATGAATTAAAAAAATATAGATGAATAAAAATAAAAATATAGATGAATAAAAATAAAAATATAGATGAATAAAAATAAAAATATAGATGAATAAAAATAAAAATATAGATGAATAAAAATAAAAATATAGATGAATAAAAATAAAAATATAGAGGAATTAAAAAAAATATATATAGATGAATTAAAAAATAAATAGATAGATGAATAAAAACAAAATATAGATGAATTAAAAAATAAATAGATAGATGAATAAAAAAATAAAAAATATACTAATGATAAATCAATAAATAAAGATGAAATTTTTTATCCTAGATAGATGAATTAAAAAAAAATATATAGATGAATAAAAATAAAAATATAGATGAATAAAATAAAAAATATATAGATGAATTAAAAAATAAATAGATAGATGAATAAAAAAAATAGATAGATAGATGAATAAAAAAAAATATATAGATGAATAAAAAAAAAAGATAGATGAATAAAAAAAAAAAAATACTAATGATAAATAAATAAATAAAGATGAAAAAAATTAATCATATACAGTATACCATAATTTATAAAGAATTCATATAAAAAAAATATATAATATTAAGATGAATAAATTTATTACATAGATAAAAAATTCATATAAAGATGAATAAATTTATTACATATATAAAGAAGAATTCATATACAAAACATAATATAAAGATGAATAAATTTATCACATAATTATAAAGAAAAATTTATATAAATAATATAATATAAAGATGAATAAATTTATCACATAATTATAAAGAAAAATTTATTCCTGCACCCCCCAAGCCTGTCCCCTTATTCCTGCACCCCCCCTGAGCCTGTCCCCCTATTCCTGCACCCCCCAAGCCTGTCCCCTTATTCCTGCACCCCCCCTGAGCCTGTCCCCCTATTCCCACACGCCCCAAGCCTGTCCTCTACTACCGATATATATTCACATTACAACATTATATATACACATTCTATACATACGCAATTTTGATGGGATCCTGGGTATACCACATGTTACTTAGAAGTCGTACTGATGGCCGGTGTAAGGTTAATATTTCTCCGTATTTCTTTTTCTTCTTGTTGATATATTTTTCCTGCGAGTACACCGTCTTATCTTTAAAGGTTGTGCTGTTCTCGGTAATTTTTTGAATGACCTGAGGAGAAAGGTTAAGATATTTATTATACTGTTGTTATTATTATTATTGTTATTATTATTGTTGTTATTATTATTATTATTATTATTATTATCATTATTATTGTTGTTATTATTATTGTTATTTATTACTGTCCTAATAGACACTAATACGACAAACACGAATACTAGTGAGATATTCGTGGCTACCCTAGTTCTTAAAAGGTGCTAAATTTAATTATCTTATATTAATTATTGTATATTGTATGTGTATAAATCAATATACTGTAGGTACATACTTGTCAAAACATTTCCCTAACTAGAACAGATAAATATATAGTAATTTTCTGACCTCTTTACCAGACAGTCCTTTGTGTTTGAGTTCCATGATTTGTTCTGGTGTCAGTTTCTGTGAGAGTCCATCGTCCTTCAAATCTCGGTTGTCTATCCCGCCTTCCTTAACTGTAAATAACAATATAAGACTGATATTATTATATGGTTAGCCACAGGTATTCATAAGTTCCCCGGGGATACACACAGTTTTCACCGACAGTATTTTGAACTGTAGGCAGCACAGAAAACTGACAGCATGAACTGAAGTGCATGTCAAAAATCTGGTGTCAGTTCTGGCGAACTTTTGCTTTGGTGCTTTTTTTCATGTTGGTGAAGGAGAGATGTTGTCATGGTGATGGCTGGATGTCAACTAAGGTTAGAACGGAAGGTAGAATTGAATAGTGTGTGAGCACACACAGTGAACTGTAGGCCTGTCAGTTAAAACTGTGCATGTATGAAGGGCATTATACAGGTTATATGGAAAGAGAGGACATTCATTATTCAGGAAGTACTGCCATGAATGGTCTACTAATTGACTCACTGATTACAAGATAACAAACTTAATAGTAATAATAATAATAATGCTGCATTACAGTTTCATAGTTTGACATTTTCTATGTTGTAAACCCTCAAAAACAACAACAATGTGTGTACCAATTCTTGTGGCCAATAATAGACCTTAGATATACAATGAATAAACATTTGTATTCACAACTTACTTCATTTTACACTCATTGAACAACATCATTTAATGTTTTCCCAGGCTTATATTTTTCATTACCACACAAACTAAGTGATTTACTTAACCTGTGTTAAAAGTATATAATCATATAAATACACACATACAGTATATACCAACATACCAATATCAAAAGCTGCTGTGTGGTCTTCAATCTTGTGGATACTAAACACTTTCTTCTTAATAAGTTCCATTCTGAATTGTGAACCGAATAAACAGTCAATGGCACCATCCAGAATTAAGGTGAACTGACTGTGACCTTTCTTACCAAAGATGTAGTTCCTGAAAGACAGAAAGTTCAACAACGTCAATTTAGGTTCATTTTCTTTTCACAATATAAATAAAAGGAAGGTTTAAAGATGTAGTTATTGAAAGAGAGAAAGTTCAAAGACATCAATTTAGGTTCATTTTAGTTTCTTCGTAGTCAAATAGTGAAGCATAGTAAATATAGTTTCTGTAATAATTATCTTTGAGGTCCCTTTCACAATATAAATAAAAGGGAGGTTCATAAATGTAGTTCCTGAAATAGAGAAAGTTTTAAGTTAATTTAGGTTCATTTTAGTTTCTTTTTCTTAATTTTATTTTTAATAGAAAATGAAATTCAAATATATATCAGAAAGTATTTGGTAATATATTTTTCTTTATAGTTATATAATTATATATTCAGTATATAGTATAGATAAAGATCAGAGATATATATTAGAAAGTTTGACATAATTTTAATTTCTTTGTAGTCAAATATTTAAACATAATATATAGATTCTGTAATAATTAACTTTAGAGCAATTTTAAAATATATATATAGGAAAGGTTGCAAACATATATGAGAAAGTTTGTGCTCAATTAAATTTCTCTGTAACTTTTTGTGTTCTTATATATTTTTTTTTTGTGTGTAATTAATATTTTATCATAGTAATTATATAGGTCAAGTTCAAAGATACATAATAAATAAAGTTTGAGGTTATTTTTGTTTCTCTGTAATTTAATATTAAGTTACAATATATTAAAGGTGAAGTTCAAAGATATATTAAAAAGTTTGAGACAATTTTTGTTTCACTTTCGGTAGTTTCTGCGTAATTTAATATTTAGGCTAGTCAACATAAATATAGATGAAATTCAAAGATATATACACTCTCCTCTTTTTTTATGTTAGGTTAGGTTCCTGAAGGGGTCACATAAAGTGAATTACGCATAAAGTAAATTGTACATTTCCATAAGAAATAATGGTACTTTAACTTGAAAATGGAGCCTCGTTGTTCCTGTTATTTTAAGAGTTCGTGTAAATTGCATTTATTTAATTTTTTTCATGATACGCACTATTTCAAATTCGCATAATTTAAACTCGCATAAAAAGAAAGGAGAGTGTATATTGTATAATACTGTATATATATATGTAAGAAAGCTTTGGGATAATTATAGTTTCTCTATAATCAAATATTCACTGAGAGTATAAGTATATTAGTGAAGTTTAAAGATATAGGCTACATTCTGAAATAATAAAGTTTGAAATCATTATAACTTATCTGTAATCAAATATTCAGTCATAATGATTATATAGGTGAAGTTTGTATTTATTTGATACAGTTGCCTTCCTTCACTATCAACCAGTCTACAGTAATATAAATCAAACTTCGACTAAATTTTACCCTACATAAAATAACTATATGGGTATATATACACTCTCCTCTCTTTTTATGCGAGTTTAAATTATGCGAATTTGAAATAGTGCGTATCATGAAAAAAATTAAATAAATGCAATTTACACGAACTCTTAAAATAACATGAACAAGGAGACTCCATTTTTCAAGTTAAAGTACCATTATTTCTTATGGAAATGTACAATTTACTTTATGTGAAATTCACTTTATGCGACCCCTTCAGGAACCTAACCTACCATAAAAAAAAGAGGAGAGTGTATAAATATTATAATATTATCCATTACTATCTTCTCCTTGTCAACTCACCTTCCACGCAAAACACGACATGTTTTTAGATAGGCTCCTTTTTGTACCACAACTGTACATCCTTCATAGATCTCATTCTTCACTTCAGGCATCTTGGTTCACCTCTGCAAAGAATAAAAAGGATACCGTAATAATATTCTCTAAAATGTCTCCACAAAAACGGATGAAAATTAAGCCTAGTAAAAAAAAAAAAAATGTGTTGTTGTTGTTGTTGTTTAGTATTGTATTGTTTATGTAGCTTCACACGGGACAATACATGGTTGGTTTAGCTACCCATTAAGGTGGCTTCACACGGGACAATACGTGGCTGGTCTTTTAGCTACCCATTAGTTTCCAGTCAGCCCTGTCTAGTTGCAGTTAGCGGCAATTATCGACAAATGCCTACACACTAGTGGAGGCAATTAGCAGTTGTGATGGCAGACTAGCCGCTAACAAGGCTGTGTAAACAAACAAACATGTTGAAGATGGATACCTCTACTGACGACGAAGCCTTATTAACTGTTGCCCTTATTTTGGCCAGGAAAAAGAAGAAGAAAGGAAGTAATGTTTGTAGACACATCGTTGGCTGTTGCTTTAAACACAACTGGTCAACTCAGAGAAGGAAGGAAGGAAGAAATGTTTGTGGACACATCGTTGGCTGTTGCTTTAAAACACAACTGATCAACTCAGAGAAGGAAGGAAGGAAGAAATGATAGGATGAAATACTGGAGAAAAATTAAGAAAGACCCAATGACAAAATAAACAAAAGATGAAAATTATAATGATAATAATGATGGGAAAATGATGAGGAAGTAAGGAAGGAAGGAAAAAGAATAAAGAGAAATGGACGAGAAAGAGGTTTGTCAAAGGAAGCACCAAAGCGACCAAACTCAACTCGGCTGAAAAACACAGACAGGTGGTTGGTCTTCACAACCCGGCTACCTACCAATTTCAGCTGCCATCATTAAACTTTGCTAGCAGCTGGAAAAATTGGTATAATCCTGCGGACCGGGAGTAACTATATTTATACATATTTCACTTATAAATAACTGGTATGTATATCCGGTTTATACAAAATTTTCCGGGTGTAACATGACACAATCCAACATTCTGAGAAGTGACACAAGTTGATTTGGTACAAAACTCAAATTACATTATCTTATATCAGTATTTATCAGTATGGCAGTGTTGCCAGATCTGGCTAGGTCCCAGTATTTTGCCCAGGTCAATTACTGTACTTTAACATGGTTAGGTCCCGGTAGTCTGATGCAGTCTAGGTTAGGTTAGACAAGGTCAGGCTAATTTCAAAGTGCCCCATTTGAATATGCCCTATCTTGGAAATAGGGCATTTGTGGAGGAAATGCCATAGAAGAAAATAGTCTTAGAATGTTCTGAACTAGTGGATAACGAAGGTAGAAAAACCATACGCAATAAATGTAATTCAGTATTAGTCAAGTGTTTGTCCATAATCACACCCATTATTTTTTTTAAGTCTAATATACCGGTACTTCTAAATACATGTACAGTATGTTATTTCCTTATTAAGTATTTCCATCGCAAATGCATTAACATGTACCGTGGGTTTCTGGTACAATAATATCAATTCAAGATGGCCACCAAATAATTACATCCACACTCTAATTTTGGAGTTTGCCGCGGTCCTGACTATGTTAGGTGAGGTCTACCTAATTCCATTTAATGCGTTGTAGTGTTTTTCCGATGAATTTAGTTAAAATATGGCGAAAATGAGGTGTTTTCAGGGATTGAGTTGGGGGGTGGGGGAGGGGTGATAACTCCCAAAACATTTAATTTGCAACGATCGTGAGCAATAAAATCGTTCAAAACACACTGGGTAAAAATGTACAATAGCGCCTCCAAGTTTTTTTTTTTTTTTTTTTTTTTGGTGAAATGTTTTACAGCCACCCTAACCAACCTAGCCTAACCTAGACCTAACCCTAACAACCTTTGGTCCTAACCCTAACAACCTTCGGTCTTAACCTTAACATGAAATTTTATATTGTGACGAAACCAAATACGAGCACCAAGTTAAACCTTCATGATGATATTGTATATATAATTAACTATTATGTTTGCATATTGACATTAAAATGTATTTGGAGGCGTGCTTATAAACTTATACCATACACTATAAAACATTACATTCTGAAAACCTCGAGTCAAAAGCAGATTATGAACAAACGCTAACTAGACTATTACCGATAATTTTTTCAATATTTACCCAAACATTTCAATACAAACCAATAATAACAGAATACTTGGCCCTGGATAAAAGATTATTACATTTATCACAGTAAAGTGGATACAAACATTTATTTGTATATCCAAGGTCTACTGTATCTTATAACGAACGAAATTTCAACACAAAATTCATAATAATATGTTAATACAAAGTGTGGCAACTATTAGAACAACAACACTCACTGTATTATTAGTTAGCATATAGAAAAATAATAATAAAATTGTTGTTTGTACCGCATTCATAATAATAATGTTAATAAAAGTGTGGCAACTATTTAAACAACACTCACTGTATTATTAGCATAGATAGAAAAATAATAATACAGTATACTTATTACAGTATACTTAATAATACAGTATACTTACACTGTATTATTAGCATATAAAAATAATAATATACTTATTGTTTGTACCTGTTAATTAGCACTTCACTCCTCGTCCGTCTGCTAAAAGTTTGACACAAGATAACAAACCCACGTGTTGATGATCTCTCAATATTAATGTCTTAGGGTCCCCTACGATTATCAGGAAATGTCAATATTATTATTATTAGTATTAGTAGTGGTATTTTCTAACTATCACATATATAGTTATTACATTTTACTCTAGTTGGCAAGTGTTGTAAGTGTAAATGTTCGTTTTTCAATAAAATGGTTGCTATTTATTTTTTATTTATGCAGCATTCATGGATCAGAGTTAACACAGTTGAGCGGCATTATAAAATGTTCATAAAAAAAAGTTGATGATATGAATATGTTCTATATTATTATGTCTATAAATGTTTCTGTCTGAGCTGTCAATATCTTTTATTAGTTTGCCATGTACACATTTTTATTTGTATTTAGTTAGATCTTCAGCTCTTTGGTTTTCTCATAAAAACTGGCGGGAATGTCTTTAGTACAGTATTGACAAAAGTACAAATCAAAATAAATCCTTTCTTAAATTATCACTATTAATCTATTGTAACATTGTAAACTAGGATTTTCATTGATCTTTTTTGTTATTTCTTACTGTGAAAACATGCACAAATAAAAAATATTAAATGTTTTTTCCTTTTCTTCATGTAAACACACCCCACTCTTTAGGATTGGACAAAGTACAATCTTCCTTCAAGTCTTGTTTTGAAAAATGTAAAAACATATTAATTCCTCAGTCTCCTGGCAATTATATACAAACAACCTTCATATAAAAAGTGCATGGATCAGGCAATAGCGTTTACGGAAGGTAATAATATAAAATTTAAACTGACAACAATAAAAAAAATAACCACTTTTAAATAAGACCTAACAAGTGACTGTTGTTGACTTGAGGAGGGAAGGAAGGTGGTGTGGTTTAATGTTTACAAGATTCCATTGAGGCTTTATCGTAAGTTTATTACTTCCTTAGTGTTGTAGTAAAGTATTGCCAAATGTTCCCACTGTTGTTGTTATTGGTGTGTAATGTACTGTTGTGTGTAATGAATGTGTGTACAGTAAACTCCCTGTTATGGGTGTGTATTGTACAAAGAGGCTTTATTTACTGTACATATTCATTACATACTTACAGTACAATACACACACACATATAACAACAACAGTACAAGATAACAACAACTAGGCATTACTGTAATTAGCAATTAAATTATTAATATTGGAATATTTTTATTTTTACTTGTAACAGGGGTAGCTGCAACGAGATTACCAGCCCAGGGAGGGAGTGAGTGAGACTAGACACACCCGACTCACTCACTCACTCACTCACACACTCACTCACACACTCACTCACACACTCACTCACTCACTCACTCACTCGGCCTGGAATTATAGCAGTAATAATCATGGGTGAGGTACAGATGTGGGTGAGGCCTGAGGTGATGGAGTTGGGTGTCTTGCCAATACTTCCACCAGACAAGATATCCATTGAGGTACAGTACAGTATATTATTATGTGTTATTTATATTAGCCATGGGAATAAGATGATTATATTTAACACATATATATATCCTTTTAACACAGGCTCAGTTTATCTATCTATCTATCTATCTATAGCTCTGACGCCTCGTTCTCTCCGGGAACTCCCTCCAAGGGGGTGGCCACGGCAGAAGTGTCTCCAGTTTTCCCTGTTCTAACACTCCCTCCTTACTTGGTCCAGCCCTCTCCTTCCCCTCATGTTTCTCTCCTTTACATACTCTTCCATTGTTCTGCCATCTTACTGGTGGTCTGCCTCTCACACCACACCCCACAACTTCACTTCCATACACCTTTACAAACTCCTCACCTTGCATTCTCTTTACATGTCCAAACCACCTCAGTGTATTACGTTTACAAGTATATTCAGTACAGTATTATTATTAGTATTATTTAATGACTTGAATAATATGCCACAATAATTTAACTTTTGCTATAATTTTGTGGTATACAGATGTTGTCAAGGTTACTTCAGTACGCACAGGACTTGGGAGAACGAGGATATCCACAAATGAACTACCATACTTGGAAACACATTGCTGTTAAAAAGGTATTGTATTATATTGTAATAATAATGAAAATGATAATATATAATGTAATAATAATAATAATAATAAAAATAGTAATAATGATAATAATGATAATAATAATAAAAATAATATTAATAATAAAATAATAATAAAAATAATGATAATAATAATAATAAAAATGATAATATATAATAATAATGATAATAAAATAATAATAATAATAAAAATAATTATAATAATGATAATAATAATAATGCTAGTATGTTTGTGTGTGTATGTGTGTATATCAGATGGGTTTAAGTGTGAAGTGCAGTATGATGGTAGCCTATATAACTAATGTTTGTATGTGTGTATGTGTGTTTATCAGATGGGTCTAAGTATGATGATATATAACTAATGTTTGTATATGTGTATGTGTGTATAACAGATGGGACTAAGTGTAGAGTGCAGTATGGTGGTGTTCTTCTCGTGTCTACTCTTCTCCCGCCTTCATCCCGGCCGTGACAGAGAGTTGGAGGCAACACTGGCGGCAGCGTCGTCTCAGAAAGAACGAGGTGGGTCTAAATAATTATCTGCTTCAGTCTCTCATACACTTAAGGGGGTGTGGGAGTAGGGGACAGGCTTTCTACCTACCCCAAGCCTGTCCCCCTATTCCTGCACCCCCCTAACCCCCCCCCACCAAGTTTGTCCCCTACTCCCACACTCCCATAACTAATAATAAGAGGAGTACTATACTGTGAGTTAATATATTTCCTTCCCTCTTTTATATCTATCACATTATGGGTTATATTACAGTATTAATATTTTCCCATAGGCTAATACACCATGTAGGCTAACTTAAAATTATTTCATAGATGAGGTGTGGTGAATAAATATATACTTAATCTCGTATAACCTAATGATGGAAGGTGTAGAGATGTGGACAATAAATACACCTTTAATCACATATAACCTAACATTATTCTGTAGATGAGGTAATGGGAGGTGTAGAGGTGTGGATGAGGTAATGGAAGGTGTAGAGATGTGGACAATAAATACACCTTTAATCACATAATATTATAACCTAACCTTTTCCCCCTAGATGAGGTAATGGGAGGTGTAGAGGTGTGGACAACAGAGCTGGTAATGACGCTTTATCTTCATCGTGTGACCAGTGCTCATCCCAGGGCCGTGGCAAGACAAGCCTCACTACACACACTCACTACAGACCCGTATCCTTTATAAACAATGACGCTATTACTTTATTGAAGGGAATATATACAGTGAATATTATACAGTATACAGTGAATATTATACAGTGGATATTATACAGTATACAGTGAATATATACAGTGAATAATATATAGTATACAGTGAATATTATACAGTATACAGTTAATATATACAGTGAATATTATGTACAGTGGATATATACAGTGGATATATACAGTGAATATATACAGTGGATATATACAGTGGATATATACAAGCCTTTCCCCCTATTCCTGCACCCCCCAAGTCTGTCCCCTTATTCCCACACCCCTTAAACATATATAACATGTTGTAGGTTATAATCCTTAATGTTGTATGTATCAGTTGGCCGGGAAGTAAAGTGTCAGTAACAGCAGGAAGGAAACAAGTCTTAGAAGAGAAACATGCTGAGTTTGTAAGGGAAGCCTTACCTGAATTACTTAGTCTACTGGCTGGTGTAAGTATAATATTCATATTAATAATACTGTTTAATATTAATAATTATAATATACTATACTGTAGTTTTAATAGTAGTAATAATAATATACTGTACTGTAATAATAATAAAAATGTTGTTTAGTAATAATGATAACTTAATGATAATAATATATTTTAATGATAATATAGTTTGATAATAATGATAATAATAATAATACTGTAATATAGATTATGTACTGTATATATTATTATGAAAGACCTGAGAGTACCAGTTAAAGGGAAATTATTTTATTGGTGAATTGGAAGCCTGTTCCCTACTCCCGCACCCCCCCCCCCCCCCAAGCCTGTTCCCTACTCCCGCACCCACCCCAAGCCTGTCCCCCTATTACCGCACCCCCTTAATCTTTTTCTCTCGCCCAGCATTTACAAGTTGAGGACACGGAGAAGAAGAGAAGGTCATCGGAGAAACGCACTTCACGGGAACTCCTCGGCTTCATGAAATCAGCGGGGGTGTTGTCAGAACATGTGGTGAAGTCCCTGGCATTCATTATTGGGGCATCAGTACAGGGAGAAAAGTAAGCTGGTATATCTAGGTAGGGTAGGTAGGTTGGATATGGTAGTCTCTGGCTGCTGGATATACACTTAACTCTCATTTTACACTTGTATTTTGGGTGTGTAATGTAATGTGTGTAATGAAACTGTGTACAGAAAACCCTCATTGTGCGAATTTGAAATAGTGTGTATCATGAAAAAAACTAAATTAATGCAATTTACACAAACTCTTAAAATAACACGAACAAGGAGGCTCCATTTTCAAGTTAAAGTACCATTATTTCTTATGGAAATGTACAATTTACTTTATGCTAAATTCACTTTATGCGACCCCTTCACCAACCTAACCTAACATTAAAAAAAAGAGGAGAGTGTATAAAGTCACTAAATCAGGCTTTCACTTCTCTAACTGTTCATTTTTTTAATCTGTTGACTTTTGTGCTTATTGTCCCACCTCTCAGTCACCTTCCTCTTCCTCGGGTGCCTTGTGACCTCACTGTTGAGACTCCTAATATCAATGGAACAAACCCTTTAGTAATCTATTTGTGTCTTTGTTCCTGTAGGTGTGAGCGAGACTTATTATCAGTAGCCATGGACACCAATAATTGCTACAGGTCTGGTTACCTCAGTAAGAAGAAAGCATTCCAGAAAGGGTGAGTCATGGAATTTATACTTTGTTATCATTTTATGAGTTCTATACCTTTTTTTTTTTTTGTTATTGTTTGTGTGTTAACTATTATTCGTCATACCAGTACCACGCCATCGTCAATACCACCAATGTTCTTGCATACGACCTAATGGTATACATGATACTGGTAGTAGACTGTGATATTATGTATAGTAAGTTATTATTGTTATTATTTGAACAGTGTTATGTTATTATTAATATTGTGTGTAATAATTATGTACTGTATTGTATTGTATTGTATGTATTGTTATTATTTATAGGTTATTTGAACAGTGGTTACTTGGAGGTTTAGACTGGGCACCACACGGGGAATGGTTGTGTGTTCGTAGAGGGAGTCGTCAACCTTGGCCAGTCGTATCCCTCGCATCACAGTCACATCACCGCCTCGTTGCTTCACCCCCTACAAGGTACAGTCATGCGTTGTTGTTGTTGTTTTGTACTGTTGTTATTATTATAGATAATATTTATACAACATAAGTAGACTTGTAATTGTTGTGTATACTGTATATACACTCAACCCTCGAATTCGCGGACTATTAGGGGGGAGCAACTGTCCGGGAACCTCAAAGGTCCGGCAATGGCAAAAGTCCGAGGACGTAACTTAACCACCAGTCTTATACCCTACTCTGTCCGGCACAGCCAATGTCAATTTCACCACCGTGAGCTTAAATACTTTATTTCCTTGTAAAGAAAACACATTTGTATATTTACAACCATTTTATTTAACTTTAAAACTTACCCCATTTAAAATCTTGAATAAAATAGGAAAAATGATTCAGATGTCAGCTCCCACGAACACTCTTCACGCCTCGACCCACAACATCGTCTGCAGACAGAGTAAAAATTTCTGTGAGGAACGACTCACCTAATTTATGTACTTTAGATCGTCACTAACAAAACAAATGGCAAATGAAGCCTATAGACAAGAATAAAATTTTGCATTTAACCTTACACTTACCTCTGTGATGGGAGTAGGGTTACGATGGTCATTGACGTTGTTGTCACTTCACTCCTCGGTGGGTGGTGAAGAGGAGTGGTAGTGGCTGGCCGCCAAGCCGTCACCCAAGCCAATGCGTCGCTGGCTGACGCACAGTATGCCGTGATCGTATAGTGGCGCCTGAGACAGCTAAACTATTCGAGATCAGACTGGACATCCATTGGTGATGCTGTATCACCACTGGAGTTAAGCTGAGCTGCTGGTGAGCTGGCAGAAGGTGAAAGGCCAGCTTCACAAAGTGGCTGGGCGGTGGTAGACGGCTGGCTACTACCACTGGGGCCTGCCTGGACTGGTTGAGATGGCGGCTTGGCAGTCCGTGGTTTGAAGAAAGAATCAATTTTTGATTGACGGCTAGTCTGGTGCTGCTCCACAATAATTTTTGCACGGAGCAAGCGTAGCTGGTCATAATGTTCTTGGATATGTGGCTTGTTGCTGCTTGCCACATACTGAAGTAACTTATCAGCATACTCCCGGATCTCAGACATTTTAAACACTGGTGCCTGCTCGACATCGCTTGTCTCACTGTCACTGTCGCTACTACGCTTCTCTCCAGTCACTGCTGCCACTATCTGTTCGTCTGATAAAATTTCACACCCCTCTGCTACTTCATTTTCTTCTATCCAGTCATGAATGTCATTTAGCGATATTGCATTTTCCCCTCCCTTATGAAGAAGTGATTGGAAATCTGACGCCTCAAATCCGAGAAAATCAAATTCCAAATCTTCATCCATAAGAAGTTTCTTCCAAGCGTTGCTAAACGTGGTGGCCTTCATCTCATTCCAAGCCTCGTTCATGTTGTGGATAGCAGAACGGATGTTATAAGATTTAATATTATCCAAGGTTCTCTTCCCTCTTGTATCTTCTATACTGTCTGCCTCAGTCTCGATGACAGCCAGCACTTCTTCAAGATATTTTCGTTGATATCGGCGTTTAAAAGCACTGATGATGCCTTGATCCATGGGTTGTATCAAAGATGTGGTATTTGCAGGCAAGAACATGCATCTAATCTTGCCATCAGCACTTTGCATGACATCCTCGTGGGGGTGGGCAGGGGCATTATCCAGCAGTACTAATGCCTTAACTTCTGCAGGCGGGATCTTCAAAACATTTTCTTGGTGGTTCCTAATTTCAGGCAACAGGTGATGGTGGAACCAGTGTTCACATATCCACGAATTGAACCAAGCTTTCGGGGAATTATAATAATGAACAGGAAGCTGGTTCATACAGTCTTTGAGAGCCCTGGGCTTAGCAGATTTCCCTACAATTACAAGTTTCAGCCTATGCGTGCCAGATGCATTACCACCACACATCACTGATAACCGTTCCTTATTTACTTTTTTTCCTGGCACCTTAATTTCATTTTTCATTGCTTGTGTGGTATTAGGCAAGGACCTCCACATCACTCCAGTCTCATCCACATTGTAAATTTGACTTAAGGACAGGTCTTCTTGTTTAATTAAGTCTTTTAACTTCACCTGAAATGGTTCAATGCTTTCCTTATCGGCACTTGCAGCCTCGCCTGACACTTTTACATTATGCATGCCATGGCGTTTTCTGAACCTCCATAGCCAGCCATCACTTGCCTTAAAATCAGCTATACCCAAGTGTTGAGCAAGCTTCACAGCACTTGCAGCCAACTCCACACCTCTCACCGACACACCACAAGCACGTTGTTGCACATACCACTTGTACACTGCTGCATCTAGATCAACACTCGTAGAGGTTTTCATATGCTTTCTACCATTTCCACTTTTATCAACCCCAGACACAGAAAACTTTACAGCATAACTCTGCAATTTTTCTTTTGCTTTTCTGATGTCAGAAACAGTCTGCTTTTTAACTCCATACTCATCACACACCTGAGAGACTGTCTTCCCAGCCTCAAGTTTCTTAATTAAGTCTAGTTTTTGCGACACAGAGAGGTGCACAGGTTTTCTTGTGCGCTTGCTCACTTTTTTGACGATTGATGGGGCCATCCTGACGCTAAGACAATGGGAGACAAACTGAGTCCGTGACTGGGTCGGACCACGCTTGACTGGATCATGTGGCCCCGCGGGGCGGCGGGAAAAAATGTAACCAAGGTGACTGACGCGCGGGGTGGCGGGAAAAAATGTAAACAAACAAGACTGAAGACTGCCGCACGACCTACTAGCTTGTGGGACAGCCGGACAACTCTCAATTTCCGGACTAGAATTGCAATTTGTCCGGGCCATTGACATATCCCCGGACATCGGATTTTGACCGGCAAATCCGAAATCCGGGGATTGGGGGTCCGTGAAATAGAGGGTTGAGTGTATATATGTGTGTTGTGGGTGTGTACTGTACTGTTTGTAATGAATTTGTGTACTGTATATCCTCTTTGTACTGTTAGCCACAAGAATTGGTGTACACGCTATTGTTGTTGTTGTTGTTTTTAAGGGTTTACAACATAGAGAAAATGTTAAACTGTGTAACTGCAAGACAACATTATTATTATTATTAAGTTTGTTGTTATTTTTCAATCACTGAGTCACTTGGTAGACCATTCATTGCAGTACTTTCAAAATAATGAATGAACTCTCTTTCCATATAGCCTGTGAAAGAACTCCTGTGACTAACCGTATAATATTCCCTCAATATAAAATGAATTAATTTATCATTATCACTCAGCTTAGAACTTAGAAACTACTGAAAATGTATTTAACCAAATTTATATTTTCCATTCATTGTCATTTAAAGATTCTATATGAGGTTCTATCTAACTAAGCTTGTGTTTATCTCTCACTGTTAGTTTAAGACTTGTGTACATCTGTGAGTTGGTGGATGGACTGACAGCACACATGGGGGACGAGACAGCTCCATGTGACATCAAGATAAGACGATGCTCAAAGTCTAATATTTACATTCTACAACCCATTAGGTGAGTGCAGAGAGAGTGGGAATGAAGATATAGGGAATAGTTTATGAATTAAGTAACATGTATGAGAGAGAGAGAGAGAGAGAGAGAGAGAGAGAGAGACTGAAGATATAGAGATTAATTCATGAATTAAGTAACATGTATGAGAGATGTAGACTGATTAAACAATAATAAAAGTTCTTGAGAGATGTAGACTAATTAAACAATAATAATAATTCTTGTTTGTCAGACACGCGGTGATTCACAAGTGCCACGATACAAGAGTGATCCTCGGCCCTGTGTGTGGGCGTCTACGTCTGAGTGAATGCCGTAACATGGTGGTGATCTGTGCTGCCCGGTCGGTGGTTATCGCTGACTGTCGGGGCGTTGTAATACACACACTGACGCCCCAGAGACCTCTACTGGTTGGGGGTCGTACTCAGGGCATCACTCTGGCGCCCCTAAACATACATTACCCTAAGCTCAAACATCACATGGCTAAAGCACAACTACAATCTCATATTAACATGTGGAATAGACCTTTACATTTAGGTAAGTATTGGTGGGACTATTTGGTCTGAGCCTAAGTTAAATGGATATATTTATGTGCTGTATTAAATCATTATTATAGATAATATTTATACAACATAAGTAGACTTAGGATATTATAATTGTTATGTACCGGTATATATATATGTGTGTGTTTTGGTTATAGGTAGTGAAGGTGTATTAAGTGGAGCGTGTGAGGTGATGAATCCCGAGGACTTTCAGCTTCTAGTCATTCCTTTCACCCAGACGGCACCCATAGACGGCAGACCACCACTACTACCACCGGGACTACCACACGAATTTGCTAAGGTGAGATATAATACTGTAATAACACAACCCTAGTGTATGTAAGAGTAAAGATGGAGAAGTGAAGGAGAGAAGAGAGTAAAGGTGAAGAGACAGAGGAGAAGGAGAGTAAAGGTGGAGAGACAGAGGAAAAGAGAGAGTAAAGGTGGAGAGACAGAGGAGAAGGAGAGTAAAGGTGATTTACTGAACCTGTTTTAAAAGGATATAATCATGTGCTAACTTTAATAATCTTATATCAAGGTCCTACTGTAATAATTCAGATTAACAATTACTGTATTATGATTAATAATAATATCTTTCTTTTCTGTATAGAGTGTAGAGGAAGCAGGGAAGTGTGTGTCCAGCTTCCGATCCGAGGTGAGAGATGCAGACCTCACACCGGAACAGAGAGCCATTCTTCAGAAAGCCATCGATGCCAAGTTCAAAGTAAGAAACACAACAGTTCAGTTTGGGTTTTAGGGTGGATTCCACAGTGGTTCGTTTTGGTTTGTAAGCTCGCAGACGAAAGAATGTTTGTCGTGTAAATGCCTTATGGGTGAATTATTTAATGACTTTGGTGAGTAATCTATACAGTGATCATTATTATCTAACAGTTGGATAGATATTGTGAATGTGGATACTCACCTTTTGCAAAATAATGAAGCCTCTAAATTTTGGTTGGTTGGGGAGCTAACAAACCAATACCACTGTGGAATCAACCCTTAGTGTTAATAGTTTTCTTGGTGTTGGATGTTTTGCTGGTTGGGGATTGTCTCATATTTATTTGTTTATGTATAGTTTTCTTGGTGTTAGATGTTTAGGAAATGTACCTATATAATGTATTTATTTATATATTTATTTTTTTATATATTAGTTTATTTATATATTTATTTGTTTATATATTTATTTGTTTATGTACAGACTTGGCTGAGAGAGACAGGCAAACAGCGAGAACTGGACCAACTGGAGAGACTGTCTGTAACACTCAAGTATGAGAGAGTAGCAAAGACAACTGCTATATAAACGGACTGTCTTGTAAAAGTAGCAGACTTAGGGTTAAATTATGGTAGTCCCTGATTTTATACTGTTGTTGTTGTGGGTGTGTATTAAGGGGGAGTGGGAGTAGGGGAACAGGCTTGGGGGTTTTTGGGGGGTGCGGGAGTAGGGAGACAGGCTTGGGAGGGTTATGGGTGGGTGCGGGAATAAGGGACAGGCTTTCTACCGACCCACTCCACCCCAAGCCTGTCCCCCTACTCCCACACCCCCCCAAGCCTGTCCCCCTACTCCCGCACACCCCCAAGCCTGTCCCCCTACTCCCGCACACCCCCAAACCCCCAAAAGCCTGTCCCCTAATTCCCACACTCTTAAACCTTTCTCTAGGCATCCATGTACTATTGGCCTCAAGAATTGGTATACACACTGTTGTTGTTATTAGAAAATGTCAGACTATGTACTGCAATACAATATAATGTTTGTTATTTGTTATTTTGTAATCAGTGTGTTGCTTGGTAGATCATTCATTGCAGTACTTCCACAATGATGAGTGAACTCTCTTCCCATACAGTATTATAGCTTGTGTAAGAATTCCTGTGGTCAACTGTACTGTAAACCCTTCATTATCCACCACTGTGTTTATTGGTGTGTAATATCCAGAGAGTGTTTATTGTACACAGATTTATAACAATCAACAGTGCAGTACAACACACACAACACCAACAGTGCAAAACAAAGGATTGCTGTTTTAAACTACTACTTCGTGGAAAACTTCTCCTTGTCGCTCAGTTACTATTATTTTGCAGTGCGAATTTAGCGATGAAGAGCCTTTTTCCTCGAAGAAGTAGTTTAATAATAAAATAATATCACCCAAAGACTTAGGCTGGTAATATTACACTAGGCCTACTTCTTTGAGGGAAAAGCTCTTCGTCACTTTATTCGTATTGCAGATTACCGCAAATTGAGCAACGAAGAGCCGTTTCCTCAAAGAAGTTGTTTAATAATAAAATAATACCACCCAAAGACTTAGGCTGGTATTGTTACACTAGGCCTACTTCTTTGAGCTCTTTGTCACTTAATTTGTATTGCAGATTACCACAAATTGAGCAACAAAGAGCCGTTTCCTCAAAGAAGTTGTTTAATAATAATACAGTAGCACACCAAGACTTTAGGTTAGGTTGCCATGCTCATTGCTAATAGTTACTAAGAGGTACAATATTTATATCAAGCTTAAAGGGAAGATTCTGTTGTTGGTGAATTAGAAGGTCTCCGATTCCCCCAAATTCCCTCAAATTATACCACGAAACAAATCCCCTATTAGTACCATTAAGGGCATCTGTTATCTGGCATAGTTAGGAGGAATCAGTAGCCATCCAATTCACCTTCAAAAGACACTCCCCTTAATTGCTCAACCTGTTTAACTTTTGATAATACAACTGATCATGACATTAGAATGAACAAAATATACAGCACAGTTTCATTTATACCTTCATAGATGATAACATTATTATTAAGAGGTAAGTACAGTTGTTGTTGGTAAATCTGGAACAAATTATTTACTCACCAACCAAACTATTCCAATCAACAACAAGCCACTTCATTGTGCTAAATGTAGCCATCTTATATCCAGGGCCATAAAGGGAGTCTGGGGGCCTCATTGGGGTAAAGGCTTTGATACCACAGCCAGTGTTGTGGGCACAAGTCCACGTTACCACAAGAGCTATAAGTGGGGCTGTACCTTCCATGAGACCAGCCCTGAAGGGACCATAAGGGGGAGGGAGTTTACACTGCTGTATACAAAGGGAAATGCACCCCCATATGGTGTTGTGTGTGGGGGATAACTAATATTCACAAAGAATAAAGTCTATCCTGCTAATTGGAATAGTTTGGAGGAATCAGTTGCTGCACATTTTACAACCAACAATAATACTGTATGAAATACCATAATACCTTAAGAGTCAGTTCTGTCTATATTAATTAACCTTGAAAATTCAGTGCATGCTTTTGTAATATCTGGATACTTGAATGTATATCCTGTGTCAAGTGCTTTAGCCGGCACCACTTTCTGTCCCTCAGTCATTATCTTGGCTCTCTCTTCACCAAACATCATATTAACCACAAACGTTGGTAGTGGAACAAAGGACGGCCTCCACATGGCTCGACCAAAAGCCTTAGCAAAGTCCCTGTTAGTTATAATCTGTGGAGCGACACCATTCACTACACCTGTAACATTATCAGTCTCTATGGCGTGTATGAAGAGTCCAACAATGTCCTGTATATGTATCCAAGGCATCATCTGTTCACCACTACCAACAGGACCACCAAACCCCATAAAGAAGGGAAAGATGAGTTGTTGTATCATTCCTCCATCACGGCCCAATACAACACCTGAAACAAATTTATATAATTATGTATATATAATTATTATTGTCCTGTTGACCGTTTATATTATCATCAATATCCCATTACTCTTATTCACTGTATATTGAGTCAATGAATTATAAAAGAGAGATGAAACATGCATCAATAATTACAACATGAAGCATTATTAAAGAGAGATGAAACATGCATCAATAATTACATCATGAACCATAGAGCCTTATGCAAGAACATTGATGGTGTTGATGAAGATGATGGCATGGTACCAGTACTATACGATGACTACCATAGACACTACAGAGCCATTGTATTGATACCATAGCATCGTCAACACCATGGATATTCTTGCATACAGCTCATAATAAATTGTAGTACAGTCTTAATCATATTTATTTGTATTGTTCAAATAAATAGATTTTAGATATTATGGTCATGTACGGCCGTATGCAAGAACATTCGTGGTGTTTACGATGGCGTGGTATTGGTATGACGGTCTGTTGGTTGTCTGTGGTGTCATGGTACTGATACCACACTGTTATATGTACAGTTGCCAAAAAAGGTATTGCTACAAATCTGGATAGAACTTTAACCCTAGTAATATCTACAACTATTTGTAGGGACTATAAGTATGTATAACAGAAGGAAATATACATATCCTTGTGTAATACATACTTATAATATACACATACTTCTGTAATACATACTTATAATCCCTACAAACAACTATGGACATTAATATATTTAATGTTGTATCAATAGTTGTCGCAATACCTTTTTTGGCAAGTGTACCACCAATGTAACTAAATATAGTCTATAATGTTGAGAAATATGAGGGCCCCACCAACCTGTTCTAACTTTGACCGTCCTAACACCAAGGTCGTGTGGAAGATTGGCAGCGTTCTCCCAGTCACTACACAGACGAGATAAAAAGTCAAAATCTCCACCGGGACCTTCCTCATCAAACTCTTCATCTTTACCACACGGATAATAACCTGTTGGTACAAAATTAATAATAATTATAAACTCCTTCCATTTATATTATTCTTTATAATAAAATAATATAACATAATATAATAATACTCTATTCTTTATAGTAACAGAATGTTATAATAACCCGTATATTGAAAAAATAAATAAATCGTGTACTTTTCTCCTTAATCATGTTCATTATAATAAGCATATATAATATATACTGTACAGTAAATACTATATAGGATATATAACAATATATGTAGAATATAATAATACTAATAATCACTAACTACTTACCTTAATAATATTCTTTATAATAACAGAATACATGTATATCTGTACAGTACTGTACTATGCTATAATAACCAGCATGTAAAAAAATATAATAATCACTGACTATAAATAACATAAATAATAATAATAATCACTGACTCCTTCCCTTAATATTATTCTTTATAATAACAGAATATAACAATATATTCTATAAATAATATAAATAATAATAATAATCACTGACTCCTTCATATCAACAAGGACTAATGTACAGAATAATACTCAGTACAGTACAGTAATACCTTGTTTTGTACAAGTGTTATTGTTTTGTGTAACACTTATATTTCACATTTTTCTTTACAGGGGTGCGGGAGTAGGGGACAGGGTTGGGGAAGTTGGGGGATGTAAAAAGCCTGTCCCCTACACCCACACCCTGTTAAACCCCCCCAAGCCTGTCCCCTACTCCCACACCCCCTTAATTAAAACAACACCCTGTTAACTTACCAACTCCAGACGCTGATACAAACACCTTGGGTTTGACTGGGGCCTCTTTTATTGCCTGAGCCAAATACCTGTGGAGATGTAATAAGTATTAAAGGTATGTGGGAATAGGGGGGGGTTTAGGGGGTGGGGTGGGAATAGGAGGCGGACAGGGTACAGCTCTTAGGGAATACCAAGTTATCTGTACAGTGATGGTCAATAATCCTGCAACACCTTCCAATGAGATGGCTTTGAAAAATGATCCAAAACTCTAGCTGTTGATCTTTGCAATACTGGTTCATAAAATTCAATCAAATGGCTAGTTTTTATTCATCACGTTGCAGGACTTTTGACCATGACTGTACCTCAACAAGAATGATAGGTAATGTGGATGTCAGTACAGTACAGGGAATAAATACTTGTCTCCAACACTTCATTTTACACTCATTGAAGCATTAGTTACAAGTACAAGTACACTCTCCTCTCTTTTTATGTGAGTTTAAATTATGCGAATTTGAAATAGTGCGTATCATGAAAAAAATTAAATAAATGCAATTTACACGAACTCTTAAAATAACAGGAACAAGGAGGCTCCATTTTCAAGTTAAAGTACCATTATTTCTTATGGAAATGTACAATTTACTTTATGCCAAATTAACTTTATGCGACCCCTTCACCAACCTAACCTAACATAAAAAAAGAGAAGAGTGTATTTATTTATTGTATATCCAGGGTGTATTGTATATAACTATACTCTGTTCAAAATTTTTGTTCCGCTGGCCTCTTATGCTTAGATAGATAGATAGATAGAGATAGTTACATACTGTAGATAGATAGAAATAGATAGATAGAGATAGTTACATAGATAGATAGATAGAGATAGGTACATAGATAAATAGAAATAGCGATAGATAGCTAAATAGATAGTTAGATAGATAGATAGAAATAGCGATAGATAGCTAAATAGATAGTTAGATAGATAAATAGAAATAGCGATAGATAGCTAAATAGATAGTTAGATAGAAATAGTGATAGATAGAAAGATAGAAATAGCTAGATAGATAAAGGCTAGTGGAACACCAATTTTAAACAGGCTATAAATACAGTATAATATAACATTACTGTGTAGTGTTGACACGTGAAGCCCACACGTTTTGTTTAAAGCCTTCAGTCCAACGTCTCATTGGATCCAACACATTCTGACCAGCGAGATTCACAACAGCTGTCGTTGATTCAGGTAATCCTTTACTGTTTAATTCACCCTGTAAAAATCAAACCGTAAAATTAATTACTGTAAAGGGAGATTCTTTTGTTGGTGAATTGTAAGGTTAGTGATTACTGCAAACTATATAGGGTGGATTCCACAGTGGTTTGTTTTGGTTTGTAAGCTCGCAAACGAAAGAATGTTTGTCGTGTAAATACCTTATGGGTGAATTATTTAATGAATTTGTTGAGTAATCTATACAGTGATCATTATTATCTAACAGTTGGATAGATATTGTGAATGTGGATACTCACCTTTTGGAAAATAATGAAGCCTTAAAATTGTGGTTGGTTGGGGAGCTAACAAACCAATACCACTGTGGAATCAACCCTATATCACAAAACATATACCTTATAAATACCATAGAAGGAGTCTGTTTCTTGGTATAGTGAGGAGGAATACATACGGTAGCCTTACAGTTAAAGGGATAATGATACATCTTTTTTTAATACATTGGAGTGCCTTGGTTCCTCCATAGTATGCCAGGAAACAACAGGACCAAATGTACATAAAGGATGGTAATCTGTTGCCTGAAAAAGTTTGGAGAAATTAGTTGCACCAGAAAAAAAAAAAAAAATGTACCGGTATATAGTTGGAAAAAAAAAAAATGTACCGGTATATAGTTGGAAAAAAAAATGTACCGGTATATAGTTGGTAAAAAAAAATGTACCGGTATATAGTTGGTAAAAACAATAAAAAATGTACCGGTATATAGTTGGAAAAAAAAATGTACCGGTATATAGTTGGTAAAAAAAAAAAAAATGTACCGGTATATAGTTGGAAAAAAAAATGTACCGGTATATAGTTGGTAAAAAAAAAAAAAATGTACCGGTATATAGTTGAAAAAAAAAATGTACCGGTATATAGTTGGTAAAAAAAATGTACCGGTATATAGTTGGTAAAAAAAAATGTACCGATATATAGTTGGTAAATCTGGAGCAACTGATTCACCCTCCAAACTATTCCAAACAACAGTATACCATTATATTTATTCGTTGCTTCTGTTTCCTGACATACATGGGAGGAATCAAAACACTCCAATGTAACAAAATTATACTATCTTGAATATGTGCTAAGTTAAAAGGATATAAATTTATGTGCTAAGTTAAAATGATATATATTTATGTGCTAAGTTAAAAGGATATATATTTATGTGCTAAGTTAAAAGGATATATTTATGTGCTAAGTTAAAAGGATATATTTATGTGCTAAGTTATTATAATGATTTGCTAATTATTATTATTTGTTAATTATTATTATGATTTGGTAATTATTATGATTTGTTAATTATTATTATGATTTGATAATTAGCATATTATCATGATTTGGTAATTATCATTTTACTGTATTATGATTTGCTAACTATTATTTTTTTATTTATTTATTATTTATTTACTATGATTTGCTAACTATTATTATTATTTTTTTATTTATTATTTATTATTTATTTACTATGATTTGCTAACTATGTATTATTATTATTTTTTATTTATTATTTATTATTTATTTACTATGATTTGCTAACTATTATTATTTTTTTTATTTATTCTTTATTTACTATTATTTGCTAACTATTATTATTTAGTAGTTGTTGCTTACCCATGTAATTCTATAAGGTCCAAGTTTCCTGGATACAGTGAGGACGTCATAACCTTTACGCTTCAAGGTGTTACTCAGAGCTGTACCAATGAACCCAGTCCCACCACCTATAATAATAATAAAGGAAGAGAATTATTATGTATTGTACAAGTAATCTTGGGTAAATTTTTACAAGTTGCCACAACCGGGGCAAACTACCGGGACCTAACCGGGGCAAACTACCGGGACCTAATCGGGGCAAACTACCAGGACCTAACCGGGCAAACTACCGGGACCTAACCGGGCAAATTACCGGGACCTAACCGGGGCAAATTACCGGGACCTAATCGGGGCAAATTACCGGGACCTAATCGGGGCAAACTACCGGGACCTAACGGGGGCAAACTACCGGGACCTAACCGGCATACTTCAGCCTTAACCACAGCATCGAGATGTTACAAAATTAAAAAGACCTTACCTGACCTACCTAGAAGGGGCCATACTTGGTGACCTAACCATGACATACTTCGTGACCTGACCTTGTTATCCTGCATTTACAGAAGAAATGGTATATAGAAAAGTTGTTTGTAATACTGAAACATAAACATTGGTAACAGTAAAATTTTCGAAATCGAGTTGTGGCAACTTGTAAAAATATTCCTAATCTTGTACAGTAATCTATTTATTGTACAGTAATCATGTGTATGTGTGTACTATCTCGAAAACGGGGCATTTAAGGAAGAAAAAACATAGAAGAAAATTGTCTTAGAATGGTCCAAAATAGTGGGTAATGATAGTAAAATATTTATTATACAGTAAGGCACTTTTACCATATTTACCCACGTTTAACTTATATCCAAGTGTTATAATTATATAATACGTCTAATTACAACCCTTATGTGTTATATATAATACGTCTAATTACAACCCTTAAGTGTTATTAAACATTACATTATTATTACAAACACTTACCTATAACAACAGTTCCTAAATGGCTGGTTTGATTAGCCATTATTACCGATATAATAATAATAATAATAATAATAATCTTTTTTGTACGGCTGCCTTGTCTATTATCTAACTTTTGTTTTGATTGTCGTCGTTGTTGTTGTTGTTGATGTTGATTATGTTTATATATTTTTTGCATTTTCAACACACCATCAATAATTATATTTTTGTTTATTATTAGCTAGGATTCTAGTACTATTAAAAATAATAGTAAAATCCTTGGCGAGTGTGTGAAAGAGAAATATCTGTAGCAATAAATCTAGCTATATTATAATTCTTATTAAAAATAGTTTCAATTAATTGTTTCGTGGTTATTTCCAGCTCACTCTATCTACCTTTATTATTATTATATTAAATTAAAGGAACACTAACCTACTAAAATTAACCTAAGGTGTACACCCACACACACACACACACACAGAGAGAGAGAGAGAGAGAGAGAGAGAGAGAGTGAGAGTGTTACTGACACAATCGTGGATGTCACATTTTTATTGCTTTCATTTCCATTTTCACTTTCACTTTCTTTCTCTTCTTCCGTTATCATCTGTTTCATCTCCATTATGATCATTATCAAAGAGGATTTGCAAAAAGTCCTTTTCACATAATGCCACGACACACACACACGGAATTACGTTATTCTATAAATTTCTGAACACTTCCTGGAAACATATAAAAAAAAAAAAAATCACAACACTAACACTTTACTCTGTCGTCAATATGATAAGATTTTTATTGAACCCTGTACTTGGTGGGTTTGGGTAACAAGACGATTTAATTAAATCCCGCGTGCCACACCTCTGAGGCTGACTAGCTGCTGAGACAAGTATGAACATTTTTTTCTTCTCGTCCAAATTATAATCGGTAGAGAGAGTTGCCAATTAGTTTATTTGATAGGACCCATACAGACCGTTGCCTCACCCGATTTTGACTCAGTTATATAGGAAACTATTTTTCGAGATTTTTTAAATGATTGACTCTTTTTGAGTCAATAGTTGTGATGGACGATTCGTGGAGGACTCTAATCGAGTCACCGTGCGTGAGAGGGTTAAGAAGACCACCATCACTAGGCCATTCGGATTATTTGAATTCCCGTCCATGAACTTCGGATTACGTAACGTGTGTGTATTGTCCAAGGGTTTTGATATGGTCCATATTCCTCGTCACTCCCAATGGCATCACTCCATTACCATAGAAAGTAAAGGTCATGATAGAGTTTCCCCTACCTACGACAGCCAGTAAACATTAGAAGACTTAGGCTGAATGTTTGGCAACCTCCCCAGAAATCAACCTTATAGTCAAGAGTGAGTATTCCAATATGAAACACTAAATTTGACTGGTCAATATTACCAGGTACTCACTGTACAAGTGTGAAAAGCACTCTCGTGTATGAAGTGGTAAAAGTTTGTGTGAAAAGTGGAGAAGGTGATTACTGGGCCTGGCAGCATATTCCAGTTCTGTGTGAAAGATTTGTAGACTGTGTTCAGCCTGAAGCTTGTTTGACACTCGGGTCGTATTTCTAAAACAAACCACGTCTCAGTTTCCAAAATAATCTCAATGTGTTTCCCATTAAAAGTTACAATCCATGTTTGACTAATCTAAACCACAGTAACCTAAAGAGGGGGCGTGGCTGGACTAAAATGTATCACAGAACGATAATAGGAGACCTGACCTACAGTTCTGAAACAGTTACTGGAGGTGCCAGGCGACCTCGCTT
The DNA here is from genome assembly GCA_034508575.1 of Petrolisthes manimaculis. Taxonomy (NCBI): domain Eukaryota; kingdom Metazoa; phylum Arthropoda; class Malacostraca; order Decapoda; family Porcellanidae; genus Petrolisthes; species Petrolisthes manimaculis. Next base: position 235,031 of record JAWZYT010000675.1, on the reverse strand, counting down.
GCCTTGCCTAATCCAGGTATACACTTATCATCATTATCAATAACCCATTTCTCTATATTCCAAAGGGTGAGGTGACTAAAAGTAGAAAGGAAACATGTGATGTACGAGGCCATGGTATATTATGTTGAAAGAATACATTAAATACATAGATCATTTTCATAATCAGCTTAAATAAATAGATAGATACTTTTCATAAAACCGAATATTCTAGATTATTTCATATTCTTTAGAAGCACTATACGTCGTAATCAGGGCCGATACACACAAAACATCTTAGAGTTTACACTTGTTTGTATGTTTGCCTGACCTCGTCAAATTGTTTCAGGTTCATTTCAAAACAGTGTATGTTTTTTATGATTTCGAAGCAGTGACGGGTACTAGTCCTCGCCATGAATAAACGCTTACGAATACAAATTTAAGTCAAGAGTGAACATTGCTTTTGTGAATACGGGCCCTGAGATCTAACTGTTTGCATGTAGAGGCAGACTGACTATGGCTTAAGGTTCTGGGTAATCCAGGTTCTGTAAGCGGCCACATGGGTATAGACTGCTGGCAGCCCCTCCACCCCACACCGACTGTCCCTCCCACGGGACACGATGCCAACCTGGACACATGAGACAAACATTAGGATGAACACTTAAACAAATCAAAGGGCAAGTTTGGATAATTTCAATTAATTTAAAGGCACAATATAATAATTATTTTAGCACATTAGAACACCTACGTTAGTAACTCCAAAGTATGTCGAAAAACATGACCAGTTTAACATTATATAAGATGACCTGTTGCTTATAATAGTTTGCTGGAAACAGTTGCTCCAAATTCACCAACACTGTATTTCCTTATTATAGTAAAGAATATCATGAATGAATGTTATTTTAAGTGTAAAATCTCACCTGGACAGTGTTGCGGTCCTTCACCACCAGGGGGCCACCGGAATCACCTTTACAAGAGTCTTGAGCACCTCCACCAAAACATATCTGAATGGAAAAGAAGAAAAACCGTCAGAACATAAAGTAAAGGTGTTGTAGTGATCCAAACACTGGTCCCATTCTCTGTGGTGCACATACTTATATTAGACTTCATTTGTCCCTCTACCGCACAGGACCTTTAAACTTCCCCAGCACTCAGGCCCGTAGTCTTAAAACATTTGAGGGCCCTTACTGGAGCTCTATGAACCCTCCAAATAATCCAGGCCACAAAACGCTTCAGTGTTTCGAATAGGGAATCTGTTGCCTGGAGTAGTTTGGAGGGTTCATAGAGCTCCAGTAAGGGCCCTCAAATGTTTTAAAACTATGGGTGTCACAGCTCTCCCCCTTGCCTGCCACTACCTTACTATATACTACAAGCCAAGACACAACAAGACCAGCGCTACTCACTACACACACAGTGATATTCCAGACGTCCCTGTCTGTAGGCAAGCGTGGAAGCTATCTACCATCGTGCTTAAGTCACACACATTTCCTTGTGCTGTATTTTACCTGTGTCGTCACTAAATAAACCTGTACTTAGTGTACGAGTCTGCTGTTCACCTCCAAATAGTAACTAGTCTCCTTGACTGTTATGAATAGGAGACAAGTATACGGATAAAAATAACGGAGATAAGTATACGGATAAAAATAACGGAGATAAGTATAGGAATAAAAATAACGGAGATAAGTATACGGATAAAAATAACGGAGATAAGTATACGGATAAAAATAACGGAGATAAGTATACGGATAAAAATAACGGAGATAAGTATACGTATTGTTTTGAATAGGAGTTTTCCTTATGTGTGAGGTAGTGAAGGGTGAGGCTGCTAGTTTAGTCTCTACATCCTCGTCCTCGTTTAGTCCCTCCAAGCTCCAGTGTGAGGAGTAGCAGGGAGGAATGTTGATGTATTCCTCCACACAATCATTACTCCCTCGGGTAAGGGTAGTAAGGCACAAACCCTGCCTAATTTTTTTAACTTGTGGGTGTACAGTACCTGCTCTGGGAGAAGTATGTTGTCATATAGGGGGTTGCAGGTGACTCTACTGACGAAGGGGAGATTTGCCTTCTGCAGGATTGTGGCAGCTTCACCCGACTCAGTCAGTCCCCAGCCTGATACCTCAGCCTGCTGCCCCCTCAGTAGTGTCTCCACATTCACACCGGCAGAAGGCAGACACAAAGGTTCCACGTAATCTGGAAGAAAAAAAGATTCAGATAATTGTTGCGACTTGGTGATATGATATTTATGTCGTTGGTTCTATCATGCAGGGAGAAAAGTAGTTTTTTTTCCGATGTGAAACAGACTTAATTACCTATTGAATTAAGTTCCATGTCTAGAGTTAGAAGGTTATAAGTCATAATATTCGTCAGATAGAAGCGACCCCATGATGAATGTGCTCGTGTCTTCATCCAAACAACTCGCAACTGTTCGTAAGTGAATAATTATATAGGAGTAGGTAGTGATAGACAGGTGACCAGACCTTGGTAACGAACTTCATGAAGCTTGTAGACGAGGGAAATAATAATGAACATGTGAAACAGCAAGCACGAAGGACAACAATAAGAAAACAAGAAGGGAGTGGCTGGGACAGAAGAATCGCCAAAACTGTTTCACTGCCCACACCATCATAGCCAACATTTCTTCTACGAGCGTACACGACTCATTGTGGCCTACAATAGTTAGACGTAGCACAACCAGAGTCTATAACCTAAGTCTATTATAAAGATTACTGGAGGACTACAGACTCCTCCACTCTATATCAGGAATAAGACTACTTTTGTATAGTATTATCATATTTCATAGCATTGTTTGGAGGGCTACGAATATTTCAATTTGTTCACAACAAAAGATCATCTTTAGTATCGAGGTTCTGACTGCTCCATAAGATTTTCTCTAGAATTACTCAAGTATTTCTAAAGTTATTTATAAATTCCCTAACTTATGTAACGTCTCTGTAATAATTATCCATTTCCTCCCTTTCCCAAATCTGTCCATTTCTCCTAATTTACCCTTCCATCTCCTTGTCTCCGACTTCCTTTATCTTTCATTTTTCCTTCTTTATCCCTCCTCTGTGCAGATACTTACCATTCAACTTAACCTTCCTGTCAAGTTTGATGAGAGCAATATCGTCACTGACATGAGCCCGAGTGTCGAAATCAGGGTGAATGATAATGTCAACTGGATTAAAGTCCTGGTGGGGTTCGGCGCAAACACCGTCTTCACAGTCTACGGATGTGTCCAAGTTAAGTTCCCCGAGTCTCACCACAGTTCTGAAAATTGGAGATTGGTTGATTGATCGATATTTGACGAAGCAACAGCGAGGTCATATGGCTGAAAATTGGACAAAATAATTGATGTTTAGTAAAGTTGAGAAGGCTGGGAGGCCAATTGTTATATAATTATGTGGAAAGGGAAATGTCGGATCACTCTAGTTGTAATAATTCTATGTTTGTTCCCAGAGGAAGAAGGAAAACACTAAATATCAGGAGCATACATTCAATTAAAGATATCTGGGACACATTAGAAAGATGAAAGGTGCTCCAACCACAACATGATATATAATTATGTGGACCGGGTATCACCGTCACTGTAGGCAACATGAGACTCATCTTAAGAATGGTAACAGTGGTAAGTACAGGAAACATTGATACAGTACTATTGATATGTCTTCAATGGAGGCACACTATATTTCCACACATAACGAGGCAGTACACTTTTCTAAGTAGGAAATTACTCACAAAGTGGCTCCACTTATATAGGCAGAGTGAACACAATGTGCGGCGGTGAGGACGTACTGGTCAGTGATCAGGGATCCACCACAACCCCAGAATGGTGAGGTTTGGGCTGAAGGGAAGAGACAAAGATCCTTCAAATATAAACCATTATACAAACCTTCACACTAGAAAGATAATAAACATTGCATTTATGAAGGAAAAATGTAGTTTATACTGTATACTTTCCTACATTAGGATATTTTACCCACAAATTAACCATCCTTTAAATCACTGATATGTGTTCTGCATAATTCTTAGACATTCCCTTATGTTAGTAGGATTTTCAGAGAATTTACATTTTCAAGTCAACTGCTCATAATTACTGGCCGATTCATGTACACTCGCGGTCAGACATTGTGTCCTGATTCCTTGGCACGAGGAATCGTAACTATAGGCAAACTTTGATGATTCGAACTACTGTGTTGTAGGGAGCCGTACTGTTCGAACCTTCAAATATATATATATATATATATATTCATCAGTGACGTCATTAAGAGGGATTCAGCGTTTCAGTTATGTCATTCATTATGTTTTGACATACACAACTCATTATTATGAGCTTTTCTCCACCCTAAACCTCAGCTTACCCAGACTCTCCCCTAAATTTGTAGGACTAGAAGGTGGAATAGTAACTAAAATTCTTCATTTCTCAGTTACTTGATAACAAATTATTAAATATAGGCATTTAAGACAAGAAATATCAATCAAACTTGGAGTCCCTACGAAAATATAATTATACAGAATTTAATATATTTCAATATGATAAACTCAAAGACACTATAAACACTCACAGTTGTACCCCAGCAAAGCCATCCAGGGGAAAAACTCGGTCAGCTTAACTGGCGTCCCGATTACAACAGCATGGACTTCCGCGTCAAAGTCCTCAACCTGGAATCTATTAGGCACATTCTGTCTCTTGGTTCTCACTCCTTTGCACTTGGCTGGCAAAAGAGATTCGCCAGAAGTGTCAATAGGTGGTGTTGGGGTTGGGGTCGGGGATGGGGTCGGTGTTGGGGTCGGTGTTGGTGTTGGGGTCGGGGTTGGTGTTGGGTTGACCGATTGGATACAACATACCTGAAACATAATATTTTTTTTTTTTCAGTCAAATGTGGGAGGTGAATCGATCTTTAATTAATTAGGGAGACTGTCTTGTTGGCAAATTGAAAGGCGTAGTACTGATTTCTCCTAACTAGGCCTATACCAGGAAACAGACGCCCTCAATGGTACAGTTGGATCTACTTCCGCATTTACCACTCAGCGTTGTCAATGTTGAACCACCCAGAAATCTGAATCTTGAACCCAGTGTGATCATGATTCCATGTATTCCCTATTAGTAAATATGTCCATTGCACTTTCTTTCCTTTTATTTTCTCCATGCTTTCTTTTTCTCTTCGCAGGGCCTGAAATGCATACTAGTTACTTCTACTATTATTACGATTACTACAACTACAGTACTACTAATGATGACATTTACTAATTTCAGTATGCTGTTTCTCTTATAATAAAGAACATACAAAAGTTTAACGCAAGATCGTTATAATCAACACAATAATCAACACTATTTATTACACAAAATATGGATACAGAGTATATATCTGTTTGTCTATTATCGTTTTCGATATTGAATGGATAGTGCCTGACAAATTCCCTCAACTGAGTAACATTCCATTCACCCCCTGAGGTTATCATAAACACATTTGTCTGTAGTTGTGGTTGCAGCGTAGTTTCCTGAAAACCTCATTATATCTTCCTGTACAACACTTGTCATATATACACGCTGAGAGTAAATAGCACAGTTGCCAAGCTCTGTAAGGACATTGATAGAAGAAGAAGAATACTATCGACGTAATAGAGATCCAATTCAAGGCACAACTCACGTGAATGTTACGACGGTCATTGTTACATGTTGCCCGGCGTATCCTGGTCCACATCTCAGGGGTTGGGTTCGGGTTGTTAAAGAAGTCCTGAAAGGTCTGACAAGATCGTAAGGCCGTACAGGTCTCACTGGGGCGACATCTGCTTCCTGTATTGAAAGGGACGAAAACGTTTGGGTATGAAGGGAATAGAAGTTTTTTTTTTTTAAATTGTACAGTACAGTCAGCGGCAAATGTCGTGTCGCCACGTTTGGGTAAGAATGGAATAGAACTGCTTTTTTTAATTGTACTGTACAGTCGGCGGCAAATGTCGTGTCGCCACATCTGTCAATTCATCAAGTAAGTATAGAAATATAAGCATCACGGGCTCGTACACTGAAAACATAGAACAAAGTATACGTGTTCACATTGGAGGCAGAGAGTTGATGATCTGAATGTGTAACAAACATCACCACGAACCAACAGTCACACTTCTGACACAATTACGATTTATTTTCAATGCAGTGGACCATTATATTCCTCCTCTTGAAACACAATACGAATGAATGATATTACGATTACGAACAAAGTTTTTCCTTAGGAGTGAACTTTACTTTGATAAACCTGGGTCCATAGCAAAATAAATAATGTAGTAAAATTACAAGTCAATAATGCTAGGTAAAAAGAGATAATGTAGCATGTCGCTACTACAAGTTATTGTTATTTGAGGCAAATTAGGGAGACAGACATTATCCCTGATCACGCTTGAGAGGGTGTGTGGCCTTGGTAATTCCAGAGTATTGTAATAATTATTTGGCCTCTGCTCTGCTGTACACAGTTGCACACTAATTGTTCTGGAGGTACAGTCGGCGGCAAAAGTCCTGTCGCCTCACTTGCTTCAGTGAGGCACGCGATGTTCATAGACTCGAGATTATTAAGTGTAGAAAACGTGTGTATTTCTCGAGTCCATGAACACTGCCTGTCTCGGTGAAGCAGGTGAAGCTACAGGACTTTTGCCGCCGACTGTACTGTACACTTGCGGTCAGAAATAGTGTCCTGATCCCTTGACACGATGAATCACAACTAGCCGAGCTTTGATGATTCGAACAACTGTGTTGTAGGGAAACGCACAGTTGTTCGAACCTTCAAAGCCAGGCTGTTTGTGATTCATCTTGCCTGGGGATCGGGACACAATTTCTGACCGCGACTGTACAGTTGTGGACAATAATAATCTTCCACATTGGGGAGACTCGTGTAAGTGTTGAACAATTTACTTTGTTTGGTAGCTGAAAAACTTTCCTATTAATATTTTACTGCAAGCAGCTACTCATTATATAGTACAATAACATCATATGAAAATATTAGTCAGCACATTGTTTGGGCTTCTATGTGCTTTGAAAGTTTTGGTCACAACTGTACATACCTGGGCTTGGTGTTGGGAAGATGATGGGAGGTTCGGTGAGTGTGGTCGGAGGCGTTTGAGAAATCGACCCACTACAGCAGACCTAGAATAATAATAGAACTTGATTTAGCAGTTTTGAGGGTGTGGGTGTACGCGTAGGCTACTGAAGAGACTGTGTAGCCTAGCCTATGACTTAGAATTTCCTGTGTTGTAAAAATAAAGTGTAAACAGGGATACAAAGACCCCCAATCTATGTCACGAAACAAATTCCCTAATAGTAGCAATGTTGTGACTTGTTACTCGTGATTACTTGGTGGAATTAATAGTCCTCCGAATGACTAAGAGAGGTTTTTACCTTAATTAATGACTAGTTTGTTGACATCTGTAGAAAGAATAATCTATAGAATTTACTTACCATGGGGTTTCTCAGGTTCCTGTTGCATAGTGCTCGGCGGACGGCTACTGAGGTGTGAGCATTAGGTTCTGCTAGGATATTTCTAAAGTCGACACAGGAGTATAAAGGCGTGCAGGACTTCCCCCGACCACAGTTGGAGGCTAAACAAATGTGGAAAAGTTGAAGTAGGAAGTACGGTGTTAGTAAATCTGGAGTAACTGATTCCTCCAACATTCTACTATTATATATGTTTTTGGTCCTGTTTCCTGGGATACTTTTGAGGAATAAATGCGCTCTAATGTACCAAAACTATACTATCCCTTTAAGAGGATAGTATAGTGTTGGTAAATTTGGAGCAACTGATTCCTCCAAACTATTCCAAGCAACAGGACACCACTATATTTACCCATCTGGTCCTGTTTCCTGGCATACTTAGGAGGAATCAAGGCACTCCAATTTACCAAGAGTATACTATCCCTTTAAGGACTTTGTAATGATGTATGAGGCTTGGTTGCTTCTACTTGCTTCTGACTACAGTATGCCACGAAATAAGCTACTTCAATATAGGTGATGTTTTGTTGGCAATGCTTGAGAAACTCCCTAATCTCCTATAGTTTCTAATTACATCACGGGACCCTTCAGTGGGTAATACAATGTTGGAAAATCAGATGCAAATGTTTACTTCAAAGCCTGGTATACTAATGTCCTTAGTTTTTTTTTTCATTCTATACCTCCAGATTATATTCTTTGTTCCACACCAAACACAAATACCTGGACACTTACCCTGCCTCTTTTGTTTGCTGCCGTCGACTATTCCTAACACCATCACTATTAGAATCCACCAAACAAACATATTTGCTCGCATAATAAGTTCAGTACTTCACCAATATTTTACTGTTTACCACACAAGTAAGTAAATGTATATAAATGTAAGTAAATGTAAATAGTTGCGTGGTTGTTATCGAGTGGCGTGATGCAAAATATTATAATGTACGTGGTTTTCAACTGGCCTGGATAGTCTGTGCCACACTCAAGTAAATACTGTATGGTCTGTGACTCAATGACTTAATATTCTTGTCCCTCTTACCACTAGGCCACTACTAGAATGAAGCCAGCGGCCAGCCTAGCCCGGCCCAGCCAGCTGAGCCAGGCAGGTTTCTCCAGCAGAGAGTTGCTACATGTCGCCTGCCACCAACACGAATTTACAGCTGTGGAAATTACTCAAACAAGTTTTTACATCATAGTTTATTCAACCTTACGGAGCCTTCTAATTCTCGCATGATCGAAGTAGAAGGCACAGATTATTTTTGCAATTTCTGCAACGGAAAAATAATACAGATGTCTAATAACAAAGTCTAGTGGAAACAGTAGCCCGTAAATATTAATCCTCTTATCGAGGTCATCTGGTTAAACTAGCAAACTACTGCTTCCCCCAAATATACCAAGAAACAGACTTGTATAATAATTATAAGGGTAAGGAAACAGTTATGTAATATGGGTCGAAGGAATCAGTGGTCGATCTTATATCCACACGCATCTATTCTCGAAAATGCATATTTAAACGACAACACGGTACACTACGGGAGTGAAAGAGATTGTGTGTGTGTATGTGTTAAAGATAGAGAGAGAGAGAGAGAGAGATAGAGTGTGTGTGTGTGTGTGTGTTACGAGAGAGAATATCTTCCACAAAGAATAAATAAATACAGAGCCTGCTTCACCTCAAGGCTTAACCTTCAAGCCACTGAGCACAAAACCTCTTCTAAGAAATGCACATCGGGACCCTCGGCAAGAAGGGGTAGTATGTACAGTGTTGATAAATCAGGAGCAACTGATTCATCCAAACTATTCCAAGCAACCGGCCACCTTTATGTTTGACAGTTGGGTCTTGTTTCCTGTCAGTCTCTGTAGGCATCAAGGCGCTTTAGTGTATTAAAAATGCATTTATCTCTTAACCCCTTAAGTGAAACTGAGTCGGAATTGTATATCTATTATGGCAAGTAGGAACCTAGGAAGGAGAAATTGTAGTAATGCAGGTGAAAGGTAGAGACATGAAAGCAGCTCTAGGGTTACTGATTACTGATTAAAGTAAGGAGAAGGGTAAATGAAGGAGCAAGTAGGATGTATTTGTTGTTTGTGTGTGTGTGTGTAGTAGAAGAAGTAAGTAGGAGGTAGGAGGAAAAGCAAGTAGGAAAGTTTTGTGTGTGTGTGTGTGTGTGTGTAAGGTAAGAGAAGAAGAAAGTAGGAAATATTTTGTGTATGTGTGTGTGTGTGTGTACGGTAAGAGAAGAAGAAAGTAGGAAATATTTTGTGTGTGTAATAATGGTAATAAAATTAAGAGCGGAGTTTAAAGTTGTCGCTGATAATTAAGTCACTACCGAAAATAATTTCCTTTTAATTATTAGGTTACGTATCTTTATTGTAAGAAATTATAAATTGATTCTTCTTCTTTCTCACATTAACTAGTTTGATAATGATATCTGGCCTGGTCTAGGTCTATATAGGAGGAATTAGAACCCCTTTAGGTTAGGTTAGGTTAGGTTAGGTTAGGTTAAGTTAGGTTAGGTTAGAACCCCTTTAGATTAGGACATTTTCCATAATCAGGGACACATAAACAGTGTGTGGGTTGTGGTGGAGGATCATGAGTGATAGTAGGTGGGTAGGCGATGGGGGAATAGGTATGGTGACGTGTGGCTAGGGGTTGGTGTTGTAAGAAGTGGATGGTTGTCAGAGTAGTGTGTCGGTGAGGTAGTAAGGAGTGGTTGGTACGTCATAAGCGTCGTGTCAGTGTGTGTGTTGATGGTAGGTGTGTGTGAGTGTCGGTGTTGGATGAGGGTGGTGAAGGGGTGATTGGTGTGTATGTGGAGTAAAATGCAGTAGAGGTATTGTAGTACGTAGTGTGTTTGAATGAGTGGGATTGTGTGAGGCGAGGGTAAGAGTGGTGGTCGGTGCCGTGTGTGAAGCAGGCTTGAGGCTTGGGTTCCAGTACAAAGTTCTGGACTCGAGTCTGGTACAAGTACAGTTGGACACAGGAATTCGAGGTAAAGCCCAAGTGAAAGATGGTCAATTTCTCCCAATTTCAAGTTCCTTAGTGCCAAATGGGAGTCATCAGGGGCAGAAGTCAGTATTGAGGATGGTAATAAAAAGCAACTACCTGATAATAGACACTGGTTACTCAAATGAGACAAGAATATTTCACCTGGCCTGTACCACAATTCCTGTGTCCAACTGTACATTACAATATCGCTAGTACAAGTGCTCAGTTTTATGAGTGGAATCAAGTACGAGTACATGTACTGCTATATTGTACTCGAGTCCAAGTACAAGTACAAATACACCAATGGCCTGAATAGTGTACAGTACTACGCTTTTTCGTAGAAGCAGGGAAGTAATAATCCTAATACAAAGTTCGTAAATAAAACTCTGGAGAAGTAATACTGTTTTATTTCCTATACATACAGTGTCGGCAAAATAAGACGCTACCTCCCACCGACATGGACGCTACCTACGACATCGTGACACACCAACTACGGTCTAATGTTTTGTGTGATCCAGGTTCTGTAGGCAGCGACATGGGTGTAGATTGCTGGGAGTCCCTCTACCCCACAACGACTGTCCTTCCCACGGGACACGATGCCAACCTACAAACATTATCAAGAACTCATTACTGTGGATACATGGACATATTAGAATGGAGATAAATTGAAAGTCAAATTATGATACAGACATGAAATGGGCAACTCTTAAGATGGGCAGTATCGCTCCAAGCTTCATGGAGGGAAGACGTGTTTCTGGAGTTCTCCCTGTGTTGTTTTTTGTGTTGTTGTTTCTGTTGTGTTGTTTGTCTATTCTATCTCGTATTTTATGTAGTTTTGCTGTTTGTGATGTTGTTTGTGGTTTGTTTGTTTTGTTGTGGTTCTGTGTGTGTATGTTCGTGTGTGTTCAGTTGTTCGCTTCCCATCTAGGCCTTGCCTACTATACGTTTCAGCGCCGGACAGACGCTGTTTTTCGTAAATATCTCCTAAATGAATCTTTGTATAAGTATAATATTTAAGCACACTATCTTTAACATTCGGGCGTAATTTATGGCTGACATACCATATTCCTATATACTGGCCACGAGTGTACAGTCGGGGGCAAATGTCTTGTCGCTACATCTATCAAGGCATGAAGTATAATTATGTTGTATGGAAATATAAGCTTCACAAACTCTTGAACTGAAAAATGATAAAAATTTACTAATATACTCCATGGATAATGCAATATAGTATGTTGCATGTGTGTGTTTGATGATAAGCCTTTGTATTATAATTCAAGAAGTGCTGAGGAAGGTGACACGACTTTTACCACATACTGTACCTAAGTAGATCTTCCTCTATTAAGCAATTATACAATAGTCGTTTCCTTTATCCTTACCAAAATGTTGTTAATGTCTCGCAGCATTAGTGGGCCACCAGAATCTCCCTTGCAGGAATCTTGTATCCCGCCTCCAAAGCAGACCTGAGGAGGAGAAGAAGGAGAGTTGGCAGAGTACAGGAAAAACATGAAAGGAGAAAAACGGGAATGAATGGAGGAGAGAATGAGAGAAAGATGAGGTATTTGTTGTGACAGGAGTAAAAGGTAGAGACAAGCTTACATGAAGAGGAAGGACTGTATTGAGAAGGTACTGACAAGCTTACATGAAGAGGAAGGACTGTATTGAGAAGGTACTGACCACCTTCTCTTCTCTTTCTTCATGACTACTGCGGGCCATACACACCTGTTCTGGAAGGAGTTCATCGTCGAAGTGAGGGTTGCACGTGGCCTTGTTGACGAAGGGTAAGCTGGCCTTCTGTAGAACATTAGTCCTACCTTCATGAGTGAACCCCCAGCCGGCCACCTCGGCACTGTTATCGTTGTCCAACACCTCCTCAATACTCGCACCAGCAGGAGGCAGGCATAGGAGACGGACGTAGGCTGCAGAAATGGAGCGAAAATATATGTACCCATTTAACCAGTCATTCACTGTCTCATTCACTCACTTATTCATTCACCCGTGTACCCTCATCCCTACATATTACTTACATATTACTTACGGTTCAACTCTGCCTTCCTATCCAGTCTGATAAGAGCAATATCGTCGCTGACTTGACCTCGGGTTTCGAAGTCCGGGTGGAGTATGACCTCTGCTGGGGCGAAGTCCTGAGGAAGTGAGGCGCAGTTCATGGTGACGTCGCTGTCGCAGTCCCTTTCAGTCTCAAGATCGAGTTCTCCCAATCTCACCACCGTTCTGGGGGAGAGGGGCAGGACTATAAGGTAAAGTGATGGTCTAATGTATTGCAACCTGGTGAATAAAAGCGAGCTATTTGAGTTAATTTTATGAACCAAAATTGCACACACCAACAGCTATAGTTTCGGATCATTTTTCGAAGCCATATCATTGGAAGGTGTTGCAGTACATTAGACCAGGACTTTACCAGCGAGGGTGTTTTACGACGTTCAGTGGCCTTATAGGTATATAGTGCCTCAAACTCAAATCGGAAGAATAAATATTTTCACGCCCTCAACCGAGATGAATCGATCTCCTGCTGAACTATAGCTTATGTGTTTCCTGGCATACTTTGGAGGAATCAAGGCACTCTAATCTATCAAAAGTATACTCTCCCCTTAAGGACCCTGTGATCGTGTATGAAAATTGGAGGCTTCTAATTCCTCCTGACTATGTCACGAAACAAGCTCCTTCCATATAGGTGGTGTTTCGTGGCAATATTTGAAGGACTCGTTTACTTCCAATTTTCAGACTACAACACAGGGTCCCTTAATCAGCCGTTCGTACAGGAGTGACAATAACGTCTACTCACAGTGAGGCTCCTCCAGTATGGGTTGGGTGGACGCAGTGGGCAGCTGTGAGGATGTACTGTTCTGTGATCAATGTCCCACCGCAGCCCCAGAAGGGATCTGTGGTGGCTGTTTGGAAGATAAAGATAAACAGCATTGATCAAGCCATTAGTTAAGAGGTGTTCAGGGCTTATATATCGTAAAGTGATGGTCTAATATTGTACTGCAACACCTTCCAATGAGATGGCTTCGAAAAATGATCCGAAACTATAGCTGTTAGTGTGTGCAATTTTGGTTCATAAAATTAACTCAAATAGCTCGCTTTTATTCACCAGGTTGCAGTACATTAGACCATCACTTTACCTTTATAACTCTGAGATGAATTTCGAATTTTGCTGTAGTTTTTTTTTTTTTTCTCGTAACTTTCACGAACGAAAATATTACTGCAAGAACGATAAAGCAAGAACGACAATTTCTGCTTATTAGAAACCAATGAAAAGCCACTAGCAACAATCAAACTATACACACATGGCTTGGGAGAATATGAGAGTTATTATGCAATGATCCCTGAGTAGTTTATAAATATATTTCTTGTTTAAAAAAAAATAATTATTAGAAAGTTAAAACGGAAAAAATATTTAGTTTATACAGATAAATAAGCCGAAAAAAAAAAAAAAACTAAATGGTGAGACATATTGCGATTTCTTTTTAATTAACCAAACTAATTTCATGATGACAGAGAACATACCGTAGGCCTATAGTGTTTATCTATGTATAGGACTAAGGCCCATAGTTTTAAAACATTTGAGGGCCCTTACTGGAGCTCTATGAACCCTCCAAATAATCCAGGCCACAAAACGCTTCAGTGTTTGTTTCGAATAGGGAATCTGTTGTTGCCTGGAGTAGTTTGGAGGGTTCATAGAGCTCCAGTAAGGGCCCTCAAATGTTTTAAAACTACGGGTGTCACATTTCAAGTTATGATACTAATGTTGGAATTCTCATAAAACCACTTTTAATTTATTTTTGACCAACTTTTTTAAAATATCATATTGCCCGTATGATATTTAAGAAATTAATTAAACATCTGCTCTAGTGACAATGATTTAACTTTCCTAATATGCAAATAAATAATAGATATGTAAATAAATAATATGTAAATAAATAATATGCAAATAAATAATAGATATGTAAATAAATAATATGTAAATAAATAATAGATATGTAAATAAATAATATGTAAATAAATAATATGCAAATAAATAATAGATATGTAAATAAATAATATGTAAATAAATAATATGCAAATAAATAATAGATATGTAAATAAATAATATGCAAATAAATAATAGATATGTAAATAAATAATATGTAAATAAATAATAGATATGTAAATAAATAATAGATACTCACAGTCATATCCAAGAACGGCGATCCAAGGCAACTCTCCTACACTAGCTTTGACACCATTATACACACGCTCCGAAAACCCCTCAGGTCCTTTACACACGGTAGGTAGTAAAGATTCCCCTACACTGGGATCCTGAGTGGGTTTTGTAGGTGGAGTGGTGGGTATGGAGGGTATGGCAAACGTGGTGGGGAGATTTATGTACGATTGATTGCAACATACCTGAAATAAATAATAATAATAATATTGCATTTAGCTAAGATTACTAAGATGATAATTATAGTACAAATTTAATGCATGTAATATGGCCCTAATCTCTCTCGTGAAACTCCGTGCGTACACTTACATGTGTGTGTGTATATATTTTTTCTGCTCATGTATTTACGTTTTTGTATAATTGTGTTTGTCTCATCGTGTAAGTCTTTGTGGGCTTGTGTATGTGACTTCTTACAGGGTATCTCTGTGAATAGTGTCTTGATAGGTTTAACAATAATTAACCGTATGTAAGAAAAACAGATAACTCACATTTTGAACTCTAGAACGAACTCAGATTTAAAAAAAACCCATTAACACTATTATAATTATATCAAGTAATTCCTGAGACACCCAAAGACACCCACCCACCTTAAGGTTCCTACGCTCCATATTATTACAAGTTGCCTGACGAATCCTACGATACATTTCAGACGTAGGGCTGGTGAAGATGTCCCTGAAGGTGCTACAGGAGCGTAAGGGCGTACATGACTCCCCAGGACCACATTTAGACACTGTAGATGGAAGGGAGTTAAGTTAGGGATATTCTCCTTCACACATATACACACAAGTCCTGTTTATACATACATACACCCATACATACATATACAGCTCCGGATAGGATCAAGTGACAACACCCCATCCATTAGCGACTTGGTTTGGGCCTCATCGGATCTGGCAACAGTTACAGGTGGAGGGAGGGAGGATGTTAGTGGGAGAGGAAGGCAGGAAGAGAGAAATTTGGGCTGGGCTATATAGGAGGTAATGTGGGAGTAAATATGTGTCAGGAGGAATGAATGAAACATACACTGTGAATAGTATCGAATCACCAAGAGTTTAAAGCAAGGTTCTTCAAACTTTTTCAGTCTTAACCCAGTTTTTACTATGACATCATTCTCACAACCCATACAGACAGATCTTTTACAAATGACCAGAATTATCAACCCAAGAAAATACAAGACCATAAACTGACCGTGGACCATGCAGCCCTGCCTTCGTCGTCGTCACACACCTGCCTACTCATGCATGTGTTCCCGCTTCCATCACTCGTGGTGTTCCTGCCCTACACAACTACAGACGCTCCACTGCAACTACAGACGCTCCACTGCAACTACAGACTCTCCACTGCAACTACAGACGCTCCACTGCAACTACAGACGCTCCACTGCAACTACAGACTCTCCACTGCAACTACAGACGCTCCACTGCAACTACAGACTCTCCACTGCAACTACAGACGCTCCACTGCAACTACAGACTCTCCACTGCAACTACAGAATCTCCACTGCAACTACAGACTCTCCACGACACTACATAACAGGCTGGTCTACCATATACTTATAATTATGTACTGCATTCCTTGTTTTACCAATAAACTGTACCGTGTATTATGGAGTCTGATCACCAGGGTAGAAACATAAGGTCTGTCCGGAGCTGTACACTACATTCACACACACACACACACATACACACATACACACACACACACACACATACACATACACACACGTACCCTGTCTTATGATTCTCCCAGCTTCAGTAGTCACAAATATCGTGATGATGGTCAACAGTACCATCATCTTCACTCTGTTTTCCATCATCATCTGTCAAAAAAATATAAATATCCGGTTAAGTTTAGTTAAGGGAATTCTTTGTTATGAGTAAATTGGAAAACTACTGATAATATCTAGTCTGCTACCATTGTTAATTACAATTAAAACTTATCAGTTACTCGTATTATATTAAGAATACAGTTATATACAACCGTTTCCGTGTTTCACTTTTATTTATTTATTCTTATTTTTTTCTGTTTCTCCGTTCAACCAAATTATTCCCTTCGTGTTTGCTGTTCCACCTTTCTATCACCTTCCCATCTTTAGAGTTTTACAGACATAGGTCGATTTGTCTTTATTATCTTCAATCAATCTCTCCTTGGGGTGGGTGGGGGAGAGGGGTAGAAAGCCTGTCCCCTATTCCCACCCACCCCTAACCCCCCCAAGCCTGTCTCCATACTGCTGCACCCCTCAAAAAAAACCCAAGTCTGTCCCCTATTTCCACACCCCCTTAATCAACAAACCACCATTATTTGTTGTTAATCTGGCACTCTTTCTTGAAATATTTTTAGGGGATCAATGAACCTAAAGTATATGATCTCTTTAAGGACCCTGTGTTCGTGTATGAAAATTGGAGGCTTCTGATTCCTCTTGACTATACCATGAAACAACAAGCTCCTTCCATATAATTGGTGTTTCGTGGCAATATTTGAAGGACTCACTAACCTCTAATTTTCTGACTGCATCACCACAGGGTCCGTAAACAAAACAATATTAGAGAGATCAAGGTGACTCTGACGGGTTTTCCAATGACCACGTCCGCTATACCAGATAACATATTGAGTTGATAGCATTAGTTTGTATTAAGGGGGTGTGGGAGTAGGGGACAGGCTTTTGGGGGAACTGGGGGTGTGTGGGAGTAGGGGACAGGCTTTTGGGGGAACTGGGGGTGTGTGGGAGTAGGGAGACAGGCTTGAGGGGGACTGGGGGTGTATTGGAGTAGGGGAACAGGCTTGGTGTGGGTAGAAAGCCTGTCCCTCTATTCCCGCACCCCCCAATCTTGTCCCCCTATTCCCGCACCCCCCAACCCCAAGCCTGCCCCCCAATTCCCACACCCCCTTAAACTTTACTAAGCAATAACCTTACTTTGTCAATGCAGATTCATTTAGTGAAGTGTTTATGATAATTGCTTGTTACGTGTTCAAGTTCAAGTTCAAGTTCAAGTTTAAGTTTAAGTTTAAGTTTAAGTTTAAGTTTAAGTTTAAGTTTAAGTTTAAGTTTAAGTTTAAGTTTAAGTTCAAGTTCATCTCGAGTCTAAGTGGCTTTAACATAATTAGGAAATAATCATCTAGGCTTGATAAACCTAATAATTTTTTTATCCGTCTCTCTATAATCACTAAAGTAAGAAATGTTTAAGTAAGTAGTAGCAATAATTTGTCCATAAGCTCCATTACTATTTTGTACAGTTGCCCGCACATGAAGCTGGTATGGTAAAAAAAAGAATGTAGTTTGTTGACAGGCAGACAGTAAACTATTATTACTGTCTGCTTGTCAACAAACTATAACTTTTGCTCACTTTCCTTCCAGTTGTAGGTATCTCGCAAGTAGTGAGGCGTACCAGATTCATGTGTGGGCAACTGTACATTGTCGTATGCTTTTCGTGTAGTTTTTCACACTAACAAAAAAAAATCGTTGTATCACTTACTTTTAAAATTCACTATCCCTTTCAACAACAGGTTTTCCTTGACGATGATTGTACACGACTTTGTGTTGTTGTTGTTAAGACCAGGTGTGTGTTAGTAATGTCTCTCTCTCTCTCTCTCTCTCTCTCTCTCTCTCTCTCTCACCAAACAGGTAAAGGTTTGCCATATATCACTAGTGAACCTAATACATCATGCCATAAGTATAATAAAGTATTTGTCTGTCATTTATCGGTAGCTAAAATAAGACGGAGTATCATGAAGTTCAACCGAGGACTGATAGGTTCGAAAATTTGCATTAATTAACTTCATAAAGCAATTAAAATATAAATAATTATTTCTACCGAAAATCAACTTCTGGCAAGCCTACATCTAGCTTGACGTCAGTATTCCCTACCAGTACAAATTACCCCAGATGTTTCCTGGAAAGGTTGGCCAGAGAGAGAGAGAGAGAGAGAGAGAGAGAGAGAGAGAGAGAGAGAGAGAAAGAAAGAGAGAGAGAGAGAGGGCGTCCCTAGTCAGCGGGGTTTTCCTACAATACTTCCGATGTTTGGTCCCAAGACTAGAATTCTGACAAAATGATTACAAAAGTGCTGTAGTCGATGATGGGATGAACAACAAAGTTAAGTCATCAGATAATAAAGCATTTCCTTCCTACTCCCTTCTTTCTGACTTCTCCCTTCTTTCTGACTTCTCCCTTCTTTCTGACTTTTCCCTTCCTGCCTCTCCTTTCTCCCTTCCCACTCCTCCCTCTCCCTTCCTACTCCTCCCTCTCCCTTCTCTCTCCTCTCCTTCCCTTCCTACTCCTCCCTCTCCCTTCCTACTCCTCCCTCTCCCTTCTCTCTCCTCTCCTTCCCTTCCTACTCCTCCCTCTCCCTTCTCACTCCTCTCCTTCCCTTCCTACTCCTCCCTCTCCCTTCCCACTCCTCCCTCTCCCTTCTCACTCCTCTCCTTCCCTTCCTACTCCTCTCCCTTCCCACTCCTCCCTCTCCCTTCCCACTCCTCCCTCTCCCTTCCTACTCCTCCCTCTCCCTTCTCACTCCTCTCCTTCCCTTTTTTCTCCTTGGGATCCACTCTAGGAAAAGGTCAGGTAAAGACGAAGGATAAATGGGAAATCCAGGAGGCTAAGGAGTTCGGGGTTTAGTACAGTCTCCTCCACTCCCGCTTTTACCAGTTCAACGTTGAATTATTATAATGTATTGTATATATAATAATTAAGTAAATAATTGACTTAGTAGTGACTTACCTTACCCGGTTTTATTAATTAACCTTCGTTGTGTTGGCTCCAAGGAAGGTTTAGCAAAGGTTAAATTACCCCCTTATTCTCATTGCAAGTTTTTTTTATCAACATATTTAATTTTTACGTGAGGTCTTACGATATGTATGCATTTATAATTATAGAATCAAAGAATATGGTATATGAAAACAACCAATTACAATCGCTTTACTATATTTATTAAAATTTCAGTGATCCCAACATGAAATCAATAATTTATTCACACACATTCACTTCCACACGTAAACTAAAGTGTGTTCAAAACTTGTGTTCCGCTGGCCTCTTATGCTTAGATAGATAGAAATAGATAGATAGATAGATAGACAGATAAGAGATAGACAGATAAGAGATAGATAGAGATAGATAGAAAGATATAGATAGAAATAGATATAGATATAAAGATATAGATAGAAATAGAGACAGATAGATAGAGGAAAATGGAACACAAGTTTTGAACAGACTATATAGCTAACTAACTAAGAATAAATTACGATAATATAGCCTATATATATATATGTGACTCCCGTTTTCTTTTCAATGTCATTGGAGTTGATTTTCTTGTCCTCGCTTTATTTCCCATCGAGTATATATATATTTTCCAATTGTCCTCCCGTGTTGAGTCGATTTTCTATGTTCTTTACACCTTTCAATTTTCTATGTTCTTCACACCTTTCAATTTTCTATGTTCTTTACACCTTTCAATTTTCTATGTTCTTTACACCTTTCAATTTTCTATGTTCTTCACACCTTTCAATTTTCTATGTTCTTTACACCTTTCAATTTTCTATGTTCTTTACACCTTTCAATTTTCTATGTTCTTTACACCTTTCAATTTTCTATGTTCTTTACACCTTTCATTATCACTCATCATACCCACGTGATTTGGTGGTCAAGAGTGAATATTACGTGTGCAACTGAGGCTTATATATTTCCCAAACACTGTCTTAAATTTATGGTGCTATTCCAGGACCTCCTATTCAATTACTTTAATTAATAATCAATATCAACCTAAATACAAGTTCGAGTATCTATATGAAATAGTTTCCTAGACTCATAAGATACCTGTCCTTCACATCTGTAATTTTCAAAGTCACACACACATTGAAAGCTAACACCCGTAGTTTTAAAACATTTGAGGGCCCTTACTGGAGCTCTATGAACCCTCCAAACTACTCCAGGCAACAGATTCCCTATTCGAAACACGGAGCGTTTTGTGGCCTGGATTATTTGGAGGGTTCATAGAGCTCCAGTAAGGGACCTCAAAAGTTTTAAAACTACGGAACTCAGAGTTTATTACAGAGATCTACATAACCTGTATATTCTAACAACCATATTTTCATCAATACAGATACTTAAATTAAGATATCACATCATAATTAGCGAGTTCCATAAAACTAATTTAAGACATTTCGTTGACATAGAGGTTCCATTCATAAACGTATTTACAAATAGGTTTGAATGTATTTAGTTTGCCTGCACACACACACACACACACACATGATAAAAGAATACCCAATGTGACCGAACAAGCCAAGTGGTTTCAGTTTAAAACACCAAATCTGCTTTATATAATCCAAGTGGTCATGAGTCCGGAGTGAAGGTGTGTCGTGTGGAAGAGTTTGATGTGTTTATGGTGTTATGTGTAATGTCATGTTGTGCCTCACCGTCAGTTGTGTTATGAGTGAGGGAAGTATTGGATGCTTCACAGAGTGGAGACGTGGATTGTGTTGATGAAGGCTGGAGACGCTGTGGACCAAACCCAGCAAGTAAACAAGGCAATACAATGAGACTGTATAAGAGTCCTAGCAATGACACCACCGAGTACACCTTAAAAAAGACCTGGAAAAGATGGGACTCTGATGGGGCCAAGATGACGAAGGCAAGGAAGGTGGACAGACAAGCGTGTAGTACTGGTGGACCCACTTTACAAACAGCTGCTTGGGCTCGTGTCTGACGGTCACCCCTGGTAGCAAGGTAGGCGTGGGCGATGTGGGCTACATAATCAACAGAAAGACCCCCAGCCAAGATCAAAGCTATGGTTGTTATGGGATCAATAGTGAGACCCAAGACATGCATGAGGGCTGATGTTTCAAGTAGTATCGCTGCTACACATCCCACTACAAGTAGAGCTATTGTATTTATCCCTATCATTGCCACAGTCATCAATGCCACTACACTAATCACTGTAATCATCTGTAACTTCAACTCACTTGATATGTGTCTTTCCATTTCCCACGAGTGAAATCCATTAGCATACACGGAATGGTATCCTGTTATATTGGCTTCCTTAACTATTTTAATTATATCCGTCATGGCTTTCTGTTCCTCTGAGTTAGACGTGAGCATTTGTATTCGGAAATGTAGTTTAAAATTAGAGATATTCAGAATAGGATGACCACACAGCAAGGGACCCTGATATGCAATATGATGAATGTACCTACTTCCCTCTGGTGAATGTAGGAAGAGTGACGAAGCCTCCTCAAACACTGACCACGAGGCATTGGATCTCATCTCTAAGGTCTTTTCCAGCTGGAGGAACCAAGCGTCAACATTAGTAATAATCGGTAAGGCGTATAAGTCAGTGACAAGGGAACGTAAACCTGGTAATTCCGTGGTTATGTTTACACCACCAAAGAACACTACACCTGTGTAACCCGTTGGTGGAAAATACTGCTCCATTATTTCAAACCAATTGTATAGATATGACGAACGTGATAACATCCATTTGGGTTCATATTTTATATTTAGACACGAGGCTCCCCAACAACCTAGTCCTAACAGAAGTAATGTTACTACAGTCACTCCCACTGTCACACCAGTTCTTCCGATTATCATTGAATAATGTTTGATGACTCGTTGTACTATATTAGTAGATCTTTGCATCCATGATGGTAAAACAACACTGAATATAGGAGATATGTAATGGTGGTGAAGAGACAACGCTGCAAGGAAGAGAGTGGACTGTAAGAACAATGTAGACACAATGCCAACAGCTGCATAACCACAAAACCAACTGATTGCTGGCAGCCTACTGGATAAACCAACCAAGAAAGCAATGGCATCAGTGAATGAAGTGAACATGATGGATATACCAGCCATACGTAGTGTTCTTCCACCTACCCAAGCCAGATCTCTACTACCATTCTCACTTGCCACTTCCCAGGCAGCTACAATAACATACATGTCATCTACTCCAAGTCCCAACAATAAGATAGGTAGAATATACGTTACTGTTCCACAAGGTACAAATAAAGCAGAACACAGACCATAGGAAACGGCTACAGACAATCCCACGGAACAAATACCCACAAGAGTTGCACAGGGACGACCAAGTGTGATCAAAGCATAGACAATCAACACAACCCATCCAGTCACTAACCAAGGCACATCACCAAATATAGAGGCAGCACTCTCTTTCCACATACTGATGGCAATATTGGGAACAAGTCTGAAATTGGTATCAGAGGAGATGGCTAAGGCTTCTGATAATACTGCCTTCTCCCAGGATAAACTCGCTTTATCAATGGCGATATTATTGGCCAAATCATCTACAGTAGGAACATTACGTCTAATTGAAGTGACTAGAGTGTGTCGAGTCACTCTTGCCTTCACAACCTGTCCGTTTCCGTCCATTTCTTTACCGCCAAAGAAGTCAGTGAAGCGGATAGGGAGACCAAACACCGGACTGACTTTGTTGTGGTTAATGTCCCGTACCACCATTTCGTCAGTTAGATTCATGATAATCTCAGGATCATTGTTCCACACTTCCAAGAAACTGCGTTCATAACATACTGTAGGAAGGGCTTCTACCTGCTGACAATATGATGCTTTCTGTGTTTCGGCATCCACACCTGACATATTAAAATAAGTAGATAACGCAGGGAGGGGTGTTACGTAGGATCGAACACGTAAACAAATGTCTTGAAACCTGAGAGCGGTACCATTGTTGTAAAAGGTGACGTTGAGGAGTTGTTGACGCGCCTCAAAGATTCTCTTGACAAACACAGCCGTCAACACGTTCTCCTCAGACTCCCACAACAACACATGTGAACGATGTTGTGCAGGAAAGTGATGTGATCGCCATTCATCCACCTGAAAATTTAATATAGTCAAGAATCAGTTAGGTAAGTTCTATAAGCAAAATCAGAGTAGAGAAACATAATAGTAGTTGAGATAAACAACGAATTATCATGACACGTTAGTCTGTCGTTGTATTGTCTATTTCAGTGGTTATGAGAGATCACTGAATGAGGGACACAGTTTACAAGTTGTATTAAGGGGGAAGTTTTGTATTGGTAAATCTGGAGCAACTGAATCCTCCAAACTATTTCCAGCAACAGAACACAATTATTTTTGCTCTTCTGGTCCTGTTTCCTAGCATACATTGGAGGAATCAAGGCACTCCAATGTACCAAAAAAGAACTACCACCTTAAGCAGTGATGTCATGGTAGAAATAACTAAAGCAATGAGGGTGAAAATTCGGTACAAAAGTTAGATACCGTAAGAATAAATCTAGTAAGTATGGGTTATGGTCAGGACTCAGGGTTGTATGGTATGTGAGTCGGTTGCTCTATAAGTGGAGTGAGATTAAATGAATCAATGAACAGCACACATTCCAGCCCAGAATCATCAGTTCCGGCCGAGTTGAGATGATAAAAAGTCAAAGAAGATTGGGTCTGGAGTGGCAATTGAGGATCTGTAAACACAACAAATATATATTGTTTAATTTGCAGATTGTAGTTTATATATATTTTTGTTTGATTTGCATATTGTAGTTTGTAAATGGAATAATCAAAGTTAGGTAATGTAAAGACTATCCAGGGTGAGTTCAGATTTAGTGAATCAACAATTACCGCCCTTAGACCTAAAGTTATGGTAAAATTGGTATCTGGGGAAGTGGAAAATGGAGGTATCAGTAGTAGGTGAAGTTTGTGTTTCTGTGAGGAAAAGTAGGCTGGGGGATGATTGGGCTTCTAGAAATTGGTGAACGGAATTAAGAAGTGAAAGAAGTCCACGAATAATTATTGGTAAAGACACAGTTACTTGATGACGACCGGGAGAGCCGTGTGTTTGCAGCCCTATCTATATATCTATCTATATATCTATCTATATCTATCTATATCTATCTCTATTACCCTGCCGTGGTGGTCAGCCGAGATACCACCGCGTTTGCATTTGATATTGTAGATGTCGCGTGATTTTGGGGTCTAGATTTGTTCATGGAAATTGAAGTGTTGTGATGTGTGAAGAATTGTGTGTATGGAGAGGATAGTGAGTGGATAGTGAGTGTAGTGTTAATTTGATATGGTTATGTGTGAGTATTTATTGAGTTTTCCTGGAGCCCAAGTGTGTGGGAGGCAGAAAGGTTTGGTCCAACAACCGTGGCCTGGGAGAGAACTTATTACCCAGTACATGAGTCTCCCGTTAAGGACGTTGGTACCTTTAGAGGGACCAATATAGAAAAAAATTGAGCTAGAAGTCTCATAATTGGTGTGTAAGGTCTATGGATAATCCTAATAATCCATACCAATTTTTATTGCATTCTATCAAAAAATATTTAATTATGAATTTTTTTGTGTTATATGATGCATGAAATATGTGTATGTTCGTGATCTATCTACTCGGTAGATATTAGGACTTTTGCCATGAATTTTTTTTTGAGATATACTACCTATGTACATAAAATATAAGCAGATTTATTGTTCTGAGTTCCATGGTTATGTTGTGGCAATATTGCAAATATGCCCGTTTGACAGGTTTCGCCTCAAATTTTCATAAATACTGTTTAAAAATCAGATATTCAACTTAGAGTTCCAAATCTGCTTAAATATTTAGAAAAAAAATGTCAGCTTTCAAATGATAACCAAAACTATATATTCCAGCAAGAATTGTCAGAGTAGATACAACTTTTGTTCTGAAAATTGACAAAAAATAAATTACGGGAAATGAGCGTCAAAGTTGTAGTTCTGTTTTTCAGTGCCAGATGAAGGTAATAAGTGGCTATGCACAATTACTGATAAAAAACATTGTTGTACAAGAAAAATAATGGTTTCCTGGTTATGTTTTATGCTCATTATGACTATTATTTGGCCATTACCAGTCCCTATGGAACTTCACCTGGGGAATTTTGTAGACAGTACGTCATCAGGTAGACTCATTTATTTACAATTTGAGTAGACCAAAAATGGGGAATAAGCATAGAAAACGAAAGGTGGGTAACTCAAGTAATCTAATATTTATAAAAAAAATAATGAAATAACCAAGAATAATAAAGGCACAAGGGAATTGTGACATAACCACGTGATGTGCATACAACATGTGATGTGAGGACCACGTGTAAACAAACCCTTGTGGCTATAATTAAGAAAACTAAAAAAAAAAACCGAAAAAATTATCCAATTGCACCAATATTTCAGTGGATTGTAGAGAAAGATTGGGGCTATGTTTCTGTAAAAAAAAAAAAAAAAATAGAAAAAAAAAAATCGACCTTACAAACGTACCGACGTCCTTAAAATTAAGGTTGAGTAGTTCCAATGTACAGCTGGTCAAACTCCCGTGAGGCCCACCCAGCGTTGTCAACGTTGGCCAACGTTGACAACGCTGGGTGGGCCTCACGGGAGTTTGACCAGCTGTACTATGTTAATAATACCTCCTTAATGACTTCCCTCCTTCCCTACTATAGATACAACTCACCTTCACTATGTTAGAGTCCTGTGGGTACCAGAGTTTACTTGTTCGTTGCTCTAGTTTAAGGTTGAGTAGTCCCAGTGAACAGGCCCCAACCACCATCAGAGTGATAAATATAGCTATAAAGGGATGTCCAGTCACTACTCGACCCCAAAACTCACAAACCTTCTCCACTCCTTCTAACACTCTCTCACCCATTGATCGTAAGCCAGACACAGCCTCCACACACACACACTTTACAGCAGTGCATCTGGTGAAGGGAAAACCATTAGAAACCATTAGAAAAAGTGCATTATTTAAATTAAGGACATTGTGATTGTATATGTGACCTGGTGGTGGGTTCTGATTCTTCCTGACTATTCCACGAAACAAGCTCCTTTGATGTAGGGCTATTGGTGGTGTTTCGTGGCAATGTTTGAAGGACTCTCTAACCTCCAAATTTCTCACTACAACAAGATTCCCTTTTTGGCAATTTGAAAAAAAAATAAAAAATAAAAATAAAAAAAATACTAATTCCTCCTAATTATACCAGACCCCCTCAATTGCATTAATATATAGGGAATCTGTTTCGTGGCACAGTTAAAATTTCCATTGCAATTACTTCGTTGGTGAATTGGACTATTTAAAGATTCAACTTAAAACCATATACTTATTAGCGCTCGTGTCTGTATATTGTTAATTAAGGGATTGGTAATATCTTTTGGGTGAATTTGTAGAGTTGCTGATTCTTATAAACTGTCCCGAAGATTATGTACCCTCTATTTCACCCACAACACAGGGTCCCCTTTATGTACAGTTGTGGGCAGATGACTCGAGGCCACTTCATTCACCAATATGCTGGTGTTTTATCTGGTAACAGTGGCAGACATGAATTGAACCGAAATTCAGTCGTCTTCTCGGACGAAACAAACCCTATTATAATTTGTCACGAGTGTAGGTTGGTGTTTGCCTCTACTAAATATTCTTCTTTTGTTGTGATATTTGGATAAAGGAAATACAGTATATATATTATGCTTGAAACGTAACTATTGTTTTGTATAGTCATCGTTGTCTTTTTCTGATCACTTTGATTTAAGGAGGAAGTACAGTGTTGGTAAATCTGGAGTAAATGATTCCTTCAAATTAGTCCAAGCAACAAAACACCATTATATTTGTTCATCTGGTTCTGTTTCCTGGCATACTTTGGAGGAATCAAGGCACTCCAATGTACCAAAAGTATACTCTCCTCTTAAGGACCCTGTGACTGTGTACGTGAATTGAAGGCTTATGATTATTCCTACCTGTGGCACCAAACAAACTCCTTCAATACATAGTATAATGTAAATTATTATAAACTCATGACCTATAGTTTTGACATGGACCTAACAAACTTTTAGCTCCTCCAGGCTTTAAAACTCCAAATCATCCTCTGAAGCTTCATAAAAATCTGGCAATAATATATGTGTATAATTATATATATATTGTTTACTAATCAATAAACATTCTTGAGTGATTATCCAATGTGATGCAAAAAAAAAAAAGAAAACGTCACCCAGACTACATAATAAAAATATTATTACATGTATATTATACGTTGTACATATGCATTTAAGACATGACGTACAGCATTTATCTATAATGTTTAAGAAGCAATAGCAGATCATATTCACAGTATATGTTTAAAGTATGATCCATTTTCATGAATGCAAGCTGGTACCCTTTCTTCCATGTTAGCACAGACTTTGTGTAGAGTTGCTACAATAATGTTTGCAATTGCAGTTTCAATGTTTGCTTTCAGTTCTCCTAATGTGTTTGGGTTAGTCTGATAAACCACGCCTTTCAAGTGTGGAAAAAACAGCATCTTACTTCAGCTGAGAACAAAAAAAAGCTGTCCTTAGGGTACACAGAACACGTCACTCTCCAGGGGCCCTATAGTGTATCAACAACATATCTCAATGGTGCTATTTGTTGTAAGAAAACAAAATTACAACCTATTTCCATTATTACAAGACCATTCTATGATGGGTAACGTTTCTTTAAAATCACCCTGTGTAACTTTTCACGAAGACAATGAATTATTAATCGAATAAGCACTGTAGGCATCCCAGCACTCACCTGGTATTTTGTAATTCCTTTCTCCTTTCCTCCTTGCATTCTCCTTTCTCCTCGTTCTCCTTCTCTTCCATTATTCCCTCTTCATTCACGTGTTTTATGTCTGTGTTCTCCTTTACTTGGACAATAACATTTTCCTTCTCTTCCCTGCAGTCGGTTTCAGCTTTGCTTCCTTGTACTTTGTCCAAATCCATATCCATTGACACTGTAATAAAAACACAACAGATGTAAAGATTATTTACTGGTGAGTACAGTTCTATAAAAGGAAAAATTCGTCCCAATCTTGGTATATTCGTCTGTCTGTATAACAATAACATAATATAACATAACAATAACATAACATAACATAACAATAACATAACATAACATAACATAACATAACATCGCTATTTCTATCTATTTCTATCTATCTATCTTTATCTATCTATCTATCTATTTCTATCTATCTGTCTATTTCTATCTATTTCTATCTATTTAAGCATAAGAGGCAAGCACAGTAATGGTGTGTCTCCTTGTATAGATATTCCATTCATCCATACATCCATACATATATACTGCTGTTCAATACTTCCATTCATCCATACATCCATACATATATACTGCTGTTCAATACTTACATCCATCCATACATACATATATACTGCATTTTATCCATATATTCATCCATCTATACATACATATATACTGCTGTTCAATATACTTACATCCATCTATACATACATATATACTGCTGTTCAATATCTACATCCATCTATACATACATATATATAGACAAACAGACAGACATACTTGAAGACTCTTGTTAGAGGTTGGGTAGAGAGAGGTGTTGATGGAGTGAGGTGTGTGAGGTGATGGAGTGAGGTGAAATTTATATATTATTAATTTATGAATTGAATTTGTAGCGGATTTAATTGCAGGAGGTATTAATTAATTTCAGGAGGTGATGAAGTGTGATGGAGTGGAGTGAGGTGTTGCTGGAGTGAGGTGTTGCTGGAGTGAGGTGTTGCTGGAGTGAGGTGTTGCTGGAGTGAGGTGTTGCTGGAGTGGAGTAAGGTGTGATGGAGTGGAGTGAGGTGTCGATGCTGTCACTAAGGTGTTGTTGGAGTGAGGTGTTGTTGGAGTGAGGTGTTGTTGGAGTGAGGTGTTGTTGGAGTGAGGTGTTGCTGGAGTGAGGTGTTGTTGGAGTGAGGTGTTGTTGGAGTGAGGTGTTGTTGGAGTGAGGTGTTGTTGGAGTGAGGTGTTGTTGGAGTGAGGTGTTGTTGGAGTGAGGTGTTGTTGGAGTGAGGTGTTGTTGGAGTGAGGTGTTGTTGGAGTGAGGTGTTGTTGGAGTGAGGTGTTGTTGGAGTGAGGTGTTGTTGGAGTGAGGTGTTGTTGGAGTGAGGTGTTGTTGGAGTGAGGTGTTGTTGGAGTGAGGTGTTGTTGGAGTGAGGTGTTGTTGGAGTGAGGTGTTGTTGGAGTGAGGTGTTGTTGGAGTGAGGTGTTGCTGGAGTGAGGTGTTGTTGGAGTGAGGTGTTGTTGGAGTGAGGTGTTGTTGGAGTGAGGTGTTGTTGGAGTGAGGTGTTGTTGGAGTGAGGTGTTGTTGGAGTGAGGTGTTGTTGGAGTGAGGTGTTGTTGGAGTGAGGTGTTGTTGGAGTGAGGTGTTGTTGGAGTGAGGTGTTGTTGGAGTGGAGTAAGGTGTGATGGAGTGGAGTGAGGTGTCGATGCTGTCACTAAGGTGTTGTTGGAGTGAGGTGTTGTTGGAGTGAGGTGTTGTTGGAGTGAGGTGTTGTTGGAGTGAGGTGTTGTTGGAGTGAGGTGTTGCTGGAGTGAGGTGGTGATGGAGTGGAGTGAGGTGTGATGGAGTGGAGTGAGGTGTCGATGCTGTCACTAAGGTGTTGATGGAGTGAGGTTTGGCCAGTGACTGAAACTCGTAATCTGTGTTTGTTCACTCAGCAATCCCATGCATGACCTTCTAAAACTCAGCTTACATTTCTCAAAGGGGCATGTTTTTTAAGGGGTTATGGGAGTAGGGGACAGGCTTGTGGGGTTTTGGGGGGTGCGGGAGTATATGAGACAGGCTTGGGAGCGTTAGGGGCAGGGGCGGGAATAGGGGACAGGCTTTCTACCCCCCTCCCCTTCACCCCAACTCTGTCCTCCTACTCTCGCACCCCCCCAACCCTCAAGCCTGTCCCCTAATTTCCACACACCCCTAAATACTCCCTCACCCTCATTTTTTTATCTCCCTTTCCTTTCCCTTTCTCTGCTCGTTATTCCCTTACCCTTTCTCTTCAATTCTCTTCTCTTCTCTTCTCTTCTCTTCTCTTCTCTTCTCTTCTCTTCTCTTCTCTTCTCTTCTCTTCTCTTCTCTTCTCTTCTCTTCTCTTCTCTTCTCTTCTCTTCTCTTCTCTCCCTCTTTCCGTCCTTTGGCTTTCCTGATTTTCCTCGATTCGCTGGTGACATCCTTACCGTTTTCCTTAATATAGTTGTGTTTACATTATATTAAAAAAGTAGGGGGACAGGCTTGGGGGGGGGTTAATGGGGGTGCGGGAATAAGGGACAGACTTTTTACCACCCCACTCCACCCCAAGTCTGTCTCCTTACTCCCGCACCCCCCCAAAAAAAAACCCAAGCCTGTCCCCCTACTCCCGCACCCCCAAAAAAACCCCAAGCCTGTCCCCTAATTCCCACACCCCCTTAACCCAAAATAATTAAGGTTTGGAAATAGTTATACTGTTTTTTACATTGACTTTTTTCTTACTGTATTGATAAAATTTATAATGATATAAATATAACATTCATTCTTATCAAAAATTTTCTTGTGAATATAAATGAAATCAGATTTGAGATTAATTTAAATATAAGAGAGATCTGAGACGTTTTTACTGGGAAGGTGTCATTGCAGATTTCAATAAAGTTTATATAAAATTATTTTATTTCTTTTACTAACGTCTATAATTTTCCTACACTTCGAATATGACTACATTGTATTAGATTATGAACCAATATTACGGAACACACACACACACACACACACACACACACAGAGACACACACACACACACACACATCCTGGCATCATTAACACACACACACACAGACAACACACACACACACATCCTGGCATCATTAACACACACACACACAGACAACACACACACACACACACACATCCTGGCATCATTAACACACACACACACAGACAACACACACACACACACACACATCCTGGCATCATTAACACACACACACACACACACACACACACACACACACACACACACACACACACACACACACACACACATCATCACTTGTGTTTTGGTATACGAGGCCATACAAAGCCACATTTCATAACACTATAGTATTTGTTTATAAGCAATATATGACGTACTGAGAGTCTGACCTTCAAGATGTGTGTGTGTGTGTGTGTGTGTGTGTGTGTGTGTCTGTGTGTGTGTGTTAATAATGCCAAGATGTTTGTGTGTGTGTGTGTGTTGTCTGTGTGTGTGTGTGTGTTCCGTAATATTGGTTCATAATCTAATACAATATAGTCATATTCTAAGTGTAGGAAAATTATTGTCGTTAGTAAAAGAAATAATATAATTTTATATAAACTTTATTGAAATCTGCAATGACACCTTCCCAGTAAAAACGTCTCGTATCTCTCTTATATTTAAATTAATCTCAAATCTGATTTCATTTATATTCACAAGAACATTCCATTTTATTTATAAATCCACTTATTTTAACACTCGTATGATTTAGTGTGATCTTTTTGTCAATGCAAGAGTGTTGTATGTGTTACTGCAGATCGTTTTCTGAGTTGGTGAGTTGGTAATACTTACTCTGGATAAACTCGAGCTGTGATGGGCTCAAATTTCACCCTACGTATGTAATGAATTAACCTTGGTAAATATGCGTCCGGCACACAGCACACTGTTGATATACAGAGTGGTGGTTGTCAGGGCACATTGTTGAGATAGAGTGGTGAGTGCTAGGGGACACACAGGTTGGTAACTTTTAAGGTTGTCCCGAGTACCGTGAACATTTGCCAAAAGTTAAAAGTATTTATGAACTGAAAGAACATCTATAATGAGCAAGTTTTTAAATAAATCCGCTGTATGACCGTACTTCCCTTTGTAACACATTATTCTTATTACTCTTTTCTGAGCAACAATAACATCCATTAATAAAGGCCATGTACAGCCACAATCAATTAACCACCGACACTCTCCTTCCATCTTCCAAGTATCTCAGTTCATATCAAAATATAATCATACAACACCTTACGTCAACTCAACCCCATCAATTATTATTATGAGGTGCTGCAAAGTCAGATACATAGATATTTACTACGATGGATGGAAAGTGTCAGTGGTTATTTGATTGTGGCTATACATCCCCATACATATACACAATATATCATATGAAGGTAGCATAATGTATAATATACATTCAATAATACTTCTTTTGTTAATGGGGAATTTCTGGAACTAATCCGCTAGATGTCACTGCTGTGCAGTCAGTTCATGCAACATGAGCTAAAATATTGTTTTTATAAATCCCATCAGCATACAAATGCATAGTGTTACGGTGCCTTATTTACAGTGTTGATAATGTTCAATGAATATTCCAATATATATTTTTTATTTGTTTATATTATATTTTGTGTATATTAGAAGTATGATAAAGGGATTAATTATAGGATGTAGAGGTTATGACGTAGACAGGGCGTGGAGTTGAACGAGGCGCTTGTTGAGTTGCTTTTTTTTTTGTTGAGGAGGAGAGAGGCAGTGTTGCCAGGTGCAGGGAAATTTCTGTTTTAGGGAGTATTGAAGTCCACACATGGAGATTATAATTAAAGATTGTTCAAGAGTAAACAGGGAATTTTCTATCAGACGAATAATACCAAAGAGTAAACAGGGTATCAGAGTAAACAGGGAATAATTGAGGTAAAAAGGGAAATTCTGATGTTGAAGTTATAGGGAAATTTCGTCTAGCACTGCCAAACAAACCTGGCAAAACTGGACTTGGAGAGAGGTCTCATGGCGGTCGAGGACAGTGGACGGGTTTGGTGTTGTGGTGGGATTTGAGTGATAATTTCGGACGTTCGTCATGGTGTAAGGGCATTGTGAGGTTTGTGGTATTGTTGTTGGAGTGTGGTGATTCTTTAGGGAGTGATTAGGTGGTGGTAGAGGTCTGTACCAGGTGTGAATTGAGGTACATGTGGGTGGTGAGGCGGCCATAGGTGGCGACAGGTGTTGTGGTATTGGAGTCCTGGTGGGAATTGGTGGCAGAGAAAATGGTGTGGTGTGGTGTGGTGAAGGAGTTAAGAGGGTTGTGGTGTGGTGTTAAGGTGGTGTCTGTTAGTGTGGTTTTGGTGGTGGTGTGGTGGATGATAATTATTGGGCTATTTTGGAGTTTCACCCAAGGTGGTGTGGTTGTATACAGTGAGGTTATAGTGTTGATGTGTGTGTGGAGTTTTGGCAGTGAGAAGTGATAACCATCAAGCCATCATGGTGTTGTTTCCCTCAATGTGTTAATAGACATGGGGGACACAAATTCCCTCCATGATTCCACTACTTCGCCAACACATTCGAGTTGTCTATTCTCAATTGAAATATATATTTCAATAAACCAGGAAGTTGATCTATGTAATTGGGAGTTTTAACTCTCACCTGCATGTTCTTTATATGTTTATTGTATTTTGATTTACTTTGTTTACAATCAATGGTGAACCTGTTTGGTAATCCCGAGATGGACAAAATAATCTGAATGCCAATTTCACCACAAAATCAACTTAACTCCTTTTGATCACGAATAGTACTATTTTACCTGTGTTTTACTACTTAGAAAGAATTGTGTAGAAATATGTATCATTTAAGCTCGATGCATTTTTTTTTTGTGTATAGAATGACTCTGAAGGAATATTTTATTTTGCTTGTGTGCGATGAACCACCGATTGTGATGCCACCTGGTGGCAACCACCAGTTTAGAAAATTCTCCATTACCGTTATTGCGTATGTATTTTCTACCTTCATTACTCACTTATTTAGACCATTCTAAGACTATTTTCTTCTATGGCATTTCCTCCGTAAATGCCCCATTTCTAAGATAGGTCATATTCAAATGGGGCATTTTGAAATTAGCCTGACCTTAAATAACCTGACCTAACCTAACCTAAGACTAAGTGGGGGTCTTCAAGTCTACTGTTACTCTGTCTAGTGTCGTAACATTAAATATACTGGCGCATATTGCTGTTTTGGATATTGGATAAGTCAGCAGAGGCATATATAGGTAAATGGTTAGAGTATAGGCCTTACCTTCCATACGATTTATTTCCTTCCCTCACAAACTCCTTTACATATTATTATTATTACCTCTCTTAACTTAAGCCCCTTCAAAGATGTTGGATGTGATAAGCAGATTTCGTGAATATCTTACCTCCACATAGCTGGTGTTTCTGGGCAGGGGTCTCCTCCACCCCTGTATGGAGTATGGGTGGTGTGTGTAGTAGTGGTTCAACCAGCAGAACACATCTTGACAGAGTGATATCAGAATCTTTTCGTCTCGTCAACTCTCTCTCTCTTTGGTGTATCATTCTATCTCCCATTTTTTATTTTTTTTTTCACTTTTTCACAGGATATTGTTTTTTCTTTTCTTAAGGGACCCTGTGTTGTAGTCAGAAAATTGGAGGTAAATGAGTCCTTCAAGTATTGCCACGAAACCCCACCTATAAGGAAGGAGCTTGTTTCGTGGCATGGTTAGGTGGAATCAGAAGCCTCCATTTTTTATACACGATCACAGGGTCCTTAAGTGTCACAGTAATTATGCTTTCTCTCTTATGGAAAACGTGCAACGCTCACCCAACTACTCCGTCCCACCTCTTCTCACTCCAACTCTGTGTGTGAGTTAACCGGTACTCCCAGTGTTCAATTCTCACTTTTCTCACTCAAGGCAGTAAACTTATATGTGCAGCTGGATGGTCAATACACCGTGATAGTCAGTCATTCAAGAAGCGTCGGTATGTCGTGTTGTACAGTCGGCGGCAAAAGTCCTGTCGCCTCATCTGCTTCACCGAGACAGGCAGTGTTCATGGACTCGAGAAATACACACGTTTTATACACTTAATAATCTAGAGTCTATGAACTTTTCGTGTCTCGGTGAAGCAAGTGAGGCGACAGGACTTTTGCCGCCGACTGTACTTAAACACGCACCAATGTTCAACTACTCTGTTGTGTTGTGTGCGAGGTGCTTGGCAACAAACATACCAAGTGTTGCTTATACCCACATATTCTAACGTTTCTACACACGCTTTACCAAATATATGCAGAAAAGTCAATGTTATTTGCTGAAAAGAAACTGTATGTGAGGAAATATAACTAGTTGTTCTATATTTCATCAAATATTGAAAACATGTTGAGTAGATGAATGAATGAGTGAGTGAATTACAATAATACAAAGAAATGGTCCCAAAGTTTATGTTTGTTTTGTCTAAATTATGATGAACAATTTCTCGTATCAATCAAAGCACTTAGAAAGTAATAATTGTTGTTGAAGTAATTAGGGGTTGGTCTGGTAATAACAAGTCTTCCATTAGAATTTAATAAACATTCATATAGTGACGAACGAGGATCTAGAGAAGATCATTGCAAACGTACATAATGAAACAGCAAGTACAGTAGAAGTTACGAAGGAAATACAATGAATCTGGAGCAAATTATTCCTCTAAAGTTTCCAGTGGTTCCCAAACTTTGTCTGGTTGTTCGTTACCCACTTTTCATACATGATCCTTATCCATAACCTGTCACTATTATCACTGTCTACATTCCTACACTCATTAGGTACCAATAAAAAACCCACTATCAATACCTGTAAGATTTCGTTGGTGTGATCCTTGCTCAAGATTCAAAACCAGGTTCTCATATAGAATTCATAGCTTAGAAAACCTAAGTATTGTGTTAATGATGAGTGAAAATTGTCTACTACCATAATACATACATCTTCATGTTTTGTTTAATATCAAAAGCACAGAAGCACAGAAATATATATATATGCACACACAATACGGACAATAGGGACACAATAAATTCAGGGATATACTACTCTTGTGTCTAGTAGCGTGACAGTACACAATCCTATATATACTGTTTCAACCTTGATATCAGTTCACTATAGTAACTTGGCTGGCTACACACTACAACTATTTGGAGTCATCTATACCTATACTGGATATTTAGGAGTCATGGTGGATGAATAGAGCGAAACACCAGGGTGGTAACATGGTTGTATTGGATGTCCACATTGGTACACAAACAGACATTTGGGTACATAGTAACAACAACATGTTTTACATCTACTTCGTAATTTAGTTATCCCAGAATAAAGTGGAATTAATATGAACTACAGAAAGAAATGTAAAAATTAAACATTTTGTAAACATGAGAAATTAATGGCCACAAGATCATAAATTCAAGTTTATAATTATGATGACACAGGGCAGATAATAATAATATATCCGACTTGACCTCACGGATCTAAAACATTTGAGAAAAATAGGACATTCTCTATTAAATTTAGAATAAAACAAAAACATAAATTTCTTCCAGCACCAAATCAATGAAATATGTTTAATATTAAGTTGATCATTCCAGTTTATACTTCCCCCCTACTCCCACACACCCCAACCCTCCCCAAGCCTGTCCCCCTAACCTCACACCCCCCAAACCCCCCATGCCTGTCCCCCTACTCCCACACCCCATTAACGTCTCTTGAGGATTGTATGTCACTTTTATTCTCACATCATGATATTATTCACACTGGATTTACATATTACATATTACACTGGATTTACATATTATTACATATTATTTATCAGTGTCATTATTTTCCTCTTCATCATGAATTCCTTGTGGCATGTTTTTGTTTGTTGTCTCTGGGAGGAAGAAGACGACAGCAGCTGCCACCAATGAACCCAAACTGAACACTGCTGACGGAGCCCACACACTCACCTCACCCTGAAAGAATATAGGATACAGTACACACTCGTTATACTATTAATAATAAATATAGGATACAATACACACTCGTTATATCATTAATCATAAATATAGGATACAGTACACACTCGTTATATCATTAATCATAAATATAGGATACAGTACACACTCGTTATATCATTAATCATAAATATAGGATACAATAAACACTCGTTATACCATTAATCATAAATATAGGATACAATAAACACTCGTTATACCATTAATAATAAATACAGTATATACTTGTTTCCATCACTTCATTTTACATTCAGTTCCTTATTGAAGATTACCAAATGAATTCCCATAAGGCTTCTGTTTTTCATTACCATATAGACTAAACTATTTACTATATAGGCTTCTGAGTTTCATTGCCATATACTGTTTTTTATTACTACTTTTATTACCATATAGAGAGGGAAGGAACAGACTAAACTATTTACTATATAGGCTACTGAGTTTCATTGCCATATATTGTTTTTTATTACTACTTTTATTACCATATAGAGAGGGAAGGAACAGACTAAACTATTTACTATATAGGCTACTGAGTTTCATTGCCATATATTGTTTTTTATTACTACTTTTATTACCATATAGAGAGGGAAGGAAAAACGAGTGACAACAATGCAGCTGCTATTTAAGATTGGCTTAGCAACTCTTGATGTTCATAGTGATGGATAACCTAAGATATTACACGACAAAACCACCAATAAATTCGGTTTGCGGTTAGCTTGATGCTGAAGACTTTTATAATTACTCGCGATCTGCTTCATAGTTCTGATAAAGTGATGGTCTAATGTACTGCAACACCTTCCAATGAGATGGCTTCGAAAAATGATCCGAAACTATAGCTGTTGGTGTGTGCAATTTTGGTTCATAAAATTAACTCAAACAAATAGCTCGCTTTTATTCACCAGGTTGCAGTACATTAGACCATGACTTTACATACATAATATTGTGTCCCAGAATGTTCAGAGCATTAGATGATTGTTTTCAGTTTACGTAATTGAACAGTCACAGTGAAAGCATAGCTGTGGATAATAGTATGTTAATTATGGGGAAAAAAATGTGTTGGTAAATCTGGAGCAATTGAATCCTCCAAACTATTCCAAGCAACAGAAAATGCCATTCTTTTTTGTTTTTCTGGTTCTGTTTGGAGGAATCGAGGCACTCCAATGTAACAAAAGTGAATGACCCCCTTTTAGGCTTACCAAAATATCGTTGATGTAAGGTGAGGTAGCACTTCCAATCCTAGACCACACACTGGCCTGTCCCGTAGCAATGGTTCTGTACTTTGTGTTGAAGAGTTCAGGTGTGTAGTACCAAATTAACGCAAAGGCTGCAGTGATGGCCATCTTGCCACTCAATGAAAGAATTAACTTGGCGGCAACGGGAACTGAAAAATAATATATGAACATATTAATTAAACATAGGAAAATATATGTGTAGCCTACGTACAGGTGGTCAAACCCCTGTGAGGCCCCGGGCACCCAGTACTGCCAACGCTGTGTGAGATAGTGACGCTGAAACACTTGTTGTGAATAGGACGGACTGTGTTGGTGTGTTTATCCCAGGGCTTCAAACACTCTACACTCAACCTTTCATGAGTCGGAATTAATATTATTTGTTTAGTACACGCACACCATTATTGCTTTTAGGTATTTTGCCTGCTGATATTGACAGGAAAAAGAATGACGTTTCGCTCAAGAAAGCTGCTTTACCAACCTTCGTGAAGCAGTAACATCAAGGTGGTCAGAAGGGAGATGGAGACACCACAGATGATAAAGAGTGCTGCAAATGTCTTCTTCCTTCCAAAGGTGGTGGTGGCCAGCCAGAGTAGAAGGTAGGCAGGAATCTCCAGTAGACCGCCCAGGAAGGTGTACAGGTAAATGTTGGTACTGACAACAACACAACATGTATTAATGTTTACAAGTAGTTGATGAGTTTAAGGGACCCTGTGATGTAGTCTAAAAGTTGGAGAAAAATGAGTCCTTCAAATATTGCCACGAAACACCACCTATAGGGAAGGAGTTTGTTTCGTGGCATAGTCAGGAGGAATCAGAAGCCTCCAATTTTCATACACGATCACAGGGTCCTTAACTTGACATGCTCGCTACATAACAAGTACCAAGTCTCAGAGGGCATAATAATACAGTGGGATTATTTATCGTACCTGAGGTTGTAGGAGTTAAGACTGACACCGTAGTAGATGATAGAAACGGCTAACCACAGATAGTAGATGATTATGGCTCTCAGTCGCAACCCAGGAGTCAACACCAGCATGAAGGTAAAACGCAGCATTTGTGTCACCTTGGCCTTCACGCTGACGTCACCAATTGTACTCTCATTCTCTTTCAATTTCTCCTATTGTGCGTAGTTTAGGGAAGTATCATCATCAGTCAGTATTAGTATCATTTGTGCAAATTTTTGGAGTACCGCTCGGCGTCACCAATTCATTTTATATAGTTTTCCAAAACAATATCAACACTTCATAATATTATGCGAATAGTATAATAGTCATTAGCAGTATGGTCATCATCATTATCATCAACAATCATTATCAATCCTTATCATTATATACAAAAATTGGTCAAATTATTTCAGTATCATAATGTCTCACTGACCTATACTGGCAACACTTTAGGCCAACCATGTACAGTCCAAGGATAAATTAATTGTACACATTAAATTGTTGGTCAATGTGATGGTGGTACCGTAGTTGTACAGTTGGACACAGGAATTCGTGGTACAGCTCAAGTGAAAGACGGTGAATTTCTGCCAATATAAAGTTCCTTAGTGCCAAATAGGAGACATCAGGGGCAGAAGTCAGTATTGAGGATGGTAATAAAAAGCAAGTACCTGATAATAGACACTGGTTACTCCAATGGGACAAATATATTTCACCTGGGCTGTACCATCCATTCCTGTGTCCAACTGTACCTTGCTTCTGATGAGTTTCATGGAGTCGAGGAGAACTTGGTCTGGTGGTAAGGTGTTGTGGTTGACTGAGGCGGCTTTCTTGAGCAGGTGGAGGGCGTCTTGGTAGCGACCGTGAAGGATTAGCCAACGAGGTGATTCTGGAAGCAACCTGACCCCACAGATGGATGTAAGACTGTTATTACAACTCACCTGTTTATTTATATATTGTATAACATGAATAAAAAACACTGACAATTGGAATTCAGTATTGGAATCCTAAGTATTTACTCAATATCATTATATTTTGTTGACAGTTGTAAAGAATAATTATTGGGATGAGTGAATCCCCCATTTTGGAAAAGTTGTAAATGTGAAACGGCGAAGGGAAGTGGCGTCCCCATCACCTCACCCACCATTCTTATGATAGTGCAGTCAGTCTCGT
The DNA here is from genome assembly GCA_034508575.1 of Petrolisthes manimaculis. Classification (NCBI taxonomy): domain Eukaryota; kingdom Metazoa; phylum Arthropoda; class Malacostraca; order Decapoda; family Porcellanidae; genus Petrolisthes; species Petrolisthes manimaculis. Next base: position 194,475 of record JAWZYT010000675.1, on the reverse strand, counting down.
ATCCCCTACAATACAGGGGGGGGGGTATTTAAATCCTTCAAACATTGCCACGAAACACCACCTACTGTACATTATTTAAAGGAGCTTGTTTAGTGGCATTGTCAGGAGTAATCAGAAACCACCAGTTCTCATAAACGTACACAAGGCCCTTAAGGATTGGGGGCCCTGCTCTCTAACAATGACCCCACCAAAGGCTCAAACACCCATAGTTTTAAAACATTTGAGGGCCCTTACTGGAGCTCTATGAACCCTCCAAATAATCCAGGCCACACAAAACGCTTCAGTGTTTCGAATAGGGAATCTGTTGCCTGGAGTAGTTTGGAGGGTTCATAGAGCTCCAGTAAGGGCCCTCAATTTTTTTAAAACTACGGATAAAACACCCTTGGAGCTGAACCCTTGCCTCCCGGGGGTTCTGTGTTGATGATTGAACCTCCCCACCCCAAAAATAGAAATGGGGTATTGATGATGATGATGATGATGATGACACACACACACACACAAAGTATCTATCTTTTTTGTGCTTTCTGTGTGGCTAATATGTGTGTTGTGTGTGTGTGTGTGTGTGTATGTAGTGTGTGTGTGTGTGTGTGTGTGTGTGTGTACATGTGTGTCTCTGTATGTAGTTGATGTGGCAAGATAAACATTTTCTTTTACTGATTATGGAAAAAATACTTTGATAGCTACTTATAACTAACCAAAAAAATATAAGTGTATAGAAGACGGGTATAGTGAAAGCTGCCTGTAACCAACGCCATGGTCGTATGTAATAGGCTACAGCAGGCACTATCATGTAACCCAGAGCCCAAGGTATTTGGTATAAGGAACCAACGTGAGTCCTTTGTGATGGCGAACACCACTCCAGACCTGAAACACATAAATGGAGCTTTGGTTATTGATTGTGTTCATGAGTATCGCTTCATTGTCCCATGTTATTGTAGTTTGATATGGTGTAAATTGCGTCCAGCACCAAATCAATGAAATAGGTTTAATATTTACTTGATCATTCCAGTTTATACTTCCCCAAAGTGATTTAAGGATGTGTGGGAGTAGGGGACAGGCTTAGGTTTTTTTTTTGGGGGGTGCGGGAGTACGGGGACAGGCTTGGTGTGGGTAGAAAGCCTGTCCCCCTATTCCCGCACCCCTCTAACAACCCCCAAGCCTGTCCCCATATTCCCGCAGTATCACAAGAAGTAAATACAATAATCAGATACAACTTACAGAGAATAATTGGTCCCATGTAGTAGCCAAAATCAAGAGCTTGGTGGATCATTCTAAAAAATAAATATGTCTCCACGTTGGGTGAGGCTATGGTGAGGAAACTGGCGAATATTGATGATACCGAGGAGAAGAGAACAGCCTTCCTCCGTCCAATACTGGAAACACGCGACACAAATTAGGACATACAGTCGCGGTCATAATAATTTTATATAATCATCCATGTAGGGGTAACTCACGTAATAGTTTGATAGCTTCCCTCTGTTCCTTAGCTGATAAACTTTCCAATAAATAGGTTAACTACCATCTTTTACTTTACTACAAGCAGCTACACACTACTTAAAACAATAACATCATATGTGAACGTGAAAACATTAGACAGTAAATTGTTTGAGATACCCATATGTGGATGATTATTATTGACCATGACTATATATTGAAAAACAGAACCTATAACGATGATTTAATTAAATAGGATGTGCAAATAAGATGTATAAATTCTTTGCTCAAAAACATAACTTCAGCAAATGACTCCTAAGGGAAATCTGTGACTAAGATGTTTATTGATGGTGTTCAGTTGTTGAGAAATTGGAAGGGATGATAGAGAGTGTGTGTGGTCTTTGTTGACAGTTGATTGAGGCAACATAACATAATTATTATTTACTGGAATTAATGTTTATTGTGGTTACCTAACATTCATTGCCGTAAAAAGCAGACTATCAGTTTTGCCATGTTATATGCCTTAAATCAAGCGACACTGTGCTGCCTGTTGTTAAAAAATTGGTGATAAGTGAGTCCTTCTTCAAATGTTGACACAAAACACCATATATATATATATATATATATATATATATATATATATATATATATATATATATATATATATATATATATAATTTTAATATGATTGACCTACGCTTCCAGAAGATATCCAAAGAGCAGACTACCGATGAGGGACCCCATCTGCTGTATAGAACTGGTGGTGGAATACAAGACTCGCCTCTCACAGGTTAGGTCCCACTGTAAGGGTCAACACGTGAGAAGGATAATGTTTATAAATAGAAGGGAGGAATATTTAACATTTACATTTCGTGGTAGAAGTATGAAGGGGTGTATAAGAACAATGTAAATAAAGGAGAACAATGATGTTTATAAATATGGGGGAGGAATAATTAACATTTACATTTCATGGTAGAAGTATGAAGGGGTGTATAAGAACAATGTAAATACCGGTATAGGAGAACAAAACTGCAACTTAGCAAATTTTAGTACAATTTACAAAGATTATTTTACATTTCTGTAAAAAAATTTGGGAGGAGTGTGTATGTATATCTTTTTTTTTTCTTACCTTTAGGTAAGTAACTACACTTGACTCATATTAAGAAGTGTTACCTGTATACAGTTTAGTTATTTATATATATATATAAAGTGTACATACAGTTTAGTGAGTTTTTATAAAGATTGTGTATACAGATTAGTAAGTTTTTATAAAGAGTATGTATAAAAAAAATTCCCTTACCTCCGTAACTACACTTGACTCATATTGTGAAGTGTTGTAGACTCTGAAGGAACAGGACAATAGAGTGTCGTTGTTGTCATCGTGGTTAACAAAGGGAATGGTACTCATCGCTTCGTTAAATCCGAGTTGTGCAGCGGCTGTGTAGTTGTAGTTGTACATTAAACATCCTTCTCGTTTACCAGTCACGTTACTGTAGAATTGAACATTGTATAAACAAAATATTGGATAAATACACAATGTACAGTTGCCAAAAAAGGTATTGCGACAACTATTGATACATCATTAAATATATTAATGTCCATAGTTGTTTGTAGGGATATATATAAGTATGTGTTACAGAAGGATATGTATATTTCCTTCTGTTATACATGCTTATAGTCCCTACAAATAATTGTGGATATTACTAGGGTTAAAGTTCTATCAAGATTTGTCGCAATACCTTTTTTGGCAACTGTACAATATATTTCATCAAACACCAAAGTGCTACAACATGTTAAACAATATTTTACGAACTCATCCTTTCCATCCGTTAGTTATCCAAAGAAAATAATAAAGTATAATAAAGTATATCGTAGTGTGAACTGGGGTATATACAATTGTGGTTAAAATATAAAGAGTGTGAATTGGGGTATATACAATTGTGGTTAAAATATAGAGAGTGTGAACTGGGGTATATACAATTGTGGTTAAAATATAAAGAGTGTGAACTGGGGTATATATAATTGTGGTTAAAATATAAAGAGTGTGAACTGGGGTATATACATTTGTGGTTAAAATATAGAGATAGTTGTATACCTTAGAGGAATTGCGAAGGTAATGATTTGTTCTTGGGTCCAGTTGGCTTCCATTAACTCAGACACTTGACACCAGTAGTCAGGAGTGGCGCCCAAGAATTGGTAAGTTACATTACTGAATGGACTTGGAAAAGCACCTAATGGAAGAACAGGAAGTAAATGTCAAATTGATGAGCAAACAGAAAAAAAATATACAAGAGTAAGATATCACACCCTGAAGGAAAACAGAATAAAATAATTATTCTTCCTATCTCTCATGCAAAGATATTCCTAACATAATATAATAAACCTTTCCATTACTATTTTGAGAACGGATTACAGTAGTTTGATTTGCGTTGAAAGTTTTCAGTCCTAATTAGGAATATGATCGTAGGATTAGGCTACTGTAGGGGATGCAGAGACGACAGTTAGATAATTACCAAAGGCACATACGATGAAAAGCATAATATTCCAGCGACCATTAGTTCCCACAGCCTCTAGCAGCTCTTCAAAAGTAGTGAGAGTTTTTGTGTTGTCTCTGTCCACGTGTGTCGAGTCAGAGAGCAATATGACTTCAGTTTTGGTGTCGTCATTATCCAACACATCTTGTGGATCACCAACTTCCATACTCCTTAGTGAAAAAGATGTGTTTATTATAATAGATGATGGATTAATTAAAGAGAAGGTTTGATTTATTATTTTTATTATTATTATTATTATTATTATTACTATTATTATTATTATTATTATTATTATTATTATTATTATTATTATTGTTATTGTTATTATTATTATTATTATTATATAAAAATTGAAAGGGATGTGTTTATTATATAGCAGATGGATTTAAGAGGTATTTAGAATTAATAATTATATGAGAAACTTGAAAAGGATCTGTTCATAATATTGCAGATGGAATGATTTAAAAATAAATTAGAGTTATCAAACTGTCAAGAGTCAGCCTAGACTCGACGTAATTTAAATTATCGTGTATATAAGAAAAATGTATAGTCTGACAGTGGAAAATTCCCTACCTGTGGCAAGGCATAGAATGTTCTATAAAAAAAAAACATGTTCTATAAAAAAAACATTAAAAAAGGCAAGGTGGTCAGGCCACACATCCGTAGTTTTAAAACATTTGAGGGCCCTTACTGAAGCTCTATGAACCCTCCAAATAATCCAGGCCACAGAACGCTTCAGTGTTTCGAATAGGGAATCCGTTGCCTGGAGTAGTTTGGAGGGTTCATAGAGCTCCAGTAAGGGCCCTCAAATGTTTTAAAACTACGGGTGTGACTCAGTCTTCAATTTACCACATTCACTCCTAGAGGTGTTCGAAAGTTAACACGACATTTTGCATTAAAAAATTATGCTACAGGGTGAATTATTGTATTGCAAATGATTGTGAAGTGGAGGGAATCATCGGGAATGAATAGTACGCCATAGGTAAATTGAAATAATGCATGTATAACTAAGGAATGAGTGAATAAAATGTAAATAGTAGCCAGTTAGGAATACGAACACAGGTAGAGGAGGAGGAGACAGGAAATTTGAACTACCAGCCCTCAGTTAATGTTGGAAAATATATTTAGTTTGGAAGCAAACTTGAAGAGCAATACATCATATAGTTAGCTCCTTGCTTGCCTTAAGGACCCTGTGATCGTGTATGAAAATTGGAGGCTTCTGATTCCTCCTAACCATGCCACGAAACAAGCTCCTTCCATATATATAGGTGGTGTTTCGTGGCAATATTTGAAGGACTCACTCATCTCCAATTTTCTTACTATATCACAGGGTCCCTTAATTAACTCCACGTGTCGAGTGGGAAATAAATACAATGTAAACGTCGAATTGTTGGTATTAATACGATTCACAAGGCTTTAATAATAGTGTATAACTGGTCAATCGCATCGACGGTGATCAGTAAAATAATAAAGGTGAGAGGGGAGCGGGTCTTGAAAAATTACGAGTGTTTGTAAAGTGATGGTCTAATGTACTACAACCTGGTGAATTAAAGCGAGCTATTTGAGTTAAGTTTATGAACCAAAATTGCACACACCAATAGCTATAGTTTCGGATCATTTTTCGAAGCCATCTCATTGGAAGGTGTTGCAGTACATTAGACCATGATTTTACATAGTTCCTTTACCCTGCCTCTATAGAACACCACACCCAAGACAACACCAGCCCTCAATCAACCTCCCACTGACATGAATCATATTGGTGTGTGTTTCGGATACTAGAGTCGACGATACTGGAGGTTCATTCCTTGTGGGGTACAAACATGATAACACTGAGTGATGAACGCGGCAGTGGACGAGACTGTATTTACCTGTAGCACTTCAATAGTAATTTCCAGACCTACATATGGATTCTAATTTCCTCTTTCTCTCTTTCCTTCTCTGTATGTATTTATGTGTGTGTCATATAATAATAATAATAATAATAATACGAATACTTTTATATTATTATTATTCTCTCTCTCTCTTTCTTGGCACATATTATTGTTCCTTCAGTCTTTCCTCCCTCCGCTCTCCCTCTTCCTCTCTCTCTCTCTCTTCCCCCCCCCTTTCCCTCCTCTCACATTTTCTCCAATTGGTAATTTATTCCCTCCCTCAATGTTTGGCACTTTCTCTCTGCGTGTGTGTAAGTGTGTGTGTGTGAGCGTGTGCGTGTGTGTGTGTGTGTGTGTGTGTGTGTGTGTGTCCACCTTTCTCTCGTATTACTGAAACTAAATTCTCCAAGCACTCCTGATTGAGTGTATTGGTTAGCCAGTACGACAACTTGTACTCTGAATGTAGCTCATCCCACAACTGTATCAGACCATTATTTATGTTCATTTGACAACCAAGGAAACAAAGCAGTTTACGAGGACCCAATGATTTAGTGTTGGCGAACCATGTCAAGCAGCCAGATAGAAATTCCTTGGCAACCTGGTGAATAAAAGCGAGCTATTTGAGTTAATTTTATGAACCAAAATTGCACACACCAACAGCTATAGTTTCGGATCATTTTTCGAAGCCATCTCATTGGAAGGTGTTGCAGTACATTAGACCAGGACTGTACAACGAGACTTTACACTATAAATACATATCACATTTTAGCAGGACTGGTACGAGATCAACTATTAATCAAAACAGTTGAATAATTAGTCCATTTTTACAACAAAGTTAAGAGGAGGGTATAGTGTTGACATTTTTGGAGATTATGATTCCTCCAAACTATTCCAGGCAACAGGATACCATTATTTGTCTTCATTTGGGTCTGTTTCCTGGCATACTTTGGAGGAATCAAGGCACTCCAATCTATCAAAAGTATACTCTCCCCTTAATGTAAATGGTGTTTCATGACAATGTTTGAAGGACTCTCTAAGCTCCAATTTTCTGACAACTTCACAGGGATTCTTAGAAAAGAGGAAGTCGATGTATAATAAATCATCAATAATTCATTTTTTTTAGCTCCGACCTCAGCCGAGAGCTCAAGGTCTTATCGTAATTATTGTTGTTCTTTTTCTTGGGGCGACAACTTCTAAAATGGTTCAACTGACTCACTCACTCTCTTCCTCCCATCCATTTTCATTTACCGACATTGAATCATTTTTCAACCGAGGGGTTCACCCTCAATAAAAAGGGTTCATTTTCAAATTTTTCAATATAACCATATGAATACGAAAATCCAAATAAAACATAATTAATATTTTTGAGACCTTTACATATGGATATTTTATTATTTCACTTGAATCATTAAGAGCCGGAGCTTTTGAAGGGTTTTCCTTCATGTTCTTGTTTTTAGAGATAAGGGTAAGGTTTACAATGATATCCACGCTCACTGCAGCACTCATTACTTGGCACAGCATAACAGTTCATAACAGAGCCACACTCCAGTTGTTCACATGCTTTCATATTTCGATAAAAACGCGTCACTGGATTGAGACAAATTGTTCACCGTAAATGCATGTGGTGATAAATTCAATCTATGGCACACGTGGTAAAGTGATGGTCTAATATTGTACTGCAACACCTTCCAATGAGATGACTTCGAAAAATGATCCGAAACTATAGCTGTTGGTGTGTGCAATTTTGGTTCATAAAATTAACTCAAATAGCTCGCTTTTATTCACCAGGTTGCAGGACATTAGACCATCACTTTACATTATTATAGTATCATCAAGGTTAGCCTGAGTGAGAATAACTGGTTCGCACACCTATGAGTCACTTCAGTAAGCAGTGATGTATGTTACTAATTATTACACACAACTATGGTAGAATTCGTAATATTCGCATACCGAACTCTACTCAACTACGAATTTAAGGACCCTGTGATGTAGTCAGAAAATTGGAGGTAAACGAGTCCTTCAAATATTGTCACGAAACACCACCTATATGGAAGGAGCTTGTTTCGTGGCATGGTTAGGAGGAATCAGAAGTATCCAATTCCCATACACGAACACAGGGTCCTTAAGGCACACTGTGAAATGGAAGGGAAGATGTGAATTTTTTCCACTGTAGAGGCTAAATAAATATAATTAATGATACTCGTCCATCATGCTTTTCAATAAATACCTGAGGTCACCTGTCACCAAGGAGAGGATGAGCGGTGAGTGTGAGAGTGTGTACAGCCAGAATGAAGTGAGGGGAAGAGACACACAGGAAGACACAGATACAGTCGGTAGCATAAGTTAGCTTCATTTCCACCTGTGTATGTATGAGCTATAGTGATGTTGTTATATAGTTTTAATACAGAGATGACGGATATAGTTCTCATATGGTGAATGACGTATGTTGTAAGAATAAAAACTGGTTCAGAATGCAACTATCTGGTTATATTAGCAATTTTAAGCACAGGAGATGGACGCGAATTTATGCTGTCGACTGTACCCACCAAGCACAACTATAGACGCAAGCACAACTAGACGCAAACAGCAGGCAGAGGGACACTGGCTGGCGACCTGACTGACTGTAACACCATAAATAATTTCTTCAGTGGCCATGTGGTGTTGTGAAATGCGAGATGTTTATGACGACTAACCGTGTTGTTAATACATGGAGGGAATCAGTGGTCCAACCAAAATGTGACCACAATATACAACACCAACCAATATACAACACCAACAACTGAAGGAATGAGTAGGTAGCCTTCTTTTCACCAACAATATTACAGGCCCCTTTGATTACAACAACAGCTTTCCCTATTTACTTTCCTTTTCCTCTCACTACAGTCTGTCTTCATTTCACCAACATTATAGGCCCATTTGATTACAACAACAGCTTTCCCTATTTACTTTCCTTTTCCTCTCACTACAGTCTGTCTTCATTTCACCAACAGCATTACAGGCCCCTTTGATTACAACAACAGCTTTCCCTATTTACTTTCCTTTTCCTCTCACTACAATCTGCCTTCATTTCACCAACATTATAGGCCCATTTGATTACAACAACAGCTTTCCCTATATACATTCCTTTTCATTTCACTATAACCTGCTGATTTTTTTCGTTGGAGGCGGTGGGGGACAACACAAATATCTCATTGTAAACCACTACATGAATATATTGCTTGGCATGAAACAAGAAAATTTCAGCTTCAATTTAGCAAAAAAAAAAAAAATAATAAATGGGGGATTAAATGATGTTGTTGGCAATTATTTAGCGGCATCTGACTTCAAGGAAATACTGCCAAGACAAAGGCTGCATTGACAAACGTGTGTGTGTGTTATATTGAGGGGCAAAGTTTGAAGGAATCTCCACTTCCCCCAACAACAACAACAACAGCATCTCATCTCCTCTGTTCGTAGAAGAAATTGAGTTTTGTAAAAAGAGTTTATTATATGTATACGAAAAAATAAAGTTACTGTTAAAAAAATATTCATAAGGAATATTATTGTGCAAAGACTTTTGCATAATAATGTGGATGCTATATTGCTAAGTAATGTTGAATATTCTGCCCCAGCACAACGGAGATCAAAGCTCTAATGGTACTCTGTCTGTCCACAACACAATTGTCACTCAAATTTGATATTTGATATTCAACCTATTTTTTTTCGCTCAGAGTTATTATTGGTTGTATGAGGCAAAAACACTTGGGAGTAGAATATTTTTGCCATCTTGCACCAAATAGCATTAAAGGATAATCAAATATAATTAATGGAAACATTTATTACAAACTTTGTTTTATATACTATAATATTATGTACTGTATACACTAATTATAATATACCGGTACCTACCCAACCCCGGATCAGAGCCTGTATTAACACTACATTTTGCTGTATATTAGCACCAAACCTGGGTATATGAAATCCTAAATAAAAAAGTTATTACAAATTGTTAAATGCAATCACTTATATTATTAGGTCTTGCAATTGAGATGTAGCCACAATCAAATAACCACCGACAGTTTCCTTCCATCGTGCAAATAAACCTGTATCATAATATTATCAAAATATACTCATACAACACCTTGAGTCAATTCAACCCCCTCAATTATTATTATGAGGTGCTGCAAAATCATACACGTGTTGTTCTTTATTACCAAGATATTTACTACGATGGAAGGAAAGTGAAGGTGGATAGTTGGTTGTGGCTGTACATACAGTTGGCTCCACTCCCGCGTTTCTCATTCTCCCCTCTCGTTGCCAATGTTGGGCCAGTCAGAAATTCGAATCCTGATCCACAAGTTAAAATATTCGAAACATTCATATTCGGGATTCGAATTTCTGACTGACCCAACATTGGCAACGACAGAGGAGAAACGCGGGAGTGGAGCCAACTGTACTACATCCTTTAATTAAGTCGACGATAATATTAGTTTGTAGTCGGCCACACTTGATGAAAAATGATATGATTAACTTGTACCCTATGGTCTGACTTGAGTGATGAGACTATGACCAAACGTATACTGTACTTTACTCGATACTAAGACAATATTTAATTTACGTTTACCAGCATTCTGACTTGATCATAAAGAGACTGGTAAGTTATTAAGGAGAGAGAGAGAGAGAGAGAGAGAGAGAGAGAGAGAGAGAGAGAGAGAGAGAGAGAGAGAGAGAGAGAGAGAGCAATGGTTAGACTGATGTTACAAAAAAAAAAAAAAAATAGCTACTAGTAGTACTTGTAATAATAAGAATATTTACTATTTACTATGCCAGACAACCAAACAATTACCTCAACATAACTAATAGGGAATCTGTGTTGTCATATAAGCTTAGTTTGGAGGACTCAACACCCTAAAATATATTATCAGAAGTTGTTTTTTTCCCATTAAGGACCCTGTGATCGTGTATAAAAATTGGAGGCTTCTGATTCCTTCTAACCAAGCCACGAAACAAACTCCTTCCATATGAGTGGCGTTTCCTGGCAATGTTTGAAGGACTCCCCAAACCTCCTATTTTCTGACTACATCACAGGGTCCTTAATGAGATCCTTACGACATGCCCCTGGTAACTTCATCGGAGAATGAGGAGGAAGTTGCAGATGGGTTTCGAGACATGCGACTTCGAAATGTGAGTGAACTGTTGCCTGGGTATTGGTCCCTCCTCGCTGCTCTCAACATCACCACAAACACTAATACTAATACCACCACCAATACCAGAAGTCCCACCAATACCCACGTGACAACACTGAAGGCATAGGACATTACAGTAGCCGTGTCCACATAACGAAGCGTCTGACGCCACAGGTTCCGTTCCTGAAGAAGAAGAAGAAGAATTTTAGGGCTTTATGCCTATGGACTCGTGTTGGTGATTAAGGCAGTCAGTGTTATTACATCAACATATCTTCCCGCTTGCTCTTACAACCGGGTAAAGTGATGGTCTAATGTACTGCAACACCTTCCAATGAGATGGCTTCGAAAAATGATCCGAAACTATAGCTGTTGGTGTGTGGTGCAATTTTGGTTCATAAAATTAACTCAAATAGCTCGCTTTTATTCACCAGGTTGTAGTACATTAGACCATCACTTTACCTACTTACTGCTGGGTGAACAGGGATTTAGCGGTTTGAAGATTAAATGTAACGTGTAAAACATCATAAAAATCCTATACCAGACATAATAATATAAATACCAGTCATTTAGCTCGTCGTTGGGTGTTACCATATTTCACGACAACGATCACTGTACAAACCAACCCCCGTACGGATACTATTTCCTGTAGGATTGTCCCCAGCAACTCCCTTTCATTTCTTCACCTGTTCTTGATTTCCATTATGTTTGATGTCCTGTCTGTGTTACCTTCTCCCTCGTCCTACAGGCTCTTTCAGGCTTAGATCTGTAATCCTCATATCTAATGTACTCTAATGTATCTAATGTATCTAATGTTCTCTCACTTAAATTCTTTCTACTACGCCCATCCTTGTCTTAGCATCAAAGTATCTTTCGTGGTTTGATGTTAAGTTTCATAATAATAATAACAATTACTATTACACTTACATTGTTTCGGTATGGAGTTGATGAGATACCCAGAGGAGGTTTGAGGGAAAGTTTGTAGTAACATACAGGTTGTCCAGGCTGTATAGGAGACCAAACTGGTACTGAGGAAGATGTCTGAACACTCTGTGGGGACCTGAAACAATACCACTGATTAAGAACCCTGTGATGTAGTCAGAACATTGGATATAAATGAGTCCTTCAAATATTGCCACGAAACACGGCCTATATAGAAGGAGCTTGTTTCATGGCATAGTCAGGAGGAACCAGAAGCCTCCAATTTTCATACAAGATCACAGGGTCCTTAAGTTGAAGACGAGGGGGAATAACCCACACAGTTTGAACGTATTTTCCATGTTTGTGAAATGCAAGCTTAATGCATTAATTCCTTACTACATATGGTGTTTTTAACATCACCAATATTACACCACGCCAATATTTACTCCCGGGACATTATGAGCTGTGATTATAATTTACAGAACCATCAGACGTTTCCATTTGTTTATTCATCATTTTCTCTGTACACGAAAGCGAATCAGCTGAGCCAATAAAAGGGCTATAAGCATTATTATTTACTCTTCTGGCTGTTGTAAAAGTAGTAGCCTATTTTTAGTTGTGAAGAGCCTGGCCACAACTCAGTATCTTGTAACTGCGCATGTGCGAGTTACTCACCTCGTGATTGGCTCAATAAACTCAGCTCGTAGTTGACTTTTCGTTCCTCCTCCGTCGACCACCAGCTGGTTAAGGGAGTATATAGCACATTGTTTTGGGTGGTAAATCTGGAGCAAATGATTCCTCCAAACTATTCCAGGCAACAGGATACCATTATTATTATTATTCATGTGGGTATTATTCATGTGGGTCTGTTTCCTGGCAAACTTTGGAGGAATCAAGGCACTCCAGTCTATCAAAAGTATACCATGCCCTTAAAGGAAGCAGTCGTCATAATTTCCTCTCTATATTAATTGTTCTTGGCCAAAATAACAATTATGTTGTCAGAGTAAAGTTGGACGGTCACTTTATACAACTTAACAGTTTGGTTCCGGTAGTTTACCCCGGTTAAGTCCTGGTAGTTTGCCCAGATTAGGTCCCTATAGTTTCCTTGGTTACATAGAACGAGGCCTGGACGAGGAAAAAAGTTTGTGATCGCACTTTAAATATTGTGAAAAAAGGAAATATTATGAAAAGGGAAATGTCATAATACTTTTAAAATGCTATCACAAACATTTTTCCTAGTCTAGCCTCGTTTTATATAGCATAGCGAGTAACTTATAGCCTCCTTGCCACCATCCCTATAAACTTCTTGACTCAGAGCTACACTGTTTTCTGTTTAACACCAAATACTTTCACTCTTTCTTACATTGTTTTTACCAGCTTTGTATAAATAAATCACACTCACTATAATTATGGTCTCACAAATAATTGGTTGTTTGGTAGGAAGAACAGTTTGGTGATTATTGGTGATGTTGATGTTTGTTATTCAAGTCTACAGATGATAGTGGTGGTGATAAAAGTTGATATGGTATTGGAGATGGTGATAGCCATTGTACTTTGTCAAGGGTAAATATCTAACATTAACTCAGAGGCGAAAACTTTGTGAGATGTAGCACATAAAATCCTCTGTGGCTGCAACCAACTTTTAAACTTATATTAAATTCGTTTATAAATAAGTGAGTGTACACTTGTGGTCAGAAGTTGTGTCCTAATTAATCCCTTACCATGATGAATCGCAACTAGTCGAGCTTTGATGATTCGAACTACTTTGTATAACACACACACACACACTTACCCCGTGTGTACGAACGAGGCCAGGGTGGAGGTAAGATAGGTGGACATTCTGTGGTCGGGTGTGGAGAGCTTCATTTTGTGCTGGTGGGTGAAGATGAGGTTGAGGTCGTGGCCGTGTGATATTCCAGCGTGTATAACGGGGCTTCTGATTCCTATACCTTCACTAGCACGGTTCAATGCAGCCACGCCAGGAGAGACCAAGGAGCTGTGGTGTGTCATTAAGTACCTGTTGGTAATTGGTTTGAGGGTAAATATAGACCGCCCATGCCTGCAACACTTTGATGAACGAGGGTTAAGGATAAAAACGAAGGAAACGGAAGGAAATGAAGGACAGTTGAAGATTTGAGAGGTGGTGGCTGAGGTCGAAAGGCGTCAACATCTTTTAAACACAGTCCACTTCACCTAAACGTAAGGATAAAATAATCAAGGAATAAAGGGAGTAAGGGTCCATCTATTAAAGGGGTGAATGAGGGCTTCTTGAGGCCATATGACGACAAGCGTACTTGAGGAGAGGGACTTGTGATGCCACGTGACGTTACAAACACTAGAGAGAAGTGGCGACGTCCAAACATATAATAACAAATTAGGATAATGTAACGCCTCGTGACTTCATGCACAAGAAAGATCGGTTTTCATAGCGAGTGTCACAACCTTTTTTATCTGGAGATTGACTTGTAGATGTACTTGGGTGAATTGGAAGGCTACTGATTCCTCTAAACTATACCAGGAAACAGGCTACTTCAGAATACGAGTAGGGAATGTGTTTTGTTGCACGGTTTTGGAGGAATCAGTGTCCCTCAAAAGGCCTCATTCATTAGGAGATACTCACGTGTACACTGGAGATGTAGACGTGGAAGCCAAATCAGCAGCGGCGTCCCATATACACGAGGTGAAGAGAAGGTCAGTGAATGTCTGAAAATACATAGAAACACTGTACAAAGAAAACCAAACCACCTTCAAATAGCAACACACGAAGATTTTTGGATTTATTAAGCTAACAACATCTGCTAAGCTCAAGATTTTTGGATTTATTTAGCTAACAACATCTGCTAAGGTGAGAGAAAGTAAAACAGAGTAAAAAGAAAAAAGCGAAGCGGAGGAATATTAGAGATTTAGAGAAAGAGGAATATAAATGAAGCCCAACATTCACACAAGTTTTTATAAGGTTGTTTGGGTTCGAGGTACTTACACCCGTAGTTTTAAAACATTTGAGGGCCCTTACTGGAGCTCTATGAATTCTCACTCACCTCACTCATTTGTTCCACCAAAGTGTCCAAACTCTCCGTAGCTTTTGACGTGTAATAGAATGAAGTGACTGCATCTGCTACGGCCTCAGAACTCGTGGTGTTTGGCCAGATTGAAGTGATGGTATAACGAACAGCTTCATTGTAAACTTCTCTGGCGCTCTTACCTCCCTCAGAGTACACAATCGTACCTGCAGATGAGCACAGATAAATAGTTTTTTTTTTTTATTTAAGAGGAGGGTATAGTTTTGACATTTTTGGAGATTATGATTCCTCCAAACTATTCCAGGCAACAAGATACCATTATTTTTCTTCATTTGGGTCTGTTTCCTGGCATACTTTGGAGGAATCAAGGTGCTCCATTCTATTAAAAGTAGAGGAGGTGACAAGAAGTTGGACAGCAGGCAGGACGGAACTAGAATACGCAAATGAGAAAATAACTCCTGGGAAGTTATCATCATTATTGCAAAGAAAAATAACTCATAGCTCACAAAGATGATTATTGATTCGATTTTTTTTTTTTTTATAAAAGGCCAACAGCCAAAATTATTATTATGAGAACAATAGGTGTTTAACATTATGTGCAATATCTATGTAGTCTGTGTATCATTGTAATTCTCTCTCGTTCACTCTACCCACCAAGAGCGAAAAGAATTCCTTCATGAGGCACCCCCCCCACTAGCACAGGGCGTGGTGGCCGCAGGGATGGGTAGACAGACAAAACATCGATGTGGTCTGGTAAAAAGGCCGGCTGACGTAATCCTCCATCTACTACTGGTCGAAACCATACGGGCCAATATTTATATCTCTGAGGAAGGCAATGAAACAAGTCACATTATAGTAAAGTCCTGGTCTAATATTGTACTGCAACACCTTCCAATGAGATGGCTTTGAAAAATGATCCGAAACTATAGCTGTTGGTGTGTGCAATTTTGGTTCATAAAATTAACTCAAATAGCTCGCTTTTATTCACCAGGTTGTAGTACATTAGACCATCACTTTACTGCAACCTGGTGAATAAAAGCGAGCTATTTGAGTTAATTTTATGAACCAAAATTACACACACCTACAGCTATAGTTTCGGATCATTTTTCGAAGCCATCTCATTGGAAGGTGTTGCAGGACTATTGACCATGACTGTACATAGTAAGACACTAGCAAGATACATAGTAAGATACTATTGAGTTTTTGCTTCATAATTATCACAAAACTCACATCCGTGGTTCAATCTGTACTGGTAATGGGAAGGAATGGTACGAACATTTTAGTAGATTCGAAAACACTAGACAGAATACAAATTAAACCAATGGGATGATACTATAAGGCAACCGTTTGTTTTGAGAATATTAGGTGATTACTACAGTCTCTCCCCCAACCTTCCTGGAGTGAAGACGTGTTTTGGGAGCTCTGCCTGTATTGTTAGTTGTGTTGTTTTTGTATTGTTTCTGCATTCTTGTTTGTGTGTTGTTTTTTATGTGGTGTTAAAGGAGTTCTTTATTTGTTCTATCTCATTTTTTTTGTGGTTCTGCTGTCAGAACCACGACAGACAAATAACACCACATAAACAACAACACACAAACAAGAACTCAAAAACAATACACACAAAAATGCAAAAACAATACAGAGAAGAACGCAAAAACAACACTAACAACAATACAAATAACAATCCAGGCAGAGTGCCAGGAGAACGTCTACACTCCACCAAGGTTGGAAAATACCTGTGTACTGAAAAAAACAAAACAAAATAGATTAAATAGAATGGCTCCCTGTCACTTGGTGTTATTGTTCTTTAGCATCTCTCTAGAGCTCTCTCGTTCTCTCACCAGCATTTTCGTCTGTGCTTTGACTATATCAGATGCAGACTTGCTACGTAAACACAGGAGCATGGTGTTTGTGGAGGTGGTGGGGCAGGATAGTTGGGCAGCAAGGGTATAAGTGGCAATCTCTGGGGACTCAGCCACTGACCATACACAGTTCCCTCCTCCACTCATCATAACCGCACCAGTAAATAATTCTGTGGGGATGGATTTAAAGGCTCGAGTAAATTAATGGAAAGGGAATCAATCATTGTGTTTAAATTGGGTTGCTACTGATTTCCCCAAGTAATGGTATTGAAACAGACGATTCTAATGATTCTAATAGGGGTGTGTGTTTCGTGGCATAGTTTGGAGGAAGTTTGATTACATCTTCCACGTTAATTTTTGTTTCATTATGACATTTGTATTAATCATTATGAATAACACTATTAATACAGTATGATCATTACCATTGTCAAGAGAATCAATATTACTTCTTTTTGTTTTTAATTATGATGTTGATGTTAACGCGAGGGAGAAGAAAACAGGTAAATATACCAAGAACGATGGAAAAAGTTGGAAAAGAGGAAGAGTTGGAGCTGAAAGAAGTTGAGTTGGGGCTGAAGAAGAATTTTGAGATTACCAGAAGAAGTGGTGTGTGTCAAAAATATCCATAACTTTAAAGAAAAATATGATAATTGTCATTTAAAATACGGAATATTACGAACTTGAGTTAATCCTGTAAAGATACAAATATAGATAAGAACAAACAGATAAGAACAAATAGATAAGAACACTGACCAATGGAGAGTGGAGACAGAGTGTGGAGATGCACTAGAGAGGCGGCTGAGGAGTGACCAGCTAGCGTAACTCTAGTGGGGTCTCCGGCGAACTGTCTCACGTATTGTTGTACCCAGTTCAGTATTGCCACTTGATCCAATGCCCCATAGTTCCCAGCCAGGGTTTTCTCCCGTGTACTCAAAAACCCTGTAGATACATTGATATACAGTACAGTCGGCGGCAAAAGTCGTGTCGCCTCACTTGCTTCACCGAGGCACGCGATGTTCAAAGACTCGAGATTATTAAGTGCAGAAAACGTGTGTATTTTTCGAGTTCATGAACACTGCATGTCTCGGTGAAGCAGGTGAGGCGACACGACTTATGCCGCCGACTGTACATGTAATTCATACTTTGCCTGTACTGTACATTACACTATATTTCATATTATTTGATATTATTATTATTGTTTTTTATCTGACGATGATGTACAGGCTACTCCATTAAATACCTTGCCTTTTCCTGTATGTATTACAAACCACATTAACAGTTTACACAACTGGGTATTTATTTTTCACCAGGATATATAAAAGCACAATAGTGTATATTTGAATAATTTCCAGTCAATGGATACTTAACTTGATTGTTACTCATTCAGTCAACAGATTACTATTATGTTTTTTAGTTAACTGATTATCATTACAGTGGCCATACTCAAAAATGTCCTCACTAACATGGGCTACGATACTATGAATTTCCAATAAATATGTATCTCATACATATGTTAATGGATGTTAATAGAGTATTTTCTCAAGACATTTTTTGGCTATATATACATCAAAAGAAAGGGTAATTAATTATGAACAGAAGTATTCGACCACTGTAATTCACATCTAAAGTATATTATGATTATTATATATGAAATACTTTAAGTAAAAAGTAAATTATGTTGAACAAATATAACAAAATGATCAACAAAAATACCTCATATATATATATATACAAATAATAAAAGGCATATTCTTCCTTAATCTTAAATAAATAAACTACTGTACTTCAATTAGGTATTATAAATGGAACAATTTAATAATAGATATATAATTCCACTGACCTAAAGCACCAAGTCTGTAGTTAGCAGTGACGAGAACGATATCATGACGTAGAAGGTGGTGTGGGCCGAGGTTAGCTGCAGTTCCTTCCACAAACATCACTCCATCCAAGTAGACCAACACTGGTAACTTCACAGGCGAATGTGCTGAACGTATGAGAAGCAATAAATAATCTAATATATAAATGGTACGTTCTGTTTGTTTCCTCACAGATTACGCAATAAATAATCTACTATATAATAGGTACTTTCTGTTTGTTTCCTCACAGATTACGCAATAAATAATCTACTATATAAATGGTACTTTGTGTTTGTTTCCTCACAGATTACGCAATAAATAATCTAATATATAAATGGTACGTTCTGTTTGTTTCCTCACAGATTACGCAATAAATAATCTACTATATAAATGGCACTTTCTGTTTGTTTCCTCACAGATTACGCAATAAATAATCTACTATATAATAGGTACTTTCTGTTTGTTTCCTCACAGATTACGCAATAAATAATCTACTATATAAATGGTACTTTCTGTTTGTTTCCTCACACTTTACTCTCTCAATTTTAATTATACCTGATCCTACCTAACCTATACATGAGAAGAAATAAATAAATATGTTTTGGGTGGAATCAGCAGCCCTCCAGTTAATCAGAAAGAGGTCCTCATCCGTATAGAAAATGGAGAATAGTTAATATGTTTATCTGACTTTCCACAGACTTACCAGGAAGGAATGGAATAATCACTTTGCGGTAGAGACAGTTCTCTCTCTCTCTCTCTCTCTCTCTCTCTCTCTCTCTCTCTCTCTCTCTCTCTCTCTCTCTCTCTCTCTCTCTCTGACTTAC
Source organism: Petrolisthes manimaculis (assembly GCA_034508575.1). Classification (NCBI taxonomy): domain Eukaryota; kingdom Metazoa; phylum Arthropoda; class Malacostraca; order Decapoda; family Porcellanidae; genus Petrolisthes; species Petrolisthes manimaculis. The sequence goes on along the minus strand of JAWZYT010000675.1, from coordinate 174,994 downwards.
TAGGGAGGATAGGAGTAAACACGTTGAGGTACAGGCAGTCTTCCTCCCCTACCACACGCCCTGATAAATAATCGTACTGAGGGCAAGGTGACTGATACCGAGTTGCATCCAGGTACCTATTCTCAGGAAACACACTCCCCTGCTCTGTCTTCTGAGGAGTCGACCATCGTAATCCGCCGACGGGGGGCTGAGCGTACGGGATACCTCTGTAGGAAATAAATTAAGGACCCTGTGATGTAGTCTAAAAGTTGGAGAAAAATGAGTCCTTCAAATTATTATAGCCACGAAGCACCACCTATAGGGAAGGAGCTTGTTTCGTGGCATGGTCAGGAGGAATCAGAAGCCTCCAATTTTATACACGATCACAGGGGCCTTAATGTGAGGAAGACCAAACACCACCTTAGTTCTGGGAGACACCGTGGAACAAGAGTAAAGGGAAGAGAAAGAGGCATTAAGTACGAAGAACAATTAATAAAAGAATATGATGGACAGATGAAAAACTTATTTATGAAAAATATATTCTGGTTTATACTCTATAATATGGGTGTTACAAAAGTATATGTCACATTACGACACTTTATATCTTAATAACTATGGTGCATATCAAAACACAATTTATATTTCATAAAAGTTAATACTTTCATCTTTCTGTAAAATAATAATAATAATTTAAAAAAATCAAGAAATTATTTCTATATGAAACTTTTTACAGATGTTCCACGTACACACGACAAAAAAAACTATGGTTACATGTACGCGATACAAAATGATACCACGAATGAAGTTTTTTTTTATAACAGATGCGGCCGCAACATGTACAGTCGCGAACCAAAGTTTAGCACCTCCCTTGGCTGACAGGAAGGTGAAGACAGTGTTAAAAATATGGTAAACGATGGGACAACCTGGTGTATTGAGTTGGTAACGAAACAGTGTGAGCTTCCTTTTCGATGACTTGCAGTTTGTTGTTTGTGAAAATGAACCTCGCACTGTTTCGTTACAAACTCAATACACCAGTTTGTCCGATCGTTCAGCATATCTTTAACACTGTCTTCACCTTCCTATCAGCCAAGAGGGGTGTTAAACTTTGGTTCGCGACTGTACAGTACTATGGTGTACAAAAGTCATGTCCATTACCCAGCCACAGAGATAATTCAAGTAAACTGAGTTTGAAGTTTCGGAACCGCTGAGGGTGTAGTGACCTCAAAATGCGAATATCGTCACTGGGCTAAAGGAGTACTTCTTTAGCTCATTGCTAGAGGTGGCGCCTCGTATGCTAGAGGTCCTAGGTTCGATCCCCGGTATAAACATCACTCCGAGTTTTAAGAGAGATCAATTTCTGAGCACCCTACATTGGTGGCAGCGGTGGGATGGTAGTGAGTGGTAACAATATGACGAAGTGAAATTGGGGCTGGGTCTGCTGTGAAAGGTTGCAGTTGCCCCAGCCAGATCCAACGGCCTCCAATAGATTGTCGCTTGGCTTAGTTGTCCTGGCTTAATAAACAACCGCCATGAGGTTGCCATCGCACCACTACTATCATCGTACCCATGTCAACCTAGACTACTCAGTCACACACGCTACCACGTTATGACTAGTTGAACAGAGAGTCCATAAATTGATCTACTCGGAGAAGAAAGGGATGTAGTGACTGGGCTAAGGGAGTACTTCTTTAGCTCATTGTTAGAGGTGGCGCCTCATATGCTGGAACACTACCTAATTTACTATGAATTATGCTCCTTCAAACACAATGTATAAAGGCATCTCGAACGAAATGGGACATGATTTATTCACTACTAACTTTTTATGCATTTCACTGGAAGGATAATATAGTTAGATTAGTGCAGACCACTTGTACAGTTGCCAAAAAAGGTACTGCGACAAATCTTGATACAACATTAAATAGTTGTTTGTAGGTATTATAAGTATGTATTACAAAAGGATATGTATATTTCCTTCTGTTATACATGCTTATAGTCCATACAAATAGTTGTGGATATTACTAGGGTTAAAGTTCTATCAAGATTTGTCGCAATACTTTTTTTGGCAACTGTACATATCCAAGACTGAGAGTACCAAAACACTCCAGGGAATAATATGCTGTTGTTTAATTGAAGGTTACAAATGATGACGATGTTGGTGTTATTAATAGTGGTCAGGATTCGTGTCATCTATTAGAGCAACCAGTAGTTCTGCATTTTATCTATTACACATACAGTCGTGGTCAAAAATAATCATCCACATTGGAGTAACTTACGTAAAATTTTGACTGCTTCCCCCTGTTCCTTAGCTGATAAACTTTCCAATAAATAGATTAAGTACCATCTTTTGATTTATTACAAGCAGCTACACACTACATAAATCAATAAAATTATATGTGAACATGAAAACATTACACAGAAAATTGTTAAAGTTACCCACATGTGGATGATTATTATTGACCACGACTGTACATCAAGGGGACTTTTTTTCCTTTTGTCTTCAATATAAAATAAAAACAATGATGCAACACAGCTATAACGCGACAATATATCTATAATAAGGCAACCCAGATTACATTTACGAACTGACCTGAAAGCAAAGAATGGTCTGGGTTGGTCTGTAAACTCTTGTGTTCCGTAAATCAGTCCAAGTGTGGTCTGAACTTGAGCACTTTGGTATTCCTCTGATGTCTTCTCCTCGCTCCTCTTACCTGAAACATTATTATGTGAATTATTTTACCCATAATTTGCGATAGGCCTCCATTAAATAAACATAATTGGCAGCAATATTGATGGAATCCCATGCAACAATATAATGAAGCTGATTAAACTATGTGTAAACAACTTCCATTTTAGAGTTGATGGTAAACACTATATTCCTAAAAGTTGGGTATTGTCATGGGTAACCCTCTCCATCAAACTCATGGAATCCATATTTTTTATACAACCAAATGGTGAGTGTCTGTATCTGGACTTGAATCATAGCGTGTTTTACGATAATGGATATTACTGAAAAGAATGCAAGTGGTCCATTCACGTAAGTTTAAGATGTGAATGGTTGCTTTTAGGGTGAGTGTGTTGGGCACCTGTCCACTAAAAGGAATCAATACAACAAAAAACCAGACAAGAGTTTATAAGACTGCGATATTTTGTCACGACATTGGACATTCTTGAGTGAGACTCCCGGCTGGATAGTCATGTGTGGTTCTGGTGGTGATATCCTATTGCCTCACCTTCTGGTGGTGGTATGGGGACTTCTACTGTATCACGTGCTGCTAATGTTGGTACAAGTGTCAGATGCAACATTTATCACCTGGTACAAAGTTAAGGTATCTCAGACAACACTGCTGCAATCCAACAAAATCCTTGAGCTGGAGAATGTAAATATTTTCAGAAGTGCTGCAATTGGGAATCGAAACATGGACACACATCACCTCATCTGCTGCACAGACACCGGCACCTGCAGATTCTATCATATCATTGTGGAGGCCGGGCATGATGACTCTGCTAGTGGCCCCGTTGACCAGTGCTATACCATCTGGTACCTCAGCCCCAGTGAGTATCATAGTGAAGGCAGGAAATTTCTTGACACATTTCATATCGATGATAGTAAAGTCATGGTCTAATATTGTACTGCAACATCTTCCAATGAGATGGCTTCGAAAAATGATCCGAAACTATAGCTGTTGGTGTGTGCAATTTTGGTTCATAAAATTAACTCAAATAGCTCGCTTTTATTCACCAGGTTGCAGGACATTAGACCATCACTTTACAATGACTTTCTTACTTGGGTTACTCTGTTTTCCTCTTCTTTCCCACACTTTTCTCTCTTGTCTAATAATTACTTAAAGGTACTTAAACTCTTCAACCACCTTGAGACTTTCACCATCCACTTACACTTTGTACTGTGACGAATCCTCACTCTCCACTATCATCACTTTGCTATTACACACATTCACCTTCAAACACAGTCGATCACACACCTCTGCAAAACTCACCACTAATATTTCTAGATCTTTTTCATTATTGCCAGTAATACCGTATCATCTACATTCATTAATTTCAACAGTAACCAAATCACTCCAGCTTGCAGAGTTTTCATAAAGAGAACTACATGAGGAAGTTTAAATACCCACACTGAAATACGGTTTTGAAATTTCTTCGAAGTGGCTTTCACACTATATTTATGCTGTGATACTCTAGTTTTAAATTGTTTTCCAAGTTTGTCCTATATAGAAGTGGTCACAATCACGGCAAAGTATTTTGTACATTACTCCTGAGTAACTTTCTGGGCTATTCTTGATTACAGATTTCTGAAGAGTTTTGCAATATTTAAACACTACCTGTACATTAGATTTTTTAAACACATGAAATGGTAATTCACATTGTTGTCCTAATTTGTTAGTATTGTTTCAGATTCTTTTGTTAAGAATAGTGAAGATCTTGTAAGTAAATTTTAAAATAACTTTAAAGTCACTTTACAAGTTAGTCAGGTTTGATAATTATTAAGTCTCTATTTACTGATGTCCGTCTGGAAGATGTATTGAATTTCCTCTTAATTAAACATAATTGGCAGCAATATTGATGGAATTCCATGCAACAATATAATTAAGCTGATTAAACTATGTGTAAACAACTTCCATTTTAGAGTTGATGGTAAACACTATATTCCTAAAAGTTGGGTATTGTCATGGGTAACCCTCTCCATCAAACTCATATTTTCTATTCAACCAAATGGTGAGTGTCTGTATCTGGACTTGAATCATAGCGTGCTTTACGATAATGGATATTACTGAAAAGAATGCAAGTGGTCCATTCACGCACCTGTCCACTAAAAGGAATCACGACATTCGACATTCTTGAGTACAATTTTTTTTTTTTAATTGTTGACAAATGATACACCATTCTGACCAGTGTTGTCCCGGTAATGTCCTCGGTCTAATTCTATTTTTGGTGGATATGTGTTTCTTGAATTACCAGCATAAAACTACTCTATGGTCTCAAGCATCAATGATGCAGGCAGGCCTGGCTTGCATGCCCAGTTTAAGAATGAATTCAAACCACAAAATGTTGAACACCTAAATTTAATACTGAATCTAAGGACAGTGAAAAAAAAGTTTTAAAATGACCAATAGCGGGGGGGGGGGAGTCGATGTCAGTACCCCTGCAGCCCAATTTGCCACTCGGACCTTGCTATTTAATGGTGGCTGTTACAATGCCACCTTCTGCTGTAGTTGTTTCATGGATAACTTTTGTGGTTGTAAAGCTGTCATGGTTTCTCTGGGGGACCAACAACCACACCGGGTAATGGACTCCTCCCACCCTCCTAATAAGTTCACATAAAAATAATTAGAGGAAATTTATTGACAAAACCACATGTAGGATCTTCACCCGGACAACGTCGGGTATCGCTGCTAGTATAGAATATAATACATATGTATCCTTTTTTCTTTATTATAGAATGTCACTATGAGGGAATTGAGTATGAAGAAGGGGACATGTTTGTGGACAATGTAAGCTGCAACACTTTAAAGTGTCAGTCTGGTGAAATGGTCACACTCCCAAGTACAGGTAAGTCACTTTATCTCTCCTAATACTTTCACTTCTCGTTTCTTGTACACTCGCAAGCTGATGGGATGGAGACAGGAGCTCACTCATCATGGGCTCATTTCTACCTGACCATACATTGAAATCGCACCATACATTAAAAGTTTCATTCGAAATATTCACTGGTGGGAGGGATAGAAGGGAAGGAAAAATGCTAGTGGTTGGGGATGACTGTAGGTAGGTTCCACAGTGGTATAGTGGTATTGGTTTCTTAGCTTCCCAACCAACCACTGTTTTAAGGCGTCATTATTTTTCAAAAGCTGAGTATCCACATTCACAAAATTTATCCAACAGTTACCGTAGATAAAGATGATCACTGTATAGTTTACTCACCATATTAATTAAATAATTCACCCAGAAGTCATTTAATGGCTAACATTCTTTTGTTTGTGTGCTTACAAACCACAACGAAAGACTGTTGAATCGACCCATAGTATCTAGAACACTTTGTTGGACATGTAATAATTTGTTTAATCTCACTAACTTTGTCATGAAGGCTGCCTCCTCAAAGGTTGTCACCACTGATTATTTTATGTTTCACAAATAGTAACTAGCTTTATTCTACAATGTCTACGTGTTAATGATGTCCTTGTTATGGCCAAAAATTTACTTGTAATCCAATAATACACTATATGTAACGTAGAACAAGCTCATTGTTTCCCTCCTCGTGTGTTATGTTGGTAAGCCTGCAGAAGCTACACGGTGTGGTATAAAGCTCCTTTAGTGTGTGTGTGTGTGTGTGTAAAGGTGCCTTCCAGTTGGTGAGAATGGTGATAGTTGACTTGGTGGTGCTATTTTAAGTCTGTTTGTGGTGAACCAGACATTAAGTGTGTTGAGGTTGGGTTGGAGGATGAGAGTGGCTGTGTCTGCGTTTCTGTGTGTATGTACATGTGAGTGTTATGTCGTCTGCGTAGGAGGCTATGTGTATTTGTGGTGCCTGGGGTGTTGGTATGTCATGCATGTATAGGGTGAAAAGGGTGGGTGAGAGTACAGAACCTTGAGGGACACCATTAGTGAAACTTTTAATGTTAGATGACTGACCAGTAAATGTAACTATTTTACTTTTAGATTTGTTGTTAATGCTGATGTCAATAAAATGGATAATACTTGACTTGACGTTAACACATACCATCATATTTAAATAAATTCTGAGTACGGAACAGCATACCATCATCAGTAAAATATTGGTACCGGAATATGAATGGGTTTACCATCCCTGGACTAAAATGACTGTGACAATACCAACAGAACCCAGTCCAACAAATGTCTCTCTCTTGGCGAATGAACAATGCGTCTTCCTAGAACCATTGTTAATGAACTTTGACACTGCAAGGAACTTCTGTAGGGCGGCAGGAGGAGACATGTATGTGGCAGGGAACTACAAGAGTCTGCAGGAGTACTTGGGAACTTTGAGTCGCTCTCGTAAGTTTGTATTCTCTGTCTCTGTCTCTGTGTCTCTGGCCGACATCAAATAACCCACTAATGAATGACTATATGAGAAAACATAATGATTAATACAATGAACTGACTTTCCCAACTCACTGACTGAACCGTTTATATTATGCACAATATAGAAGTGTGGGTCGGGGCGAGGAGTCAGGCTTGGCTGGATGGACGACCAGTGGGGATCGATGAGTGGGGACCTAACGATCCCAACGGCTCTCCAGATGATTGTATCCGTATGCATGATTTTTTTGCCCCCCGTTACATGATGTATGATGGTCCTTGCACCAGTACCTACTCGGTGCTGTGTCAGAAAGGAGTACAGTACCCCTAAAGACCGATCACAGCCTTAAGGCGTCAACAAATGTTTTGGCCTCACAAACGATTGACACCTTAATTTAATATCCCATAAATAACTGCATGGTCTACATATAGCCACAACAGTGTTACCAAAGGATAGCTCTGACCTTGGACTATTGTAATATGACCTGTTCTTCTGTCTAATAATGATTAAAAATTAGCAACATATAAATACGAGAGATGTTTGGAGGGGTTTTGGGGGGTACGGGATTAGGGTGACAGGTTTGAGGGGATTAGAGAGGGTGCGGGAATAGGGGACAGACTTTGTAACCCCCACCTCCCACTCCCAAGCCTGTCCTCCTACTCCCGCACCCCCCAACCCCCCCAAGCCTGTCCCCTAATTCCCACACACCCTTAATTAAGTAATAAATTTAAGTTGTGTATTAAATATAGATTATACTTGTAATCTGTATGTCATATATAGGCAAGTTAATATATATAAGATGTTTAAGTAATAAATTTAAGTTGTGTATTAAATATAGATTATACTTGTAATCTGTATGTCATATATAGGCAAGTTAATATATATAAGATGTTTAAGTAATAAATTTAAGGTGTGTATTAAATATAGATTATACTTGTCTATATAACGCACTTTGGAAATAGTTGGAATGAAGAAAATTAGTCTTATAAAATAGAGAATATTTGGTAACCTGAATCATGAGTAAAACGGCAGTATTATTTATTGAGGGGGATACTTATTTCCATTGTATGTATTGTACAGTTGGAGAACAAATTATCTGGACACCGTTGACGACTTCTGGTACCAATGTCAGTGATAATGGATTTGTAATAGACAAAATTTATTCATTACTACATAAAGATAACTGATATTGGGTGACGTCGACCAACCCTAAACCACCCACCCCAAACCTACCCCAAGCCTGTCCCCTACAGTTCTACCCCCACACCCTCTTAATATTCGTATAAGAAAAGTAGATAAATTTAATCTAGTTTCAAAGTGCGTTATTATGGTAATCTAGTTGTGTGAACTAATATTACTAAATGTTATTATATGTAATTGTTGTTGTGAAGATTGTATATTCGATGTGATTATTAGAGACATTTCACTGTGAGTAGTTGTTTATTAAGTTCTCTCTCTCTCTCTCTCTCTCTCTCTCTCTCTCTCTCTCTCTCTCTCTCTTCACGAGTTCATTTGTGTGTTTATTAACATTTTACTCTGATTCAGAAGATTGTTTGATCACGTAATTAATAATAAAGTTCATAATCTTATATATTCCACGTAATTAATAATAAAGGTTATAATCTTACATATTCCACGTAATTAATAATAAAGGTTATAATCTTATATATTCCACGTAATTAATAATAAAGGTTATAATCTTATATATTCCACGTAATTAATATATTCCACTTCATTGTTTGATCACGTAATTAATAATAAGGTCATACATAATCTTATATATTCCATGTCATTTTTTAACCTGTTTTTTTTGCTTTGAATGGAGGAATCAGTTGCTTTCCAGTTCGTCAAATGAGATTCTACAACTTCTACCCTTAAATATATTACAGTAAGACCCGTAGTTTTAAACCATTTGAGGGCCCTTACTGGAGCTCTATGAACCCTCCAAATAATCCAGGCCACAAAACGCTTCAGTGTTTCGAATAGGGAATCTGTTGCCTGGAGTAGTTTGGAGAATTCATAGAGCTCCATGCAGTAAGGGCCCTCAAATGTTTTAAAACTACGGGTGTAAATATTTTTTTTTCACCTGTTAGTATTCTGGCAGAGCGGAAGTGTTGATGTAAAGGCTTTGGTAGCGATGTGATTAAGGTTTCAGAGACATTTCCCATTCCTGTTATTCCTCTTCCTGACTCACTGAAGACACGCCCACTCACACACGTCAGAAGAGTCGCCAACAGGACGCCAAATGCCAACATATTGACGCTAAATGTCTTCGTCGTAAAGGGTTTTCCACGCCTGGGGTTGTCTTCTATTATCCTCATATGTTTCCTCTTTTAATAATTACGCAATCTGAGGACACGAACCACTCACTCCTTTTCACTCCTTTTCACTCCTTTTCACTTCTTTTCACTCCTTTTCACTTCTTTTCATTTATTTTGCCTTCCCTCCTTTGCATTTGTTTCCTTCGTGTTTATTGTTTTTCCTTCCTTCTGATATATTTTGTGTTTGCCCTCATTCTGTTCCTTGAATTTCCTGAGTGTCTGTTCCCCCTACGTCCCCTCTATTTCCTTCCTATGTGCTTGCTGTCGCTCCTACGTGCTACGAACACTTTACTGTAGATGCAAATCAATTATGAACAATAAAAAATAATAAGTCCAAATGAAAGTGAACCATGAGACTAAACCAATATTAAATACCAATAGATTTCAAGGTCCATTTCATTCATAGGAGTTGTAGGAGTATCGACCGTGATTGTACAGTTGGGGAACAAATTATCTGTACACCGTTGACGACTTTTGGTAACAATGTCAGTGATAAACACGTTAGGAATAGATAACATTTATTCATTACTATATAATGATAACTGATATTGGGTACACGAAAGAGGAATCTGTTTATTGCACTGTTAGATGACTATGTATACTCCATTTCACCCACAAAAACGACTGCCTTAACGACCCTGTGATGTAGTTAGAAAATTGGAGGTTAGTGAGTCCTTCAAATATTGTTTCATGGCATAGTCAAGAGGAATCAGAAGCCTCCAATTTTCATACACGAACACGAAGGTGCTGATACACACACACACACACACACACCAGTACGACACACAGTACACACTAACACTGAGGTACACCACCATCAACCAATATAGGTCACACACACACACACACACACACACACACACACACACACATATACCATCTCGCCCCTACCATCAACCTCTATGGATCTTACACACACACATCTCGCTGTATGACCTCCTCCACCCAAGTAAGTATAGTGAATATAGTGAACAGCTACAACAACAACAACTGACACCACAACCCTAGTAAGTATAGTGAGTATAGTAAGTATAGTGAGTATAGTGAGTATACTGAACAACAACAACAACAACAACTAGCACCACAACCCGCATACGTCTGAACAATTGGGTTGCATGATATTATGAGGGTACATACACACATACACACACATATACACACTTGTATGTATATACGTACATATTTTTATGACACGCATACATGCACGCCCACATAATAATACATAAACACCCACTGGAACATGTATTACCTACTGTGAGAGAGAGAGAGAGAGAGAGAGAGAGAGACACGAATCATACCATCATACTCTCTCTCTCTCTCTCTCTCTCTCTCTCTCTCTCTCTCTCTCTCTGTGTGTGTGTGTGTGTGTGTGTGTAGAGGTATATCGCCTGCTATGATGTGGGTAATGCATTAAGGGTTTTGGCGCCCCTTCAGCCACAGTCACTCCCTTTCAATAATTAAACTGTCACCCTTTTCATTCTATCTCCTCAAATATATTTTTACAATTAACTCTTCTTTCTTTTTCTGCTTTCAATGCTCTACTTCCTCCCTCTTGCCACAAAATTATGCGTCAGTTTTATTAAATTATACTTTTTCATCTTGTTAAATCTTTTTACTCCATTATTCTTTCTTCTCTATTCTGTTTTCATATTTTTTACTAATGTATTTTCTTCCTTCACCATTCTTCCATTTCCTTCTTTCTTTCAAGGCCATAAATTATCTTCCTCCCTCATGCCATAACATTATTCCTCATCTCTCTCTCTCCCTTACTCTCTCTCTCTCTCTTACTCTCTCTCTCTCTCTTACTCTCTCTCTCTCCCTTACTCTCTCTCTCTCTTACTCTCTCTCTTCCTTACTCTCTCTCTCCCTTACTCTCTCTCTCTCTTACTCTCTCTCTCCCTTACTCTCTCTCTCTCCCGTACTCTCTCTCTCTCTCATATCAACTCACCACATCCCTTCTCTCCCTCTCCCTTTTGTTCGGTTTTTACATCTTCCCCTACGTTAGTTTTCCTTTTTCCCTGTATTTCCCCTCCTCTTGTCTGCTTCTCTCTCACGGAACACTCATTTTTTCAGTGATATCTATCTTTTCCTTCCCTCGTTGCACCCATAAGGTTCTAACCGAGCTGCCTGTCATCTGTCTTTCCATTCTCTGTTTTCGTAATGCTTGCTATTCCTTTCCTCAATCTCATTCTCCCTCGCTTTGCAATTCTCTCTCTATACTCTGTTCAAAAAAAAAAAAAAAAAAAAAAAAAAAAAAAAAAAAAAAAAAAACAGGCCCTCCGTTCTCCCTCCCTTCCACCTTTCCTGTGCTTCCACCATTCAGATACACGACAAGAGCCGCGGCAGAGAGAGGTCGTCCGCCGGTAAACTACAGTCGTGGTGGTCAAATATAATCATCCACATAGGGGTAACTCACGTAAGACTTTAACAGCTTCTCTCTGTTTCTTAGATGATAAACTTTCCCATAAATAAGTTAACTACCATCTTTTAATTTACTACAATTAGCTACACACTACTTAAAACAATAACATCATAAATTATGTGAACGTGAAAACATTAGACACCAGTTCAGAGTTGCCATCGTATACACCATGCATCGTGTAAGCTACCAGTTCCGACTCTCACATCCGAAACACCTGCCAGTAAGAGTAAGGGTTGATGGTAGGGGTTTCGGATGCGAGAGTCGGAACTGGTAGCTCACACGATGCATGGTGTATACGATGACAACGCTGAACTGGTGAAAGCGGGAGTGGAGGCGACTGTACCTTCCCATTTTCACAGCAACTTCATATTATTTCATCATCACCTTTAACTACAAGCAGAGAAATCCATCCATCTACCAGGCCCTTCATTCAACCCAAGATCATCAATGGATACTTCAATAAATCGCATTCCCAGAACTGAACATGTAGAGGTGTGTATGTACGTAGTTTATCATGCATTAATTTACCACTGTTTCCCTTCCTTTCCTCTCACCCATTTACAGCTCCTGCAACACTATAATCGACTTCATTTTCTAAAGCAACAACAATTTGGCTCTACAACGACAGCAATATCCCTTACAACAACAACAACAACAACAAAAACGATATCTTCTTTGGCAGGCCCAGCTGAATCGACTACGGGAGGAGGTGGAAAAACTAGAGAGGCGAAGTGACTACCTAGAAAGCAGCATTCAAAGCCTTATGAGGGAACAGACCATTATCACTGAAGCAACAAGTAGTTTAAATGTCAAATTGGAGTCTCTTATTCGGTCACACAAGACTCTCTCATTACAGTAACTATAGGTAAGGTGATATTATCTGTAGTGATGTGGTGAGTATACTTAAAGGATTGTTGGCACCTCTTCAGACCCGCCCCACTCTCTTCTGACCCGCCCCACTCTCTTCTCTTACAATTCTTTCTGTCTCCTTCCAGCTTGTTGTCTCGTCTCTTCTCTCTATCACCTTCTTATGCTGGGTGCCCCTGGAGTCCTGGGCCACATCGAGGAGAAGAGGGATGTCGAGGTGCTTATTCTCCCCGGCGAGAGGGAAGAAGGTCGAGGTCAAGAGGTGAAGGTCAGAGAGGTTTTCCACCTTTATGATCCCTGGCGTATCCTTTCTGACTCTCCCTCTCACTAGTGAATATGTGAGAAAGAGAGCTGTGTGTGTGTGTGTGTGTGTGAGAGAGATGGAGATATTTCGTTTGTGAGAGAGAGAGAGAGACTGTGTGTATGTGTGTGTGAGAGGAAATGTTTGTGTGTGTAAAAGAGAGACTGTATGTAAGAGAGATTGCCTTTGTGTGGTAGAGAGACTGTGTGTGTGTGTCTGTGTGTGTGAGAGAGATTAATGTGTGTATGTGAGAGAAAGAAAGAGATTGCATTTGTGTGAGAGATAGAGAAAATGAGAGACCGTGTGTGTGAGAAAGAGAGCTGTGTGTGTGTGTGTGTAAAAAATTATATGATACTTTCAAAACAATTTGTAAATAAATTAATATATAAAGAAAAATTAAAGATATAAAGATAAATTTATGTTTGTTGTCCCTCCTTTCCTTCAATTTCCTCTCTCTCTCTCTCTCTCTCTCTCTCTCTCTCTCTCTCTCTCTCTCTTCGTGCTTACTGTCCAAAAATAATAATAATAATAATATGTGTTTCAATTTCCTTACTATAAAATTTATGCAAATATTAATTATTCCATGAAATAAATGGGATTAATATTTATCAATATTTAATTAATGTGTAGAGAAAAAAATATATATTCTGGCAGTAATAAAAAAGTTATTAAAAAAATAAATGAGTGTGTGTTAAGATTTTACCGTTTTCTCTTATGAATCATCGTATTCTCTCTCTCTCTCTCTCTCTCTCTCTCTCTTCATTCACCAGATCTAGTGAAAATTCCCCATAGAGAGAAAATGTTGGCTCAAAATTAATGTTTGAATGGCAGTCCATAAATGTGGTTACTGAGTTGACTACCCCTCCCCCCTACCCCTCATCCACTCTACCTATACCCCCTCCCTCCCCCCCATGCCCATACCCCCCATAACACCATACCCCCACACCACTCCCCTACCCCCTCATTGATTATCATATAATGACGTCATGATTTGGTGGAGAATATAGTTCACGTTTTGGTTTATAATTCATTTATTATTAATTATTTTGAATTAATTATTATACTATTAAATTTCCCGTAATTTTCCCTACATTTTGATATCATTATTTCCTTAATTACGCAATTAATTAACGAAATTAGCGAATATTTTCTATTTATAATTTCCCACCGTGACTAATTGGTACATTGAAACCTTGAGTCCTCCAAAGTATCTCAGGCAACACAAGTTAATGCAGGAATAATACAGTTTGGAGGAATCAGTTTACTCCACAATTACTCTATGGAAATCTGGGTTCCTTTATAGTACTCTGATTCCTCCAAAGTATGTCAGGAAAGAGAATTAATTAATTAATATAATGGTATCAATGCTGTTGTATGGAATAGTATGGAGGAATCAAATTGGTCCAGTATTACTACAACCAACACCACAGCTTCGAATGAATCAACTTAGTGAAACATTTTAGAAGGGGGTTTAGGGAGGGGGAGTGTTATTAGGGGAGTAGTGGTGGTAGCTTCGAAGCTGATTCACTCATTCGAAACTGATTCATTCGAAGCTACCACCCCTACACCTCTCCAACCATCCAAGCCCCTGCCTACACTCCCCCATACCCCCCTAATACACCCTCTCTCTACACCCTTTAAATGGTTCACAAAGTTGATTCATTCGAAGCTAATTCATTCGAAGCTAATTCATTCGAAGCTGCGGTGTTGGTTGTAGTAATACTGGACCAATTTGATTACTTTTTTATTACAATTATTACTGCCAGAATATTTTTTTTTCTCTACACATTAATTAAATATTGATAAATATTAATCCCATTTATTTCATGGAATAATTGATATTTGCATAAATTTTATAGTAAGGAAATTGAAACACATTATTATTATTATTATTTTTGGACAGTAAGCACGAAGAGAGAGAGAGAGAGAGAGAGAGAGAGAGAGAGAGAGAGAGAGAGAGAGAGAGAGGAAATTGAAGGAAAGGAGGGACAACAAACAAATTTATCTTTATATCTTTAATTTTTCTTTATATATTAATTTATTTACAAATTGTTTTGAAAGCATCATATAATTTTTTACATACACACACACACAGAGCTCTCTTTCTCACACACACGGTCTCTCATTTTCTCTATCTCTCACACAAATGCAATCTCTTTCTTTCTCTCACATACACACATTAATCTCTCTCTCACACACACACACACACACAGTCTCTCTACCACACAAAGGCAATCTCTCTTACATACAGTCTCTCTTTTACACACACAAACATTTCCTCTCACACACACAAATGATTTTCCTTATAATCGAGTAGTTATTGGAACGTGTTGGTATTCAGTACACATTTGTGGAGCCTGTACTGTATTGTACTGTACTGTACCTATCTATCTCTGACTGGTGACGTGGTTGGTGATGGCCTGGGGTGGGTTGGAGCCTGTACTGTACCTATCTATCTCTGACTGGTGACGTGGTTGGTGATGGCCTGGGGTGGGTTGGAGCCTGTACTGTACCTATCTATGACTGGTGACACGTCGTGGTTGGTGATGGCCTGGGGTGGGGTGGGTTGGAACAGCAGGGGTCGTACCAAGCAGTGAACGTTCTCTGTCCTCAAGACTCAACCAACACGTCCCGTTAGTTTCACTTCACCAAAATATTAACTCTCCAAAGTTATTATAATTATAAGGCATAAGTGGATGCTGCGTGTCACTTTATAATGAACTACAAGATTGTATAAAGGTGATGTCATTAATATTCACCACTAAATTCATTCTTTATTTCTCTTAAGGCACTCAGTGTTATTACATCAACATATCTTTCCCCAGCCTTTACAGCCGGGTACCTACTTACTGCTGGGGTGAACAGGGACATAAGGGGGGCTTGGGAAACTTGTCCAACAATTCCACTGACCCGGGATCTCTCGCGTGCTATCCATTACACCATCAGCACCCCTAACTAAAGGGTTTTCATTATGATAAAGTCCTAAGATTATTAAATATTTAGTAATGGTAGTACAACGTGACTTTGGTACGATCTTTTTGTGTTTCATTTGATCCACGAATAAAACAAGATGATTGAACATTGTTGATTTCTCATTTCTTCTGAATTAACTTGGTCTTAGTTTTTGTGTAGGTGTGTGGGTGTATGTGGGTGTGTGTGTGTATGTAGGTGTGCGGGTGTATGTGGGTGTGGGGAACTACAACTTTAGAAACAGTGGAGAAGATAAATCAGGCCTATAAGTGTGAAGGAAGAAGGTGAATGTAACCTCCTAACACAAGTTATAATTTACCCCACTTTCCGTACACAAGAGTAAGACTGAGACGGTGACGGAGCGGTTGGTAGATAAAATTGTAATAGTGGCGGTGGAACTCAAGGTACGGAAGATAGTAAAGAACAACTTTTCAGATGCTTTTTCTTCCTCAGTCATGGGTTCTTCCTCACCGGTAGTACTGTATAGCTTTGTGTCCAATGGAAATCCCTGAATGAATACCTTAGATCTTCGTCGAAGCTTTCTACCCACACACGGAGCCGTCACACTAAGCATATCTGGTGTATTGGAAAGGTTTAAGGCCCGTAGTTTTAAATCATTTGAGGTCCCTTACTGGAGCTCTATGAACCCTCCAAATAATCCAGGCCACAAAACGCTTCAGTGTTTCGAATAGGGAATCTGTTGCCTGGAGTAGTTTGGAGAATTCATAGAGCTCCAGTAAGGGCCCTCAAATGTTTTAAAACTACGGGTGTATATAACACTAACATCTGAAATGGCAAGGGTGAACATTTCTCACTGATAAATTAACTTGCATCCATATTACACTGTATATGCAGCAGATACATTCATTATAAATTGAATATAAATTATTTTAAACTAGATGGGATTTTCGAATGAAGAATCCACCCCCAAAACCCCCAAGCCTGCCCCCTTATTCCCACACCCCCTTAACGGTACTCTTTAAGTTCAAGTGAATATTTCCATCTCAGCTGGGTATAAAATTACAACTCCAATGCATTTTGATGTAACCAATCTCGATCTATTCTAACGTATGCTATCTAATAACTCAAAACCCAAACAAAACTTACAACTGAAGCAGGTGTAAGGAATAACGGAGACCAAGGAAGAGATGACAGTCCAGGTTCGAGTGGAGTAGGACGGGAATAAAAATTTGCCAAGTCCTGGAAAAAGAAAAAAATATAGTGTTGAAGTTTATTGAGGAATGAAAGAATTGTGTCTCCCATTAATTTTCTGTAATAATAATATCAGATGAAGTTATTTTTACACTGGTGTACAGTTGCCAAAAAAGGTATTGCGACAACTATTGATACAACATTAAATATATTAATGTCCATAGTTGTTTGTAGGGATATATATAAGTATGTATTACACAAGGATATGTATATTTCCTTCTGTTATACATGCTATATTATAAGTATGTATTACAGAAGGATATGTATATTTCCTTCTGTTATACATGCTATATTATAAGTATGTTTTACAGAAGGATATGTATATTTCCTTCTGTTATACATGCTATATTATAAGTATGTCTTACAGAAGGATATGTATATTTCCTTCTGTTATACATGCTATATTATAAGTATGTATTACAGAAGGATATGTATATTTCCTTCTGTATATACATACTTATAGTCCCTACAAATTGTTGTGGATATTACTAGGGTTAAAGTTCTATCAAGATTTGTCGCAATACCTTTTTTGGCAACTGTACATACATTAAACAAACTTACTATCAAAAGTGAAGATGTAGTTAATTTCAATGACGTTACTTTATTTATTTATTATAGATATATGGCACCAGTAGGTTTTTTAAGAGTAGCAGTAATCCCATTCGGTAGTATCACCAATAGAGAAGGATTTTTTATTATTATTATTATTATTATTATTATTATTATTATTATTATTACTATTTTTATTTTTATTATTATTATTTCTATTTTTATTATTTTTATTATTATTTTTATTATTATTATTATCATTATTATTATTTTTATTATTACTATTTTTATTTTTATTTTTATTTTTATTTTTATTATTATTATTTCTATTTTTATTATTTTTATTATTAGTATTAGTATTAGTATTAGTATTAGTATTATTATTATTTTTATTATTATTTTTATTATTTTTATTATTTTTATTATTATATTATGACATCACAGGTTATAAAATGCTAACATTACACAAGTATTTACAGCCATATATACCGACCATCGACCGAGCAGACAATAAATACCCAGCAGTACAGACGACAGCAGAAATTCGCGTCCATCTCATACACTAAGCAATGTTAATATGACCAAATAGTTGCATTCTGAATCAATTTCTATTTAACAACATATGCAACATACCACACGAGAAGTATATCAATCATTTATGCATTCAAATTGTGTTGCAAATCACTATAAGTCACACATACACTAGTGGAAATGAAGCGAACTTATACTGTCGACTGTACACTATCTCTCTCTATCTTACCAACATCGGGGTTAGATATTTTCAAATCTCTTCCTCTTTGTGATGGCGGAGTGTGTGCATTTGCCTCCTGTGCTGCTGCTACTACTGCTACTGCTCCTATCACCACCACCACCATCCACACCAACGTTCCTCGAGCTGTCTATCAAATCAACAAACTTTATCTCATGCAGCTGACTTCACAAGAAATAGTTTTTATTCAGTTTTTCTTAAAGGTAATGAAATCTCTTAACATCCCATGAAATTAAGACAAAAGAGAAGGATTTACTTTACTATATCATGTCCAATTGTGTCTCTGTGAAATTATAACTAGAGAGAAGGATTTACTATCATGTCCAATTGTGTCTCTTACATATATATAATTTACATTATACACAAACACTAACACTACACACGTAACAAATTAGGCACAATAAAGATAGTATATACTTATCAAATACGAGAGAGGATCACACAAGGCTGCACAAGTATAAATTAACAAGAACTCAGGTCGACAGGAAAACCCATGGTGAGTTGTTGACAGTCCAAAAGCTGGAGGTGAACTGACTGTCTAACTCCCGAAACTGTTGCTGATTAGTCAGAGAATATCGCACAGTGTCCACTCAACCACTCTCGATTTAATAAGTTAAATTTATAATATTTCATTATATAATAATTTCATATATAATATTTAATATATAGTTAGTAAATAAATGAAAAAGGAATATAATAAGAAAGTAAATATTCATGAAATATATTCGTGAATTATTATGAATAAAAGAATGAATAAACGAATGAATAAACGAATGAATAGCTCAGTTTTCAGGTCGTCGCGTAAACTAGTGGTTTGAACTAATGCTACTTTGGCTGATTTGGGTGGATCTGTAACACTTTCTATAATTATTATTTACCGTGTCCACTAACTTCACACACTCACCATATTTCCAAGTGGGTTGTGTACACTGGCTGGCTTCCACGTATAACTCTGTCTTGCTTATATAGGGACTTTTATCAGTTACGTATACCGGAAAACTGACAGGAAAAACACCGAGTTTCACATTCTCAATCAAATTAGTCGTATACTGAGCACAAACAGTAGCAGTCATTACACACACACACACACACAGGCAGCAGCAGTCACTACACACACACACACACACACACAGGCAGTAGCAGTCACTACACACACACACACACACACACACACACACACACACACACCTCGCCATACATGGAGTGTCAGTTGGATTTCACATACAGAATCGAAATGGTCGTAAACAGAATACAGCGAAACAGTCATTACACACACACACACACACACACACACACCTCGCCAAAAATATTTATTGGCAATCATCAAATGTTGGCTGTGGTTGCTCGGTTTGGTTAAAATTAAGAGAGTAATAGTAGTTCAGTGTTGGTAAATCTCAACACTCGTAACAAAGTAAAATTATACAAACTTTATAATATTATAACTAAAGTAAACATATTCCCTAAGCATACAATGGGATAATTTACTAACAAATGAAAAGATAAAACAATTTTCACTTTGATTTTTAGAGCAATATTTGAGAAGAAAGCAAATTAGGACAACTCTTTTGGTGTGTACTAATATTTTCCACACACTAATAACAACAATAGTTTTTAATCAAGTTTAAGGGAAGGGTATAGTTTTGATATTTTTGGAGATTATGATTCCTCCAAATTATTCCACTGTCCCTCTATTCCCGCACCCCCCTAGTCCCCACCAAGCCTGTCCCCTACTCCCACACCCCTTTAAACATATGCAGTAGGAATATCATAATCACACAACCACATAAACACAAAAAATAATTCACGGGTCATCAAATAATCATTACCTAACCCAACACAATACAAGTCCCGCCCACCACATCTGCCCAGCCCTCTACCAATCACAAGCCAGCATGACGTCACAGCAAGCGCCTACATCAGCCAGTCACAACACGGGTTTATTATGACTTCACGGCGTATTGTTGTCCCAGCCAATCACATGATATCTTTATTATGACGACACAGCATAAGACTGCCCTCAGCCAATCACAATAATTTTATAGCTGCGACGTAACCCAAGCAGAGGTTATACAAAAGTAAGAAGAAGAGTTTTGATGTTAGTATTTCGGAGGGTACGGTGAAGTTGAGGCCTTGAGGGTACGGTGAAGTTGAATTCTAGTCGAGTCACCCAAGCAGAGGTTATACAAAACTCGGAAGAATAGTTTTGAGTTTAGTATAAGTTGAATTCTAGTCACGTCATCTATCAATTACGGGTCTGAATCTTATATAGTTGTATATGAGGTTCAACAATGGTAATCCTTCAGCCACTTATATACTCTGGGGAGAGGAAGAAGAATGAGGCCAGAGTTGCTTTAAATTTTAGTCAAGGGACCCCCGAGCTTAATCTAGCATTAGCTAATACCTACCTAGACTCAACTGCAAACGAGTTTACCAAAAAATGGGACTTCAATCCAATTACTGGGGAACCAATAATGGGTAACAGGTTTAATTGGCAACCATTACATAATAACACTATTCCCATTAGTGCCAATATATCCCCAACCATAGATACAACTAAATTAAGGTTTCCCATTCCCAAAACAATCCATAACGACGAAACCTTCAACAACAACCCACCAGAAACCACTGTCAATACAACTCCCACCATTCCAAGGCAAAGAAAATTACACATGACAAACCCCATTCCAAGGAGAGTGTACAGAAGAGAAGCTCCTCCAGTACACACAACAACAACAACTACAATGCCAACGACTACATCTACCTACTTCTTACGACAGTCTTGTATGACAGGTAACCACAACACTGTTTATTCCGTATTATTATAATTATATATAGATAGATATAGATAGATAGATATAGATAGTTAGATAGACAGATAGATAGATAGATATATAGATATTTAAGTGCTTTCCAATTTAATTTAGAAGGCTCATTGTTCATGTTTAATTAGGTCAGTCATAATGTCATTGGCGTAGGAATGTGGCGACTCCATCACCCATTGTCTATGATGCAATGGCCTCGGGGTGAGGGGCACCGGGAACGCCTCCTCTAAGATTACCCTAGCAAAGGGATACCTCCAGCATGAAGATAAATGTCTGATATATATACTAGAATGGTTCATGAAGACACGATGCCTCATAAAGGTGTTTCATTGGCATCCAGTGTCTAAAAGACACTGAAAATTTTTCATAACGTTGTAATAATAGAAAAATAAATAATCTTGATCACAGACACATATATGGTGAACGACGTGACCAGTTATTACACGGGGTGTTGGCTCTTATTGCTTGTCACAAGTAGTTGTTAAAATTGTTTACAGAAAGGAAAAAATTAATGCCAATATTATAAAAAATTACTGTAGGTTATATTCATTCATTATCAGGCATCACGAGTTTCCAAGTAAAAAGGACATATCTAAAATACACACCGTCCGAAACGTAAATATTAATGAGTAAATATTAATTATGTAGGTATATAGGACTGCCGCCGACTGTACACATGTCCGCTAACCAAGGTATTCATATTCTTTCAGACTTTGCACCAGTGAGAGAGAAACATAGGATTCACACCCGTCCCTATAAACCCACCACCATCAAGCCCGTGTCTGCTCGGGTCTGAATTCATCTATGCTGCCTTAATTGTCCGACTGATGACAGATAATTGAAAAAGAAACCCTGGATGCAAAGAGACACTGCAAGACGAGGGACGTGATACATTGGACTGCAAACACGAAAGATTTAAATTGAGGATGAAAGAAAACTGCCAAAAGCCATGAAGTCTTTCCTTGCAGCAGAAGTGAAAAGAATATTGAGAGGAAAGACAGGAAGCACGAAGGAAATATAAGAAAACGAAGTATAGCTGAAGTCCTTAGATGCAATCTGGATGATTCCAGTTTAGAGTTAAATTATTTAAATTTTGACTTTAGACTTAAAAGTTTAAAGCTCAAATAGTCATTAGATGTAAGGTTTTTTTTCTCTCTCTCTCTCATACATACCTACAAACATGTGCAATAAATAATCACGCTGATTAAAGACAACACCATTATATATATATATATATATATAATCAATATGTAACTAATATTTCAAAAGACATTGTGCACTGTATTGTTAGCCATACACATATACTTATAATGATTTTCGAGATATAAATATTCTATTGCCGAAATGTTTTTATTGCGAATAAAATGTACTAAAGGATTATATTAATATAAATGGGATGCTCTAGAATCTAGATCTATAATCTGAGGTCTAATATTCCCCGAAACTGAAGTAGTCATCTGGGAAATGTGACAAGGCGACTTTGAATGTGACAAGGATGTACAGTCGGCAGCATAAGTTCGCTTCATTTCCACCTGTGTATGTATGAGCTATATTGATGTTATAATACCATTTTAATACAGAGATGACAGATATAGTTCTGATATGATAAATTACGTATGTTGTTGGAATAAAAACTGGTTCAGAATGCAACTATCTGGTCATATTAGCAATATTAAGTACATGAGATGGACGCGAATTTATGCTGCCGACTGTACTACAAACTCGAGGAAAATACTCACATCGGGGCGTGTTTGTACTAATGTAATGTAATGTAATGTTTGGGTGGAGAGAACCCACAGTGGCAGACTTTATTATAGTGTGGGTGGATATTGGATTGTGGCTGTACAGTATTATAGATGCCACTGTATTCAACATTTTAGTCTCATTTTACTGTGTCTAGTCAACTGAAGTCATGATGAATCTTCTATTTTACTTATTTTAATAAATATGGAGAAAAATGTGTTGTTTGATATTACCAAAATAATAATAATAATCATAATAATAATAAGTAAGTAAGTAATAATAATAGCAGATGGAATATTGTTATCAACAGTTTCGGTAGACAGAGCCACCATCCTCAGTTGTCAAGGCGAAATAATGAGATGACAATAAAAAGTATTACAATACGTTAAGCTCCAATATTTACAGACTATGTGTGTGTGGGTGACGACACACACACAGATATTCTGAATATAATGGAGCCTAATGTACAGTTGCCGGCACATATAACTGGTACAGTCAGCGTTGTCAGTCCACTTCTCCTGTATTCGTCATAAGTGCTGGCAATTGTACAATCTCTACAAACGGAAACACTATGACATTATGGCCAAACATTGTGATACTTTATTGTGTCACTAGCAGACAGTAATAATATTTTACTATTTACTTGTCAACAAACTACATCTTTTTCCACTTTCCATTCGTGTGTAGCCACCTCACAAGTAACAAGACATACCAGCTTCATGTGTGGCCAACTGTACACATACAATACATAAAATACACACACACACACACGAGCACATAACATTTACATACATAAAAGATCTCAGACTATCTTGGAGATAAATATACCCAGTTTCACAAATACGGACACATAAAGTATAGAAATGACACACACAAACACAAACACACACATTATTAGAGATACTTATTACGTAAACACAAACACACACACACATGATTAGATATACTTTTATCACGTAAACACAATCACAAACAAACACACACACATGATTAGAGATACTTTTATCACGTAAACACAAACACAAACACAAACAAACACACATTATTAGATATACTTTTATCACGTAAACACAAACACAAACACACACACACATGATTAGATATACTTTTATCACGTAAACACAAACACAAACACACACACACATGATTAGAGATACTTATTACGTAAACACAAACACAAACACACACACATGATTAGAGATATACTTTTATCACGTATACATAACCACTTTTATGAACCGTATACACACAGAACAGATAATAATATACACGTAACAGACATATATAATGCCACCCACGGGAGCACGGACAAATAGATGGGTACATAATTATGTTGGCGTGAATTTTTGATGACTGTCCATATGTTCATTCACCCTCGGACCCTCTTTCCATCCTCCCCTTCTCTCTCTCTCTCTCTCTCTCTCTCTCTCTCTCTCTCTCTCTCTCTCCTGTGGTTGCGTGTGTGTGCGCCGCGTGCGAGTATGTGTGTGTGTGTGAATTTCGCGTATTTGTGTATATGTGTTTGTAGGCGCGTGTGCATATACTGAGGGTACAATATACGCGCGCATTGTGTGTATGTATGTGTATTTGTTTGGGCATGTGAGCGTGTGTGTGTGTGTGTGTGTGCGCGCTTGTGTGGGTACATGTTTGCTCTAGTGTCTGTGTGTGTGTGTGTGTGTGTGTGGCCAGCTGTGAGCCTGTTAACCCAACCCACCACAAATCACTCTCCCCACAATGGCGCCGAAACGAATCTATTATGTAGTAAAAAGTAGGTTGGTGGGTTTATTTCTCACGCCCCCCTTGGTCCAGAGTGTGTGGTCTCGGGGAACCATTCACGATATCCAATAAAAAAGTCATAAGGGGGAAGGATAAAGCACGATCTGAGAGGATACATGTGTTGTGTGTAATTTGATACCGAAGTTGGGGTTAACATGGTAAGAACTTAATATATTTGTAATTGTACTTCCATTAGTCTATATTGCGTAAATCAATACGTTTCTGCTGTTGAAACTATCTACGTTAATAAATATAATAATAGCATGAACTTGGTTCTTTTATAATTTCAATTATTGAATTGATTCCCCTCTAAGTATTACGACATCAAAAACACATTTCGCGTACACTAGAAACCGGAAATTCGCGACCACTTCCCTAAATGTTTATGTCATCTGAGCTGATAACTCTGTGTGGGGAAGATGTCATTGTAGGTAAAAGATTGTATCATGTCACTCTAGTATATTCCACATACACTGATTCCTCTCCCCAATAAATGTTACCGACTCAAATAGCATAAACATCTAAGTATTTGGTCGCGAATTTACGAGCCCGGGCGTACTGAAAAGTCCTGGTCTAATGTACTGCAACACCTTCCAATGAGATGGCTTCGAAAAATGATCCGAAACTATAGCTGTTGGTGTGTGCAATTTTGGTTCATAAAATTAACTCAAATAGCTCGCTTTTATTCACCAGGTTGCAGTACATTAGACCATCACTTTACAATCCAGTGTTTATAAAATGTGGATGATTATATAAATATACAAATTTATGTGAGATGTATCTTGTATTGCATTAAAATTTACTGTTAAAGGTCAAGAAACTTAATGAGGCAGCCTGAATATTATCACTTGGTTAATGAGGAATATATGTATCACAGGAGATAATGGCAAAGGTGAAATGAATAAGAGAAGAGATATATAATTAGTCAGTATTGAGGATGGTGTGTGTGTGTGTGTGTATGTGTATGTGTGTTCCTTAGTGCCAAATAGGAGACATCAGGGGCAGAAGTCAGTATTGAGGATGGTGTGTGTGTGAGAGAGAGAGAGAGAGAGAGAGAGAGAGAGAGAGAGAGAGAGAGAGAGAGAGGCAAATGATCCGTGAAGAGATAATAAAGACATTTCTCACCTGCATACACTGGGGTTATGATGGGAGCCAGATGTCTCAGTTTTCCCTCTCTTTCGTTCTCTCTCTACTGTATGTATGTGTTTGAGTACGTGTGTGTGTGTGTGTGTGTGTGTGTGTGTGTGTGTGTGTGTGTGTGTTATTATCATCCTCCACTCTACCGTACTCTCTCACTTTTTTGTGGCATGATTTAATAAAAATATACCAACGATATTAATTAACACATACTGTTTCCCCGTTTCCCTTCATCTTTATCCCCATGTGTCCTCGTGGTTGAGAAAAGAATAGTGAAATATGAGGAGAGAGAGAGAGAGAGAGAGAGAGAGAGAGAGAGAGAGAGAGAGAGAGAGAGAGAGACAGAGGTAACTCAGGCTGATTTTTAGTCGAATCTCAGATTTTTTGATAAAATAATAGGAAATCTCCAGATTTCTAGATAATACCCAGAAAAATGGCTCGAAATCTCCAGCTGACGTACGATGTATCAGTAATTATCGCGGGGAAGATTTTACAAAATACATCATAACTCGGCCATCACTCCGTTAACCAACTTCCAAATTAAATCCGCTGGCGTTCACACGCAATCCTTCAGTTAGTTACCCCGGGAACCGGGGTAACTAACTGAAGGATTGCGTGTGATCGCCAGCGGATTTAACAGGGAACCGGATTTAACCGGGAACCGGGGTAACTAACTGAAGGATTGCGTGTGATCGCCAGCGGATTTAACAGGGGAACAGTGTTGGCCGAGTTAAGGTGGCGGCACACTGGGCAATTCTGGCTAGCTTGCCACTTGCTTTTGCTACCTGCCTTTCTAGCAAAAACTTGTTATCCGTCACACTGGTAATATCTTGCTAGCGTCAGCAGCCAGCGAGAATGACAACAAAACCTCCTGTGTCCCACCAATCTTGCCTACTTTACAAAGAATGCTGAAGTAAAAATAATGTAAACAAACAAATTGACTTTTATAACCAAATCTAACAAAGACATTAATTAAAAATTGATTATATAACTCCAGTAGAAAAAACATTATTATTTTTCACCATTATTATTATTATTGCTATTTTTTCATAATTAATTAATTATTATGTAGTAGACACCAACAAGCACCTTATTACACTTCACCTACTAACCTCACCCGATTATAATATTAATGTTTTTTGTTGTTGTTGTAATAAATCGTATATCTCCTGCCAAAGCTACACCCCACCCCACGACGAACACCAACATACAAACCACCCGAAGCCTCTATTCTCCCAGCACTAAGGCAATAATTCACAAAATACAATGCTAAAAAATCACAAACTATTCACAGCAGTCCCACGTCAAAGACTGCGTTGGTACTCCATCATATACGCGTCAATGTAAACAAGTTCCATTAATGTCAGTGTGTGAGTCGTCACGGATTAATCTCTCTCTCTCTCTCTCTCTCTCTCTCTCTCTCTCTCTCTCTCTCTCCTCAGATTTCACACAGGACTGCCTCAGGGAAATGGAAAGTGATTGGTGGTTGATTGGCGACTGGTAATGTGATTGGGGATTGGTAAAATGACTGATATAAAATTTGTGGATTAATATAGCCATTAATATAGAAATTAAGAGTTTGATAAAGTGATTTGTATCGTAATTAGGGATTTGTATAGTAATTAGAATTAATATACCCTAGAGAATGGTATAGGTATAGTTATGTTGAATAGTAGAAAAATTATTGATTGTATAATGATTGGTATTAAGAATCTAGATTGTATAATGATTGGTAAAGTAATACACACACACACACACACACACACACACACAATAATTTTCTATCTACCTTTGTAATGTAATCTACACTATAATTTGGACCTTAATATGATTACAAAAGTCACACAAAAATGAAAAAAAACTAAAAAAGAAAATAGATAATACAAAAAAGTACAAAAATACAAAAAAAATACAAAATACACAAAAATACAAATACAAACAAAAACTAAAAAATACAAAAACAAACAAAAACTAAAAAATACAAAAAATACAGAAAAAAAATTATACAAAAACTAAAAGATATTCTGAAAATACTATAATACACCATAATTATTTTTTCTCAGTTATCTATACAGTAATACTGATTGGCATCTTAATAGAGGAGTAGGATAGGGATTGATATCGTATTTAAGGATTGGTATAGTGATTGGTTTTGTGATTGGGGATTGATATCGTATTTAAGGATTGGTATAGTGATTGGTTTTGTGATTGGGGATTGATATCGTATTTAAGGATTGGTATAGTGATTGGTTTTGTGATTAGGGATTGATATCGTATTTAAGGATTGGTATATTGATTGGTATTGTAATTGGGGATTGATATGGGGATTGATATAGGGATTGGTAAGGTGATTTGGGATAAGTATGATTAGTGAAGATTGTCAAAGTAATTGTGGATATGAATAGGAATTGATAAAATGAATGATAAAATGATTAGGGATTGATGTAGTGACTGGCTTGGCGGGGGGTTTTGGGGGTGCAGGAGTAAGGGGACAGGCTTAGGGGTTTAGGGGGGTGCGGGAATAGGGGGGACAGGCTTTCTACCTACTCCAAGCCTGTACCCCTATTCCCGCACCCCCCCCAAAGCCTGTCCCCTACCCCCACACCCCCTTAAAGTCAAATGGTGAAGAGGAGCGAACAGACAGACAGACAGCCAGCCAGATAGAGAGGAGCGAACAGACAGACAGACAGACACAGCCAGCCAGATAGAGAGGAGCGAACAGACAGACAGACAGACACAGCCAGCCTGATAGAGAAAGAGCGAACAGACAGACAGGCAGAGACACGGGTAGAAAGAAGCACGGCCAATAGAGGAGGTGAAAAATCGAACAGACAGACAGACAGAGAGACAGACAGACGGGGAAATAAGCGACCAACCATGGGAACAATAGGACGTCCAACTCCCCGGTGCCATTGTAACCCAAACAAACATATTGGACAAAGACATCTCAGCGCCGGGTCTCACACAAAGGACCTCACATGGGGATCTATCTGCAGTTTCGTCTTTTGTAGTCGACGGGGGGAAAGTTTGAGAGTATGTTTGCCCGCGATAGTGTTTATATGGGTTAATTTGAGGACCATATTGTATGTTAAGATAGGAATGGGACGAAGAGAGAGAGAGAGAGAGAGAGAGAGAGAGAGAGAGAGAGAGAGAGAGAGAGAGAGAGAGAGAGAGAGAGAGAGAGAGAGAGAGATTTTATTATTCTATGCAATCTGGTGGCGCAACAGCTAGGGTCATATTCCGCCCAACATAATAATTGTCATCTACATAATAAAATATAAACACCCGAAAGGGATAGACACCATGATTAAAAGACACAAACTAAAAAGCACATTACTAAAATAACCCGTCGACATAACTAAAATATAAGATAGAATTAAAACTTAAAATATATCAAACCATTTAAAAACCATACATATCCACATAGGAGAAGGTGTTCCCTCCCACACTACAAGCCTCCTTCCTCCCCGAGCACCTAGAAGAGACAGTAAGAACCGTCACCCACTCGGTACTCGGTGTCACTAGTCAGCTGACTCGTGGCAAACTAATCGATAATGTCTTAGCATAGGTATGGGGTTAGGTAATCCAGGCGGAGTTTAGGCTACTGGACTGGGTTAGCTAGTTAGAACATTTTCCACTGGTTTAGCTCGTTAGGAGAATTCCGTTGTAGCAGAGGGGAGGCGGGGGGCTATGTGGTGACTGGTGAGGAGAGGAGAGGCAGAAAATTGGAGGTTAGTGAGTCCTTAAAACATTACCAAGAAACACACACACCTATATGGAAGGAGCTTGTTTCGTGGCATGGTCTGGAGGAATCAGCAGCCACCAAGCCTCATACACAATCACAGGGTCCTTTAAGCGTGTCTTGTCCTCCTTCCAACCGTCCTTTCGTTCGTGCGTCTCACTCGTAATGCTTCATGATACATTCAATCTATGCAGCACACAGATAATCTCCTTATTTTACCTATGATTCGTGAAGTGAATAATTATTGTGTATTATTCATGCGGTGTTATAAATATTGCATGTATGATTTATGTGTGTGGTGAAATGAATAATAGTCAAAGTCAACACTAGAACCTTTATCTAGGCTTTACTCAGCAATATACCAGAGCTGCGTACAAGAGTAGTAGTGTACAGGGCGAGCAGCTGGAGAGAACTGACTCCAGCCTGGGCCCGTATTCACAAAAGCAAAGTTCACTCTTTAACTTAAAATTTTGTTCGCAAGCATTCATTCTTGGCGAGGACTAGGAACCGACACTGCTTCGAATTCATACCAACAGTTCATACACAATAGAATAACAAAATCATTTACTGCTTCGAAATGAACCTGAAGCAATACCGGTCCAGGGCTACAGTATAACAATTTCCTCACCTCCGAATCAGGGCTTCATGAAACACCTCATTAAATCTTTATACAGAGTAAGACAGTTTACAATCATGGAACAGAAATAACCATTAATACATTTTACCAACCCAATAAACATGAACAGGAATAACCATTAACATATACCACTAAAACACCACATTGTGTATATGAGATTTAATATGTAGACCAAGTCAGTCAAATATTAGGCATAGAACAGTTGGTAATATTTTATCTCTTACCCTCAAATAAGAGATTTGTAGATGTCATACATAAAATCTTCGAACCTTGAGTCTTAGTAAAAAATAAAATAAAAAACCCTCCGTGTAGCAGATTAATTAGTTTCGTAGGGTACATAATAATATATAAAATCTGATCACTTGCTTAATTGTCTCGAATTTAGTGGAATATGGTAAAGTGAAAGGCATTGCATTTGATGATAGTTATCATATATGATTCTAATTTAGGTTAGGTTAATTTAATCTGATATTCATATATTGGGTATTTCAGCAGGAAAGATCAGGTTTATATAAATTGATAATAATCTCGGGGCCTCGCAAGTGTGGGATGTGTGGCGTGTGTGTTGGGATGTGTGGCGTGTGTGTTGGGATGTGTGGCGTGTGTGTTGGGATGTGTGGCGTGTGTGTTGGGGTGTGTTGAGGTGTGTGACGTGTGCTTATAGTATACAAGTTACTATAAGCACTACAAACAAAATATCATATTCATAATATAGGTTGTTGAAACATAGGATTATAACACCTCATCGTATGCTAGTTTGCACACACTAACGTACAGTACATGACACACATTGAGTTCAACATATGGTGATGGTGTGAAAATGGGAAGGGTCTACTGGTAGTCGCCCCTGACTACGCCTGACGTCTCTGATTGGTCTAGCCAGCAAGTTCAGTGAGCGCGTTTAGGGTTAGGTCAGAGAGTTATTACACTGAAACAATTTTGCTTACTGGGCAGCCTAGCAGAGACCATCTCCAAGAGCAGGTGCTACCTTACTGCTCAAACTCTATTACATACTGGTGGTTTTTGTCCCGTTGCTTCTAGTGCTGTTGACAAAAAAAAAAAAAAAAAAAAAAAAAAAAAAAAAAAAAAAAAAAATTATATATATATATATATATTTATATATTATGTGCCCAGGAAGGTAAGCAACTCCTCTAATAAACAATGAGCGGAAGGAATCCCAAATTATGTTAAATTTCGTTCCCGATGCCTGGAAACTTTCCCTCCAAGAAACGTGTCATAGTAAAGTAGAAAGATGGATGAAAATGGTGTTCCTAAGTAGTCCAATTGTGTTTATGAAAGCATGAGAGTAACAGTAACTCATATTAAAAAGTTGAACAGAAAAGGAATGAAACTTGGTGGTAGCTTAGCGATTGTAGCATTGTCTTTGGATCACATTCTGAAAACATTCTCTTGTTGGTAAAATGAAGGACAGTTAATTTCTCGGAATTATACCAGGAAACAGTAACCCCGCTAATGTTATAAATAAAGAATATATTTAAGTACTATGCTTATAGAAATATCAAATCCAACTTCTCCCTTTAAGGATTAGAGATTATCATGATTAGAGTTAAAGTTTTTTTCTACCACTCATTGTCCACATCTTGCGAAGTATATCTTGAAGATAAAGTGGTACACAGAGTCCCGACCTAAGGTACGACCTAGGGAAACAGGTTAGTCCACCAGCACACTTGCCACCAATGTTCCGCTGACCTCCACACTGCTCAAACAGTCCCTGGAAGGAAACAAGGTTTTATTTATTCCCTTAGATCCATCATTTACTCTTGTCATCAATGTTCTGCTGACCTCAAAATTTATCAATCAATCTCTCCAATGAAAAGCTTTTCATTATTATATTCACTTCCTAATGAGACATTTTCCATAATTATTAATACTACAGCAATGAAAAAAATTCCTATTATGGCAAAAAGAAAGTATACAACAACCAATTATTAGTATACCCATAAAAAAATATGTATAATTATTTCATCTGGCAAGTCCCTGCCAGTTTGTGGATGGAGGAATTACAAAACATTGCGTTTTCATTATATATAATACAACAGGCTAATTGAGAGTATTCAGAACATTGTAAGGGTACTAAGGGGTAATGCGACACTATTATGATATAATGATATTTGATACTAGGTTTTTAAACTGTTAGGTAACGCTAGATACGGGGGATATGGAAGTGTGTGCTAGCGGTGACACATTTTACCACATGTAATATAAAGGTGACTATCTCGGCAAACGTTAATAACACTGGGTTGCCCTCGCATGGTGTGGCCAGCTGTACCACTTCATACTTCACCCCATTCCACTGTACTAACATTGGCACAGTAACCACGGTAAATTCGGTAATCATGGTAACACGTCATACCTTACGCCGCATACACCTGTACTAACCTTGGCACAAACATAACAGCAACCACAGGAATCTCGAACGTATCCCCAGCGGCATCGTACACGCTGACATGTACCGAGGTAACACACTTTAGGACAGTTCACTTCATGACATCTGAAATGAGGCAGAAAAAAGATTGTTCGTCTTTGATATTATTATAAAGTTACATTACTTTTTAAATATTGCTCGAAGAACATTTGGTTCGCAGTCCACCACATTATCCATTCTGTTACAGCGTCTCCCAAGTTGGTGTATTTTTTAAATTGAGCTTTACTTTAATCTTAGTATTTTTTTTCTTTTCACAGGCCATCGGTGCATTACAATAATAACAACGAATACTGTATAGGTTATTTATTGACCTGGCGAAGATGTTGCGGTTTCCACATATAATTTGTTAGCTTCCTCTGTAAACATAATGCAATCCAAGACAAATTACTCCCAAAACTGTACAATACTATGTCTAACGTACAGTCGGCGGCTTAAGTCCTGTCGCCACACCTGCTTCACCGAGACAGGCAGTGTTCATGGACTCCGAGAAATATGCACGTTTTTTACACCTAAGAAACTCCAGTCTTTGAACATCGCGTGCCTCGGTGAAGCAAGCGAGGTGACAGAACTTTTGCCGCCGACTGTACAAACACAGAAAAGTACACGAAAAGTGTGTAAAGGTCATATTACTTACAAGGAAATCGGCGTATTTAGTAAAGATAAAACAAAAGGAGTATATGAATGACGTCAGCTGCTCCAGCAAAGCCAACACATGAATATTAATGAGATTTACACAGTCGCTAGCAAAGGTAGTCTATCTTTTGCAACTCTTTCATACCACATAATTATAATGGTCTTGTATGTATTTGAGAGATAATAAATGCGACCTTGTGCGTGCTCATGCACATACACAAGAATGTTGTTTATAAATATTCATTCACCCCCTAGGATTAGGCTAGAATATGCTAGGAAGAGGCTAGATTATGCTAGGAAGAGACTTGATTACGCTAGGGTTAGGCTAGGTAAGGTTTATTCGTTTGGCAATAAAAAAACCCTCACACACTGTTGTAAGTTATAAGGCAAGAATGTATTGCTTTTATAGATTTACTATACTGGCTAGCTCTGGCTGACGTATTTGGGCCTTGATTGGCTGTCAGGGGATATGGTGCTAACACACAGAAATACGTGTGTGTCGGGGCAAGCAGCTCTACACGACGGCACAACAAAGGGGCTTCTTCCTCCTCTCCCCTATCCGTACGTCTCTCTCTGTCCGGCTTCCACTCTACACACTCTAGCACGTCAGTCTCTCTCCGACCTCGACTGCACACTACTCCCACGGTGACGGAGTCCCACCAACGCATCGGCTGGCTAGCACAGCTGGGCCGATTGTATTCCTTCACGAGCCCAGCTTCATGTCTCGTTCAGTTACCACTGTCTCGTTTGACTCAACACCGTACACTCACCACTGGCCATGGACATATTATACAGGAGCAACACTGAACCACAGACTCAAATAATATACCAACTCGTTGCTACTGTAACAATATATATATTTCTGACTAAGTGATATATTGTACCTGTGTTAAACTCGAGTTATTCAATATTTTAGATTCAACATATGGGCGTAGTATAGTTACTGTCATGCTGCTTACCTTGTTAGAGCCAGATTCAGCAGAAGCAACGCGAACAGAGGGAAGAAACTCATGTCGAATGAAGCAGTCGACAAAACAACAAAGAAAATTGAAAGTAAAGAATTATGTGTGTTCCGCAAACAAAAGAAGCTTCAATGAATGACTATAAGACTGTAGTGATTTATGTAGGTTCGGCAAAATGAAATTCACAAAGAACAACTAGTAAAAGAAATACACTCAGTGTCCATTTGAAATTATCATGCTACTCCAAGAAGCACTACGGAATATTAAAATGATCTTAGTACTGGTGCCAGAGTAATGCAGTAATCAGATTTTATAAAATGGAAAAGTCTCACAAGCTTATTTCATTAATCGTAATTGACAATATCTATAGCTTAATGTACAAAATGAACTGCAATGGTCCCAACAATATTATAATGACGAATTGGAAGAAACGTGTAATAAAAGAAGATACAGAGTAATATAATTGCACCAGCTGTGGTCTGCGACTTGCAATCTCTAATGATGGCACGAGACTGACCAAAGAGGAGGCCAAGCACACTAATAATAAAGAATGGAAGCCTTATACTGTACTTGTGTATTTGATATTGTCATGGAGCGCCACTCAAAGCACGAACTGTTGTGGCTACAGACCTCATATTCAGTAAACAAGATCTAGGTCCAGTTAGTTGGATTTATAATTGTTTCGCCTCTATTACGTTTCCTCCATTCTAATATAAATATTCTGTCCTCATTACCAATTAATTTATTGTTTCGGTTACATTATTTTTCTACTGCCTAATACAGACATTAAGCAAAGGATTGGCAACACTGGTAGTATCATTTTGTAAACACTACTACTTTAGTAAACAGAAACACACAGTACTAAGATAAGATACCATGTACAAATTTTGGAAAAGAAGAGAAAAACTTAGAATGCAAATTGAAAACTAAGTGAAAAAATTAAAGAAGAAGAAATAATAAGGAGAAACCCGTTGGAAAGGTGATAAAAGGTTATAAAAGGCTGTAACAATTTGAGCGGCCATCAAATACCAAAAAGAAGACAGTACTAAACAAACAGTCAACACAGTAGGAATGAAATGTGGCGCAGTATATAAGAAGATTATGTTATATTAACATTCAAAACGAACATTATCATTGGAATATATATATAAGGTATGGGTGTATTTATTAGGGTAAAATTATATCTATTTATTTTGCATAATTTTAGTCTAAAAGCTTAACTTATGAGAAATTGTCCCAACTGGAATAATGTGTGAATTTTCAAAAGAAAGTTTGGTAAACATTTACAAGTTGCCACAACAGGATTTAATTGAAAAAATAGGTAAATATTGAAAGAATTGCCATTATTGCACACGGTTTTTCTACCTTCATTATCCACTAATTTAGACTATTCTAAGACTATTTTCTTCTATGACATTTCCAGGTATTTATTGAAAGAATTAGATACACCCTTTATCACGATTATGGGTAAATTTTTACAAGTTTCCACAACAGGATTTCACTGGAAAAAAATATATTTTCTAGAAGGATTTAGTGTGACTACCTGGACCTAACCTGGACATACAGTAATCAATACGAGCACCAACGTAAACCTTCATGACGGTATTGTATATATAATTAACTATTATGTTTGCATATTGACATTAAAACCTTCTAGGAATTATGTACTTTTTAGTATTTATTGAAATAATTACTGTTTTGCAGCAGTGTTGCCAGATCCGGCTAGGTCCCAGTATTTTGGGTATTTATTGAAAGAATTGTTTTGCAGCAGTGTTGCCAGATCAGGCTGGGTCCCAGTATTTTGCCCCAGTCATTAATTGTACTTTATCATGATCATTTCCTGGTAGTTTGCCCAGGTTAGGTCTAGGTAGTCTGATGCAGTCTAGGTTAGGTCAGGTCAGGTTAATTTCAGGTATATCTGCATAAAAGGTCCACGTGGCAAACCTTTACAATTTGTGTATATTTCACAAGGGGACAATGTAATATGTTCATGTGTAATTAATTTAAGAGGAGGTATCTTTTATTACCAGTTATTTTATTTTTGTACATGCTCCTAGACTAACCATTTTCTGTGTTTGTCCTAATTAAATTTTACTTGTGCTTACGCTTTACTGGGCTTTCAATGTCAGTCACCTCCCGCACACACACACACACACACACACACACCTGTGTCAAGTACCTTCCTATTTTCCCTCTGATCTCACCTCAAGCTCTTCAGATTCTGACTGTTTGGATCTGATTATTATTGTGAAGCTGCATTTACTATGCTTCTTGTTCTCAAGACCAAGAATAGAATCTAGTTAAATGTTAAAGAAGTCTTGTGTTATGTATTCTCTGGCATTCTACCAAGCATCCACAATTATGTAACTAAGAACCAGTGTCCCGTATCTCAATATATTAGTAAGAAAATAATCTCATTATATATGCAGAGTATATTGTTTGCTTACTATTATTGCTTAGCAAAAAGACTACAAATACTTTTTTTTTCCATAAGTTATCAATTTAGTTGAAGATGCAAGAGAAGCCTGGAAGGAAGGATGGATCATATACACTGTACTGTAATGTTTATTTTGGTCATCACAGGATGCCGTATGCTGAACTGAAGGCGGAAATATGCCACACATGGATGCAGCTTAATGAGGAGCAGATGGCACGGGTACGACCAAAATCATCCTCTTGTGTTGAAAAATTAAGATCAGATGTACATAATGTGTGTAAAGTCAGTCTACAGGCTAAAATATATAAAGCTGTAATTTTTCGTGATATTAGAAAAAGATTAACCAACCTACTTTTTATGGCTTCATGAATATCTAGCCTGATTTGTATATTGTATAATTATACAGTACAATACTTTATATTGCTCTTCTCTCAGGTGCGGTTTACCTTGCTAGAAGCAGCAAGGGAAGTGGGAGAGTATCCACATATGAGGGAAATCTACAAGTGTTCAGACCTTACATCCGCTCTAATTTTGCTGGAAAAATGGATGCTTCTCACTTCGGAAAAGTAAGCATACAATATATTTAGCTTGTTTTGAGATTTTGTAGTTACCAAATGCAGTACAGCTGTTGTTGTTGTTTTAGTTCCCCAATCTCCAGAAACATATACATACTCCAATCACTCATCAGTCCATCCAAACACTCAAAAACAACACACAGCTGCATGTATGACCTCCTGATATCCACCCATCTGAATCCTCCCTTCCCCGTGAGGACAGAGTCCACCTGGCCAGGCTGAGGTGTGGCCACCACCCGGCCCTTCTCACATATCAGAAGAAACTGGATGGAACCATTGTAGATACCTGTCCAGGATGTAACACAACACCCCATACTATTAAACACATTATTGAAGACTGCAATACACACAACCACACTCACCAACAACACAACATACACTCTCTGAGGGCACTGTGGGAGAACTAGGTCCAGGCCATGGCCTTCCTCAGGAGCTCGGGGCTGTTCGGCCAGACAGCATTCTTCATTACACTTACTTTTTTGTGATTTAAAACTCATGTCCTGTTTACAACTCATTACTGTATTATTATCAGTCAGCCAATGTCTGATGAAGTTGTATAATAAAAAATTTCATATATATATCCTCTTGATCATGGTACAGTATTTATAATTGTAAACCTTTACTTTTACACTTCAACAGAGTGGATATCTTGTTGTGGCTTGGCGAACAGGTTGGATTTCACACCGAGATGGTGAGATCATTAGTTGAACGTTACAAAAAACACTTTCTCTGTACTAGTACTGAAGAAAAGGAAAGACAACTTGGGAAAATACCTCAAAATCCACAGTATTCAGAAAGTAAGTGAGCAACATAAAGAGTTCTGTAGTCTTTGAAATAATTAAAGGATAACATCCTCATTGATTGGTTATTTTCAGTATAGGATTGTTTTCCATTTTCAAAGTCAATAAGCAGATGTACAATATTTCTAGGGAAATATAATGTTTAGAATTTGACTATAAATCTTTTGATACTTTGGAGTATTAAAAACAAAGAGTTAAATCATCATTATTCTGTGTAGTACTGGTAGATCACACTCACATTTGCTCTCTCTTTCAATTACCCTAATACCCTTTCATTACCCTAATAATCCCTTTCATACACCATTTTCTCCATGCTAGTTTAACCCATTCTTTCCACATAGGCCTATCCATACTATCTCAAGAACACTCTCCTCAACTATTTGATTAGGTGAGTTATGCACACCAAACCTCGCATGGATTTCAATATTTCTTATCCCTTGGTTGTTTCTACACACACACTTTTCATCATATCCATTTGTACTGCTCTCCCTTCCGATATCTCATACAGTCTTCCTTTAACATACACAGCTTCAACATACGGGGGTTTGTTTATCTACACTACAGGTTAGCTTGTGGATATACTGTACATAATTATATGGTTTTACTCATCCATGAATTAGCCTGTGTTGTATTATATGTACTGTTTTATACTGGCTGGCCACATGCACTACCACTTTGCTCAGTGTAAGTCAAGGCGTGTCTTGACTCTCCACCCCGAGGTAGTATTAATTTACGTGGATGGTTGGCAAAAACGTTTACACCGGATGCTTCGAGTCGATTCAAGTCTCACTTCGTCGCATCGAGTCACTAATGGAACTGGACCCATTTTCTGCTTCAGTCACAGCGAGTCCACAGTGGACAACCAATGGAAGTGACAATTACTCAAAGTATTCAACCTCTGAGAAGTAGCCCAAGTTAAAATTTATTGTTTCCTTGCTTATGACTGTCTCTTTCCATACATTAAATTCTTCTACCTAATATGTTAATTAGTTATATTCCTTGTTTATAAGCTGTATCTTGATGTACAGTACCAGCAGAAATATATTAACTGTGTCCACATTTCTTTTATTTATAATTGTCCAACACAAAACCTTACTCGCAATTATTACTGGAATTTTCATCAAGATATTTCTTATGTTAAAAAAATGGGAATTTATTTTTTTCAACCCCAACTGCACACCTGTAGTTAGTGTCCATTTTCCTTATAGAAAATCCAGTAAAGTCCACCAGATTCTTGAAATTTCACTTGTCATCCGAAATAAGTTATAGAATATTTCTGTATGGTTCAACAATTCTAGGAATAAATTACTTAAGCTTCCAAAATCTTGCCTTTTGGTGTTCTGTTCATGCATTCAGATTCGAGTTGTCTTACTTCTGCAATGACAAAGCCATAACATAACAGTTACTTCAGCTAGAGAAAATACATCCATTATCTTTGAATTGTTAAATACTGTACTGTAGAATATTATTTTATATTCAATAATACTGTACTGTATAGAGAAATGCAAGATGATACTGTACTCGGATATGAATAAGTCAACTAACACATGGTACTGAATAATGTTTCAGTATTGTCATGAGTATAATGTAATGTTATATAATATGTAGTTACAGAGTACTTGGGTGAGAACCTTCGAGGGGGATGGCCAGATTTGGGACGACGACTTGGACTCAACAACTTTGTGGCAGAGCTTCTCATAGATTCCTCTCTCAGGCAGAAAGACAAGGTTTATCAGGTATGGTACAGTCATGGTCTATAATCCTGCAACACCTTCCAATGAGATGGCTTCGAAAAATGATCCAAAACTGTAGCTGTTGGTGTGTGCAATATTGGTTTATAAGATTTACTCAAATGGTTCGCTTTTATTCACCAGGTTGCAGGACTTTTGACCACGACTTTTGCAATTTTTAATATACATTGATGATATCAAAATATCAAGTACCGATACTGAGGCCCGGAGTTTTAAAACATTTGAGGGCCTTTATTGGAGCTCTATGAACCCTCCAAATAATTCAGGCCACAAAACGCTTCAGTGTTTCGAATAGGGAATCTGTTGCCTGGAGTAGTTTGGAAAATTCATAGAGCTCCAGTAAGGGCCCTCAAATGTTTCCCTAGCCATAATAGAGTTACAATTTTAGATATATTCTTATCAGTCAGCTTTTTTAATATTAGCTTATATGGAGAGACTAAACAATGTGGCTAACTTTTCTTTATGTATTTAAAATATACTGAATGGAGGGAGGCATTCAATAATAAACTTTTTTTTTTTTGTCTCCCTCTTCCGACTACAGTACTGTACCATACTACCCAAGACCAATCATTGCCAGATGTACCATGTACACAATTTTGTCAATTTACCAAGAGAGAGTGAGAGAGTAAGGATTAAATCAAATTTAATCATCTGTTTCAAAAGTACTCATAGTACTGTACTTGATATGATACCTTAAGGTTTGTATCGATATTTTTTATCCAGACATAATATTGAAAATATCGATACTTTGGTATCAATCTGCCCACCTCTAGTACAGATCATTGTGGTAATCTCCAATGTATCTATACTTGTACAGTCATTACTCTTAAAACATGCTTTTATTGGTATAATGGAACCAGTACAGCTGTGTTGCTATAGAAACTACCCTTTGCCTAGCCTAGGCCTAATTCCGGGCTAGAAGGGTATACATTCCATGAAGATCATCAGAAGTAAACAAATTTAAATCTGGCACTGTACTGCTATGTGACTGAGCCACCTGCATCTCCTATACACAGCCTAGGTGTTACCTATACCTCGGGATACCCCTAGAGCCACCTCGGTGTTGGTATTGGATGATGTACAAGGAGAGGTACAATAAATTACATTGTTATTATGGTACTATGTCTGTATTTTCCTCTGGACTCTGAGCCTAAGCCTAGGGCTTATCTCAGGGTGAGATCAGAGAGGGGGGGGGGCTTAAAAGCTGGTTGGTTTGGCTGCTGTCAGGGGACTTACTTTAGCCTTCTTTACCGGCACTGGGTGTATGCCTGGGCTCTCCTTTTTCTGTTGAGAAGGGGTTCCACTTTGGCCTTTGAAGAATGGGAAGAAATGGGAAAATGCGGATGTTAAACGAAAATAATGATGATGATGATGGTGACTTCAGTAATTTGACATTCTTGAATTTGACAGATCTTGGAGAAGCACCAGGAGCAGGCAGCTGGTGACCCAGTTCCAGCTGTACTACAGGCACTCCAGAAATGTGGTATGAACAGACAACATTCTTATATTGTTAAAGAAATCCTTTCCCGATGATGGACAATTTTTAAAAATTATACAGAAGCCATGATTTTGAGTCATGTTCAAACTACAGTACTTTATAACCTACTGCAATATCAAGTACATAAATTAGGTTATGAACAATTTAGAGAGTACAGTATATACATGAAGAGAAAAGTAAACATCAGGTAATCTAAAAAAGATGATGTGATTTCAGTACCATATTTGAAGAATATCATCAATCATGAAATGAATTTGCATTTTGTTAATGAAAGCAATAAACTGTTAGAAAGAATGTAATTTTAACTGGCTATAGCATGCTCTACTGAGATTCTTTTACTATGTATTTTTATATTATGTATATAAGAAATTTATTGGCTATACTGTATACAGTAATTCTTCATAAATTATTGTAGCTTTAGAAAAAATTTGCAAACTTTATATGCAGTGTTTTATATATTTTTAGAAGCAGTACTGATATATATTATGATATTTAATTACTCGATATATTAATAAATGCAGAAAAGTCATGATTGAGCAGTGCTTGAGAACACAAGCGAGCTAAT
Organism: Petrolisthes manimaculis; assembly: GCA_034508575.1. Lineage (NCBI taxonomy): Eukaryota > Metazoa > Arthropoda > Malacostraca > Decapoda > Porcellanidae > Petrolisthes > Petrolisthes manimaculis. Next base: position 133,029 of record JAWZYT010000675.1, on the reverse strand, counting down.
CGCCTGTTGATGAGTTTACTGCTTGTGTACGCGGCGGACACACTTGTTGTGTTGTCCAAACGAACGTGTCTGACCAATCACAGCCGGGCAGGAGCCAGAGCAGATGGTCGAAGGGGTCGTGAGAGGTACAATAACTATGATGCCTAATAAGAAGGAATGCAAGTGTATAGTTCTGTGTAGCATAATAATTGCTATGTGTGTGAAAAAAAAACCAGTGCAGAAAGACAAATGGTGTAAAGACTGTCTAATACTACTGGGTAACAGCAGTGTTCGGTGAATTTGAACCAGCAGCAGCACGGGCAGTTTGCTGGTGTGCTCGCGAACACAAGCAGTAAGCCCGTCGACAGGAAAACGGCTCGCTTGTGTTCGTGAACACTGCTCGATCCTGTTTACTGTACAAGGTTAAAGCATATACGGTATAAAATTTACTATACTATTTATTGATTTTGGTATAGAGTATCATACTTTTTCACCACTATGTTATATCAGCTTCCCAACTTGGTAATGTCATTCTTAAGTGTGAATATGCAAATACATAATGTATTTATTGAATCTTTTTTTTTGGCATATAGAGGACTACATTATTTGTCCATCTACAATCCTGCTTTGCTAGATGCTTCACAATCTATGTACAGTATTTCAAGGTCCGTGACATATTGTTTTTTTGTAATAACGTCTGAACTATGTTACTGATTGACACGGCATTGTAACACCGTGTTTCAGACACTCCCCTAAACAGGGAAAATATAGCTAAGTATCTACTCTGCCTCATAAGGGTAGTTGTCATCAAAATCTAGTCGAAAGGAAAGTCATCAAAAAGGCAAATGGCAACTGGCCCACTATTACAAAAAAAACTATATGTCACGGACCTTGAAATACATAGTAGTTTAGTCTGTAAAAATGTGCCCAATATGTAAAAACCTTAATTGTTTGCATGATGTATAAAATTTAAATGAGAAGTGATTCACATAATAGATATGATTTATAGTATGTAGGCCTAACACCCGTAGTTTTAAAAAAATTGAGGGCCCTTACTGGAGCTCTATGAATTTTCCAAACTACTCCAGGCAACAGATTCCCTATTCGAAACACTGAAGGGTTTTGTGGCCTGGATTATGTGGAGGGTTCATAGAGCTCCAGTAAGGGCCCTCAAATTTTTTAAAACTACAGGTGTCAGTATCAATAAAACCAACATTATTACCAGTAGGAAAATATAGACAACTATATCAACAAAACAATATTGCCACAAGCAGTAAACAATCAACAACTGAGTACAGTACAGATATATTCACAGTTTTCTGATACAGTTGTGAACTCTACAGTACAGGTGTAAGGTGAACAGTACAGTGAACTCTTACTGGATGGAAGATCATTACTTTAGGTTGAATCTCAAGTCAACACAGAAATAAACACAAAATATCAAGCAATGTAATTCAATATATTTTTGTGTTCATTACCATTGATGAGTTTTAGCTGTTGTTCAGAAAGGGTACACTGAGCTTTTTACCCAATACAGTTAGTGTATCAGAAAACTGTATAATAATTCAATGTGCTGTTTGTACAGTAATTACAATTTGTGCAGTAGTACTGTCCCCATAACATCTATATCCCAATATGCCTTTGTTTAAACAGAGAAGGGAATATCACCATAACAACGGGCAGAACAAGATTGAAATAGAACTCTGGGTGTAGAAAGGGAGGGAAGGAGCCACAAAGAGAGAGAGCATGGGAAATGGCAGGCTGGTGGGCTTGTATTGGTAGGGATAACCACCAAGTGTTGCAGTAGTTGTGTTGCGTGTGGCTAAGTACAATTGGGTAGAAGTAATTAATTCTTCCATCCTCTTTTTTCCTTTATTATGTACAGTTGCCAAAAAAGGTATTGCGACAAATCTTGATAGAACTTTAACCCTAGTAATATCCACAACTATTTGTATGGACTATAAGCATGTATAACAGAAGGAAATATACATATCCTTCTGTAATACATACTTATAATCCCTACAAACAACTATGTACATTAATATATTCAATGTTGTATCAATAGTTGTCGCAGTACCTTTTTTGGCAACTGTACAGTACTTTACCCCTAGAGTCCTAGACCATAGCAGTAGTGGTCAATGTCTGTATGGAGGAAGAGATTTTCACTCTGTAACGATAGACGTGAGTGGCAGCCAATTTTCACATTTGGTCTAAGGGTAGGGTAGTGAGGGAAGAAAAGAGATACAAGAACTCCTCCTTTCCACAACTGAATTATTTGAAATTTAGCCTCACACCTCTCTCTCTCTCTCTCTTTATCACTGGATGCTGGTAAAGATGTGTATGTTATTGATGACTTGGGCCTCAACAAAAGGCATGAAGCCTAATCCCATGTTGATCAGAAAATAAAGGAAAATTATTATGCAGTCCTGTAACTGCCTTTCTCACCCAACAACTCTCTTTTTCAAAGCTCACCCAAATCTTCTTCACATCACACACTCCTCAATAGTGTTGTTCTGTGGGGTCAAGTCCCACTAGGAGCTCACTTGCTTCCCACACCTTCTTAGCTAATCCATCATCAATTGCAAGATTCGTAGCCCCATCCGACACCTGTAAACAAAAATATATATATTTAATTGAGAGAGCAGTGAAGGGTAGACAGGTCATAGGATCATTAAGAAGGATTATGAAGGGTAGGTGTGAGAATGGAGGTGAAAAGGGGACTACAAAATAGTATAATCCTGCTAACACTGACATTATGTGTCAGAGACCTGGACGTGGAGTAGGGCTTATCAGTCAAGAATAGGTGCTGTGGAAATGAGTTACTTGAGAGGAGCATGTGGAGTGTCTAGGTGGGATGGAGAAAGAAATGAAAGTGTGTATGAGTGAGAAGGCAATTGGTATTTGAGTGTGGAGTGGTTGAGAGAGTGAAGCATAATATATTGAGATGGTTTGGACATGTAGAGAGAACGCAAGGTGAGGAATTTGTAAAGAAGGTGTATGGAAGTGAAGGTGTGGTGTGAGAGGCAGACCACCAGTTAGATGGCAAACCAAAGTGGAAAAGTATGTAAAGGAGAGAAATGTAAGGGGCTGACTAAGGCTGGACCAAGTAAGGAGGGAGTGTTGGAACAGGGAAAACTGGAGACACTTCTGCCGTGGCCACCCCCTTGGAGGGAGTACCATGAGGGAACGAGGCGTCAGAGCTATAGATAGATAGTGTATAAATAAGGTGTCGTCATCTAGCAGAGCAAAAGAGAAGCTACCAACATCCTAAAGCTGCACTGTTTCATCAAGAGCAACACTCAATCTCAGGGCCTCGCAAGAATTAGAGGCTACTTACTGACAGCTTATGTGTGAAGGAGGGAGAGAGTGGGTGTGTGTGAAAGAGTGGGTGTGTGAGGGAGTGGGTGTGTGAGGGAGTGGGTGTGTGTGAGGGAGTGGGTGTGTGTGAGAGGGAGAGAGTGTGTGTGAGAGGGAGAGAGTGTGTGTGAGAGGGAGAGAGTGTGTGTGAGAGGGAGAGAGTGTGTGTGAGAGGGAGAGAGTGTGTGTGAAAGGGAGAGTGTGTGTGTGAGAGGGAGAGGATGTGAATATGTGGTTCAGAATGCCTAGTTTTGTGTGGCATAATGTATCAACACTGAAAAAGTGCCAAATTATCTTTATGACCTGTATAGAATGCATAAAATATTAGCATTATACTGAATTTCAACTGTCAATTAAGAAGGACACAGTATCTAAAAAAAAACAGTGTCTGAATTCTTACCTGGCAGTTCTCAAAAAATTCCCCTGTAATATTCTGTGTTTCTTCAGCTACAGTGAGTTGGATGATTGTCTGAGCTCCTTGTTCACAGGTCTGGTATAAAAAAGAAAAAGTATTCATGATTTTTAATATTAGCCATAAATAATATCATCATTATTATATATTTTTATATATTTAACATCTGGTATATGGCTCTGTGTGTGTGTGTGTGTGTGTGTGTGTGTGTGTGTGTGTGTGTGTGTGTGTGCGTGCGTGTGTGTGTGCGTGCGTGCGTGCGTGCGTGCGTGCGTGTGAAAGTGTTAATTAACTGTGTGAGTAAGTTGGAGTGTAGGAAGATGTGTAAGTATTAAGTATGGGTATGCAGATGTAAATAAGTTGGGGATTATATAAGTACATATGAAGAGTATAGAAGTGGATTTACAACTACAGTAGGTTCGCCTATTGTGAGCCTATGTGGACGGCAGAGGCACTTGCATATGAGGAAATCGCTTGGTATGAATTTCTTATGATCAACCCCGACCTCACACTAACAAATTAAATTACAGATATCTTACATGCCAATATGCAGGGCACGGTACAGTAAAATCTCGCATCTCACGCACTTCGAATCCTAAGGTACTGTACTGTACTTTCATTTTTGTATAGATATAAAATAGTTGGCAGTTTACTATACAAACTTACTTAATTAAATAGTTGCATTGCTGCTTACATACCTATTAACTATTTTTATACACCTACTGTACTTAAACATTTTAGTTATATTCTTACCTACAGTATATACCAGCATTTTATATCCATATCATAAACAAATACATTAATAAAATCAAAGGACTGAGGAAATTCCATGCACAATTTTTCAAGTATACAAACATATTAAAAACTGTTTAAGCATAAGGTAAGCAAAAATTAAGGTGCTATGTACAGTTGCCAAAAAAGGTATTGAGACAAATATTGATAGAACTTTAACCCTAGTAATATCCACAACTATTTGTATATGGACTATAAGCATGTATAACAGAAGGAAATATACATATCCTTCTGTAATACATACTTATAATATAGCATGTATAACAGAAGGAAATATACATATCCTTCTGTAATACATACTTATAATCCCTACAAACAACTATGGACATTAATATATTTAATGTTGTATCAATAGTTGTTGCAATACCTTTTTTGGCAACTGTACATGTAAACCAAGGAAATAAGGAAATACAGTTAAATGTTAAATACTGTACCTTGCCAACATATTGAGCGAGAAAACCATATACTTTGACGGCAAAACCTTCACCTTTCTCGAATATTTCCGTTGCCACAAGGCCCGGGCACAGAGAATTCACTACGACACCTGGAAAATGGTACAGCAGAATTATAATATAGAAGTACTGGAACTCCATCTAAAAAGAAGGAAAGGAACAGGAAAAAATCAATGAATAGGAACATGTAATGTGAAAGGTAAGAAAATTGGTACCGGTATTCACCTCACACTCCGGTTCCATATTCAATATAATTACTCTACATACAGCCTACAGTACATGCAAAGTAAGTTTACAGTGATACATTTTCAGTGTTAACTATTAAAGTTAATTTCCAATTTTTCCTGGATACATTTACATCATTTTACAAAAGTTATGTAAATACAGTAAAAGTCTCTTAATCCGTGTTACCAGGTCTTGAACAATTATGGTCTTTTTAGTACTTCCTTCATCTGGTAGAAATTTGCCTGGTTATTCTTGAATTTTTTTTATATAATTTCCCTGTGTGGACTTCAAATTTCCCCAAAATAGATAAATTTCCCTGCACTTGTAGCCAGGTGCAGGGAAATTTTTCTGTTTCAGGGAATTTTGTAGTTGACACAGGGAAATTATATAAAGATAGTTCATGAGTAAACAGGGAAATTTCTAACAGACGAAATACCAAAAATAAAGACCGTCAATGTTCAAGAGAAGAGTAAAGAGGGTTTTATTGAGGCGAATAGGGAAATCCTGTTGTTGAAGTTGGGGACATTTTGTGAATCAGTCCTGGCAACACTGAATCAGTCCTGGCAACACTGGCTGTCACAGGTAATTTATGAGTGTCAGGAGGATCGTAGCTGACAGTCTGACACTTGTGATTTAAGGGGGAGTGGGAGTAGGGGACGGGCTTGGGGTTTTTTGGGGGGTGCGGGAGTAGGGAGACAGGCTTGGGGGGGTGCGGGAATAGGGGACAAGCTTTCTACACCCTCCCCCCACCCACCCCAAGCCTGTCCCCCAATTCCCGCACCCCCTTAATCCTTTCAAAGAGAAGGTAAAAAATTTCATAACCTTAGAAAAGAAACATTATGTAATATTGATTCTTGGACTATCACATTAAAATTAGACTACTTTCCTGGTAGCAATCAACACTCAAGGTGAAGTAGATAGATAAGCATCAACACTTCTCACCTGTGTCCTTTAGCAGATGGGCCAAGTAACGAGCGAAGAGAATGTTGCAGAGTTTGGACTGGGCATATGCTTGTAAGGACCAGTACTTGGCATTTTCAAAGTTCAGCTCCTGTAATATATCCATTACTGTATTATTTTATCAACGCCCTTCATAATTCAGACAAAGAACATAATATACAGCAGTGGTTCTTAAACTTTTTTATTTATATATATATATATATATATATATATATATGAGAGAGAGAGAGAGAGAGAAACTTGTGTAAACAGTGGTAAGGTTTTTGGCAATTTTGTAATAATTGACATCACAGATTATTTACCAAACCCCTGCTTGCCCCCCTGGAAGCTTCTAGCATCCCCTAGTTTAAGAACCACTGATAACAATATTATTATACTGTACTGTACATTTAATACATCTGACAATAATACCCCATCAATATATTATTCAAAAATTTCAGTAAATACATTGAGTACAGAGAGGTATATAATATATGAGGAAGGTGGGTGAGGTGTTGAAGGATGCAAGGCTGAGTATAGGAAAGGCAGTGGCAGTGAATGATGTGTACAAATTAAACCAGTATTGGAAAATGAAGTTTACTGCATCTGAGGCTCTGTAAATGTTAGTCAACAAAGCTAAAATTTATTAGATGATTAGCAGTTTCACTATCTTTGGACACAGTCAGTTGACTACTGTAATTAGCTTCTGCTAAATTTTGATTCCCCCAATTTCCATGGTCTTCATTGGTTTTCCTTCCCACCTACAGTCATGGTCAAATATAATCATCCATATAGGGGTAACTTACGTAATAGTTTGATAGCTTCCCTCTGTTCCTTTGATGATAAACTTTCCAATAAATAGGTTAACTACCATCTTTTAATTTAATACAAGCAGCTACACACTACTTAAAACAATAACATCATATGTGAACGTGAAAACATTAGACAGTAAATTGTTTAAGATACCCATATGTGGATGATTATTATTGACCACGACTGTACAGTATGTTTACATTGGTTACCCTCCCTACCTTGCTAACAAACTTTTCAGTAAATCTCCTACTTTCTCCCTCTCACGCCTCATGTATTTTTTGCCCCAACCAAGCTTTATCCTCCCAGTACCATGCCCATGGCCATTGTGGGAGTCCCTAGGGATCTTTGAGAACTGATCCTTACTCCCTTATCTTTGTACATTATCACAATTATACTTTCCCTCCATTCTTCCAGCACCTTCCTCTGTTTCCTTGCCAGTTCTTCAAGTACAGTACTGTACAGGGCTAGATGTAATTTCTTAATCATAATAATTACAGTACATCTGGTCTTCACTACCCAGCCTTCGTGTAACAGAGAACATCCCTTAAGGGGCAAGTACAATGTTGGCAAATCTGGAGCAACCGATTCCTCCAAACTATTCCAGCCAACAGAGCATCATTATTTTTGTTCATCTGGTCCTGTTTCCTGGCATAGTTTGGAGGAATCAAGGCACTCCAATGTACCAAAACTATACTCTCCCCTTAAAGCAGCATTTCTTAACCTTTTATGATCTCAGCATCCCCTTTAGTTAGGCCTAGGCAGTCCAGCATCCCCTACCTTTGACAAACATATTCTAGTGTCACTTTACCTGCACATACATAACCTTTCCCAGCACCCCAGGTTAAGGAATGCTGCCTAAGAGGGTTTCTGTTAGGGTAGCTATGTTAGTTAGTCATTAAATTGACAGAAAAAATAACACACCTTTAGGTTTAAAGATGTGAGTAGAGTGTGTGCCATTGATGCCGTCACCACTATTCGACTTGGAGCACTTTCCTTTAACAGTCCTGGTACAAACAACAACATATAATTAGCAACTGGAGTACACTCTAAGTTACAGTAAATACATGCATGCCATGATGATGTAAAACTTTATGTTCACTTCATTCTAAACCCATTACAGTACAGTACTTACTGGTAGAACATTAAAATTGTAACTTAGATACTATTACTCATATAAGATTAAAACAAATCTGTGCTGTCAAATATAGAAACTTGCACATTAATACAAACTTAAACATAAATCATGAAACAAGTTTTATCACTGTAAATGCATTTTGTGCGTGTGTGTGTGTGTGTGTGTGTGTGCGTGTGTGTGTGTGTGTGTGGTGAGTCTCTTGTTTGTGTTAGTTTTACTGTGTATGTGTGAGTGTGGTTAGACTCTTGTTCGTGTGAGTATTACAGTATTGTGTGTGTGTGGGTGTGTGTGTATGGTTAGACTCTTATTATATGTATGGTTAGACTCTTGTTTGTGTGAGTATTATTGTGTGTGTGTGTGTGTGTGTGTGTATTCACCCTCCACTCCCAACCACCACTGGTAATTGGAGTCTGGGGAGGAGTTGACGGCAGAATTAGTAGCCAATGATAACACACTGACACCTCTGATGTCAAGACAATGGTGTGATAACCGCTCTAGGACCCGTGATAACAGAAAAGTTGGGTTTTTATAGTGTGCGTGATAACGGTAAAATGCAATAACAAAATCCATGATAACAGAGAGTTGAGTGTACAGTTGCCAAAAAAGGTACTGCTACAACTATTGATACAACATTAAATATATTAATGTCCATAGTTGTTTGTGGGGATTATAAGTATGTATAACAGAAGGATATGTATATTTCCTTCTGTTATACATGCTTATAGTCCATACAAATAGTTGTGGATATTACTGTGGTTAAAGTTCTATCCAGATTTGTCACAATACCTTTTTTGGCAACTGTACATTGAATCAGAGAAAATAGTTAAAAGTTGGAAAAACAATACTGACCTAGTAGTAAATTAGTGAGTAGGAAATGTCCAAAGTGGTTAGTTGCCATGGTAGTTTCAAGTCCTTCAGATGTCAGAGTTCTCACATTCTTGCCACCAATCCCAGCATTCAGAACCAGCACATCAATCCTGGGTGGTTATATAGGAAAAATTGGTATAGTACTTTACTGGTATGTATACAGTAAAAGTACAGTGTGTGTTTAGTGATTAATTGAATAAAAATAGAGGTATTATACTGTATATTTTAACTTAATTTAATACACACATACATACATACATACATACAGTACATACATACAGTACATACATACATACATACATACATACATACAGTACATACATACATAAATACAGTACATACATACATATATACATACATACATACAGTATGTAAATTACTGGTAACATTGTAAAGGTAAAACAATTATTATGTAAGAGCCATATCTTTAAATTAAGACATCTAAATAGTGTAGCATACATATATAATGCAGGAAGCATAATGCATATGTTCTTGTTCCCTATAGTCTGTTCAATATTTGTGTTCCATTTTCCTCTATCTATCTGTCTCTATATCTATCTATATCTATCTATCTATATCTTTCTATCTATCTCTATCTGTCTCTATTTCTATCTATCTCTTATCTATCTATTTCTATCTATCTAAGCATGAGGCCAGCGGAACACAAGTTTTGAACAGACTATAGCAACCCCTTTCACCATCATAGCTTCTCATAACGGAACTGACCTGTGCTCTTCGGCAAGGATCCTGGAGGCAAACGCTCTGACTGAGGCAAGGGAAGAGGTGTCCAGCTGACGTACCTCCACAGCACTGTTGCCTGTACTGGACTGAATCTCCGCTGATATGTAGGAAATATACTCTAGTGAATATTTTTCTGCAGTACTGTATTTTTATTTCAACAATCATATGCCCATCTGAAAAGAACTCTACAGCTGCAACTCAATTTAATGAAAAATCATGTTACTACATTTATTATAGTCATCATTATCATCATCATCAATACTCCATATCCCTTTTTTCTTGAGCCAATACAAGGAAAATGAAATCAGAATACAGAAATGACAGACAAAATTACCCAGTAAAATGGGTCACTCTCGCATCCACTCCCTCTTTCAAATCCCTAAAATTTTCAGTTCCCCACTTAAATTCTTACATTCATAAACAAACTCCCTTCACATATCCTTGGTTGACAGCCTTAACTATCATTCTTACTATACTCTGTTCAAAACTTGTGTTCCATTTTCCTCTATCTATCTGTCTCTCTTTCTATCTATATCTTTCTATCTATATCTATTTCTATCTATATCTTTCTATCTATCTCTATCTGTCTCTATTTCTATCTATCTCTTATCTGTCTATCTATCTATTTCTATCTATCTATCTATCTATCTAAGCATAAGAGGCCAAAAGGAACATCAGCTTGTGGCTGTACCGTACATTATAAAATTACTGTACTGCTGATCAAATAATAAAAGCAAAAAAATTAAAAGGAGTTTTAGATTTACACTCAGCTTACCATTTTGCTTTTATACACCATCAATATAGTATCTCTGAAAGTAAGCTATTATTTAATATTATACTGTAGTACTTAAATAGCATTGGAAACAAAGTTGGATATTCCTTCACAAAAACACTCAGCTGTACCTGCTACATAAGAAGCCTTCTTGATATTACGGCAGGCCAGGATAAGGCGAGCTTTACGTTGTGCCAAGTCAAATGCAGTCGCCTTCCCAATACCTGTCACCAGAAACAAACATAAATTCTTAATGTATATATTTTGAAAAAATAAAATAATATACAGTATAATAAAATGGTTTGGGGGTGAAGTTGAGGCTGAATGAAGTAAATTGGTCCTTGGTGGCAAGTTTGTTAGTGGATGACACTGTGTTGATGGCTGAGAGTGAAAGGGAGTTACAGAGAGTGGTAGATGAATTTCAGACTGTGTGTAAACGAAGGAAACTGAAGGTGAATGTGGGTAAAAGTAAAGTGATGGTGTTTGAGAGAGCAGAAACTGAAGTGATGGACTTTGCTACACCTTACAGAGTAGAAGTACAAACTGGGACAAAGTGTGAAGTAGCTCTGAGGGGTGAGAGGATGGAGGAAGTAATGAGAGTGTACGAGAGATGTAATATGAGTGAGAAGGCAATTGGTATAGAGTGTGGAGTGGTTGAGAGAGTAAAGTGTAATACAGTGAGGTTGTTTGGAGATGCAGAGAGAATGCAAGATTAGAAGTTTGTAGAGAAGGTGTATGGAAGTGAAGTTGTGGGAGCTGGTGTGCCAGATGTTCAACAACTGTAGTCACTATACAAACATTGTGATGATTCATATGGAGAGATATTTGACTCATTATATCCTTCGAAAAGAGACGGACATTACAAGCCTCGGATACCACGCCCAAAAGCCCATTCATCCTTCGAGTCTAGATAAGATACAGCGTAGGATGGTACACATGTCAATACTAATTTAAATACTAATTTCTGGAGGACAGAGATACTTTTTTTGGACAAGAAGAATAAAAAACAACTAAAACTAATTTCTGGAGGACAGAGATACTTTTTTTGGACAAGAAGAATAAAAAACAACTAAAACTAATTTCTGGAGGACAGAGATACTTTTTTTGGACAAGAAGAACAAAAAACAACTAAAACTTATTTCTGAAGGACAGTGATACTTTTTTTGGACAAGAAGAACAAAAAACAACTAAAACTTATTTCTGAAGGACAGAGATACTTTTTTTGGACAAGAAGAACAAAAAACAACTAAAACTAATTTCTGGAGGACAGAGATACTTTTTTTGGACAAGAAGAACAAAAAAATAACTAAAGTAATAATTAATGGGTCAGTCAGTAATGAGTTGTGCATCAAATATAATTTTACCCATAAGGTTAATTTTATCAATTTTGACTTTTAAGGCTAGCACTGTCCCACTATTGGTCACAAATTAGGGTGTACTGGTAACTGTACAATCTAACAGAGAAACTATTCTATACAGTACAATACATTGCCATAGTAATTAAAAAATATTAATATGGTAGAAGGTCAAGGTCATTCCAAACAGTAAATATTAAACAGTTACTTGCATGCAAATTTTACTGAAATTCTCGTGCTGTAGCTGTAAGTTGTTATCTCTTTATCACAACTCACCAGCAGATGCTCCTGTAATGATGACAGTCTTGCCTTGCATACTAGCGGTGCTGAAGACTTTACGTGATCGTAGACGATACACATGGCCAAACACACACATTATTATGGTCACTGCACATACCGTTGCCAGTGTTACCATAGCTACTGTTTCCCACATTCTGTAAATATACCATAACTAAGATAAATGGAAAGTTCTGTAAATATACCATAACTAACATAAATGGAAAGTTCTGTAAATATACCATAACTAAGATAAATGGAAAGTTCTGTAAATATACCATAACTAAGATAAATGGAAAGTTCTGTAAATATACCATAACTAAGATAAATGGAAAGTTCTGTAAATATACCATAACTAAGATAAATGGAAAGTTCTGTAAATATACCATTACTAAGATAAATGGAAAGTTCTGTAAATATACCATAACTAAGATAAATGGAAAGTTCTGTAAATATACCATTACTAAGATAAATGGAAAGTTCTGTAAATATACCATAACTAAGATAAATGGAAAGTTCTGTAAATATACCATAACTAACATAAATGGAAAGTTCTGTAAATATACCATTACTAAGATAAATGGAAAGTTCTGTAAATATACCATAACTAACATAAATGGAAAGTTCTGTAAATATACCATAACTAAGATAAATGGAAAGTTCTGTAAATATACCATAACTAACATAAATGGAAAGTTCTGTAAATATACCATTACTAAGATAAATGGAAAGAATTATTTATAATGTAATACAGTACAATACACTCTCCTCTTTTTTTATGTTAGGTTAGGTTCCTGAAGGGGTCGCATAAAGTAAATTTTGCATAAAGTAAATTGTACATTTCCATAAGAAATAATGGTACTTTAACTTGAAAATGGAGCCTAATGGTTCGTGTTATTTTAAAAGTTCGTGTAAATTGCATTTATCTAATTTTTTTCATGATATTTCAAATTCGCATAATTTAAACTCGGATAAAAAGAGAGGAGAGTGTATACCCTAATATGAGTAGGCTATTCTCATATAATAGGATCTTTTGCATTAAGAAAAAAGCTGCCACATACCGCCAGATTTTTTCATTTCGTTTTTATATTAAGGACATTGCAAATTACCTCACGACAGGTCCCCTGTTATGATATTATACTAAAAACATTTGATTCACTTAAGAATATTTACCCTGTAAATTTACCGAACAAAGTCAAAATACGGTAAATATTGAAAGAATTACCGTTATTGCATATGGTTATTCTACCTTCATTACCCACTTATGTAAACCATTCTAAGACTATTTTCTTCTATGGCATTTCTTCCGTAAATTGAGGTTATTTTGAAATTAACCTGACTTTACCCAACCTAACCTAAACCAAAGCAGACTACTGGGACCTAACCTGGGTAAACTACAGGACCTAACCTGGGCAAACTACCGGGAAATAACCGTGATAAAGTACAGGAAATGACTAGGGCAAAATACTGGGACCTAACGTTAGCCGGATCTGGCAACACTGCTACAAAACGGTAATTCTTACAATAAATACAAATAAGAATTTTTAATTTACGTGGTTTTTCTTAAGGGGGTGTGGGAGTAGGGGACAGGCTTGGGGGGGTTTTGGGGGGTGCGGGAGTATATGAGACAGGCTTGGGAGCGTTAGGGGGAGGTGCGGGAATAGGGGACAGGCTTTCTACCCCCGCTCCCCCCACCCCAAGCCTGTCCCCCTACTCCCGCACCCCCCAAGCCTGTCCCCTAATTCCCACACCCCCTTAAACTTAATCCCTGTAAGTATATAAATACGTTAATTTACTACAAGCAGCTACACACTACTTAAAACAATAACACACACACACACACACACACACACTACTTAAAACAATAACACACACACACACACACACACACACTACTTAAAACAATAACACACACACACACACACACACACACACTACTTAAAACAATAACACACACACACACACACACACACACTACTTAAAACAATAACACACACACACACACACACACACACACACTACTTAAAACAATAACACACACACATCAAACTAACTTGGTTTGTGTTTCCAGCGGACAACTTCTGAAATACAGCAACAACAACAACAACAACAGCCTTCCTGAATCCTGAAATGTGTCACAACTTCTGAAATACAGCAACAACAGCCTTCCTGAATCCTGAAATGTGTCACAACTTCTGAAATACAGCAACAACAACAACAGCCTTCCTGAATCCTGAAATGTGTCACAACTTCTGAAATAATTCTGATAGTCTCTGATAGTCACACGTACTTTAGTCAATTGTCACGTACAGCTGCTGCACGCCCAATATGTATAATAATGTACGTGCTTTCCACTGGAGACTATTATGCAGTTGTACCTTGTTGTTGTGGGTACTGGTAAGCCATAATTATAGGGTAATACCGTAATAAGGGTATGGGTATGGGACTATGGGTATGACAGTAAGGATGTACCGGTGTTACTTGTAGACTGTCTGTGGTATCACTGCTGGTAAAAGTGGTAAAAAAAAACTGGTAATCCCATTGTTTTATTATTTATTATATTATTATATTATTATTATTATATTATATTATTATTATTATTATTATTATTATTATTATTATTATTATTATTATTATTATTATTATATTATATTATTATTATTTATTATCTCTCTCTCTCTCTCTCTCTCTCTCTCTCTCTCTCTCTCTCTCTCTCTCTCTCTCTCTCTCTCTCTCTCTCTCTCTCTCTCTCTTTCTTTCTTTAGGTGCATAATTATTTTTTTTGTGATGCTCCAGAGAACCCGAAAACTCCGAAAATTGAGGTACAGTCTCACAGGTAACCAACCACTCATTGAAATCTGCATCTCACCATCATCTGGCAACACTGGTACTCTGAATAATAATCTCTGATACAGCGGTTATCAACGACTCCCCCACACCTACCAACACATCTTCACTACCATCCACACCTACCAAATACATCTTCACTACTCTCCACACCTACCAACACATTTTCACTACCATCCACACCTACTAACACATCTTCACTACCCTCCACACCTACCAACACACCTTCGCTACCATCCATACCTACCAACACATCTTCACTACCATCCACACCTACCAAATACATCTTCACTACTCTCCACACCTACCAACACATCTGCGCTATCCTTCCACACCTACCAACACATCTTCGCTACCCTTCTACACCTAATAATACATCTTCACTACCCATCCACACCTACCAACACACCTTCGCTACCATCCATACCTACCAACACACCTTCACTGCCTTACCACACCTACCAACACATCTACTAAGACATCTCCACTCCCCTTCCACACCTACCAATACATCTTCACTACCTTACCACACCTACCAATTTCTCTTCACTATCTCTCCAACAATTTTACTTCTTCTGCAACATCTTCACTATCCATCCACTCCTACCAACACATCTTCACTACCTTCCTATCAAGGCAAAACAACATCTCCACTATTTAATTATGTTCTAAATGGAGCCTCTTGGTTGAATAATAAATAAATACTGTTTTATCTTGATAACAGTAGCAAACATCTTAACTACAGATTCCGGGATACGACTCGTACAGTTGTGAAGTGATCAGTGCTAATCAGAGAACAATGTAATGATCGATGGGTCAGGAAGATGTGTGTGTGGTGGTTAGTGATAATGTCGGAATAAGAATACAGATATATACAAGTTTTCGTTCCATGATTACTACTGCTCACCAACATAGAGAAAGGATGACGGATGAAGTGAATTAATAGTGAATAATGTTTTCTGAATGGCCTGTTTCGATAAACCTGGCGGTTGTGTGTCAAGAGTGAATTTAACGCTCCCGGTCGTATATTCGATAGGAATAACACTCGAGTTAAAAGCTGGTTTCGGGAAAACAAAAGAATCTTTTTCGTGATATGATACCGAGTAAATGTTTTGATAGAAAAAGGACTTGTGGGAACAGCCTAAAGTGAGCACGAGAACGATGGGTGTGAATGTGGGAGCAGAGGAGGTGAGGCAGGAGGATCAGGATACAGCATGGAGTGAAACTGATGAGGATCTCAATCTGACGAGGATATATTATGATGAGGAGCAAACAGATACGTTGGACTTAGCCAAACTAGGGCTGCCTGCTGCACAGATCCTGGAGGAGATTTAGGATCACCAGTTTTTGGGCGGAGGTGTCAATGCAGAGGTCTTCACTGTAAAGTACCAAGGACGTCTAGCCTGTCTCAAGGAAGGACGAAATGATTCCCTCACTAAATACTTCAGGCATGAAGCCGAGATATTATTGGAGGTGGGTGGAGCAGGTGGTGCACCAACACTGCTGGCCTATGCAACAGATATACCGCTCATTGTCACAACACTATGTCAAGGTGTTCAGCTCCGTCACTGGATTCACTCACAACCACCCTACATGAATATCACTAGTTTTCTAGACTTGGCTAAGGAAGTGGCCACCAACCTGAGGGACATCCACTACACTGACGTCATACATAATGACATCAAGGATGACAATATACTTGTGTACTTTACAGATGGCCGCCCTAAGATTAATATAATTGATTTTGGCCTCTCAACTAAAATTGGATCCCCTGTTTACTTCATTTACAATACTCCCGAGGTATATTACAGGTTCTCTTGGTATGCCCCAGAGGTGTTCTATGGTAAGACCACCAACTACCGCAGTGACGTCTACTCCCTCGGGGTTCTCTTTTATAAAATTCTTCAAGTGTTGAGTAAAGAGAAGTGCCTTACATTCCAGCCTCCTTTGGATCTCTTAAATCTGTTGGATCACATGACACATTAGGATTGGATTGAGAGACCTTCCATGTATGAGGTCATTGAGGCTCTCATGAATATAAGTGATAGCGAATCCTGCTACTCCTCACCAAGCCTGTATTCCCTAAACGATAATTATTCACAGGGCTGCTCACTAAGCCCACAATGTCCTTATTTCTACCAACCATCAATTCCTCCGTCGCCTCCCAATCGTCGTTCACCAACAAGTCCTTATTCAGATTCCATTCACAGCTCAGGACGCCCACAGTTCCAATCTGGCCATCGTTTACGAAGTCTACGAACCGGCAAACCTCGTCCATGTCTTCAGCAACAACGAGAGGTAATAGAAAGGGGACGAGATAGTGAAGGGTGGAGAGAAAGAGAACGGGCAGGAGATTGGTGGAGAGGAGGAGAACGGGGAAGAGGAGAGTGGAGAGATACAGATGGCTGGAGAGGAGGAGAACAAGAATGGAGAAAATGGAGAGGAGGAGAACAGAGAGGGAGAAAATGGAGAGAAGCAGAAAGGGATGGAGAATGGAGAGAAAAAGAACGGGAAGGAGGATGGAGAAATAGAGAAGGATGGAGAGAAGGAGAAAGGGGAGGAGGATGGAGAAACAGAGAGGAATGGAGAGAAGGAGAAAGGGGAGGAATATGGAAAAACAGAGGAGGATGGAGAGAAGGAGAAAGGGAAGGAATATGGAGAAACAGAGAAAGATGGAGAGAACAGAGAGGAAGAAGTGAGGTAGAGGAAGAGAACCATGGAGAGAAAGAAGAACAAGGAAAAGGGGGAGGAGGAAGAAGAGGAGAAACATGGAGAGGAGGAGGAAGAGGAAAAAATTGGAGAGGAGGAAGAGGAAAAACATGGAGAGGAGGAGGAGGAAGAGGAGAAACATGGAGAGGAGGAGGAGGAAGAGGAGAAACATGGAGAAGAGGAGAAACATGGAGAAAGGAGCAAGGAAGAGGAGAAAAATGGAGAAAGGAGCAAGAAAGAGGAGAAACATGGAGAAAGGAGCAAGAAAGAGGAGAAACATGGAGAAAAGAGCAAGGAAGAAGAGTGGCATGGCGAACGGGATGGAGAGAAGTACAACGTGAAGAAGAAGTATGGACTGTGAGTAGATGAAATAAAGAGATGGAGAAGATGGAGAGGACAATACGGTCGGAAAGGACATGAAAATAAAGATGGGAGAAGAACACAAACATATGGACTTGCTCCGCCTCACTCCCATACCTCTATAACACCATCAACACCAATCTACATCACCCTCGCCATCACTCCCACCTCCATCACACCCATATAACTACAATATAACACCAATATAACTACATTCCTCACCCATCCCTCTTTCAACTGGCCACAAACACACATACTAACTACAACAGAGCCAACTGGGACATCTTCACTACCGAGACAGAACATCACTTTGAAACAGTACACCCATTACTGACATCAACACTGGTGTACCAAAATTCAATACAATTATACAAAACGCAGACAACCAACACATCCCTAGAGGTAAAAGATACACAACAGAAATATAAGACTATATCAGACATAGATACACTTAAACACACACACCCAACTCCTCTCATACAACACTTACAAGCACTAAGCACCATCACCTGTGTGTGTGTGTATTATTATATATATGTGTGTGTGTGTACGTATAAATACCTGTGTGTGTGTGTATTATTATATATATGTGTGTGTGTGTACGTATAAATACCTGTGTGTGTGTGTATTATTATATATATGTGTGTGTGTACGTATAAATACCTGTGTGTGTGTGTATTATTATATATATATGTGTGTGTGTACGTATAAATACCTGTGTGTGTGTGTATTATTATATATATGTGTGTGTGTGTACGTATAAATACCTGTGTGTGTGTGTATTATTATATATATGTGTGTGTGTGTACGTATAAATACCTGTGTGTGTGTGTATTATTATATATATGTGTGTGTGTACGTATAAATACCTGTGTGTGTGTGTATTATTATATATATGTGTGTGTGTGTACGTATAAATATCTGTGTGTGTGTGTATTATTATATATATGTGTGTGTGTGTACGTATAAATACCTGTGTGTGTGTGTATTATTATATATATGTGTGTGTGTGTACGTATAAATATCTGTGTGTGTGTGTATTATTATATATATATGTGTGTGTGTGTACGTATAAATACCTGTGTGTGTGTATTATTATATTATATGTGTGTGTGTGTACGTATAAATACCTGTGTGTGTGTGTATTATTATATATGTGTGTGTGTGTACGTATAAATACCTGTGTGTGTGTGTATTATTATATATATGTGTGTGTGTGTACGTATAAATACCTGTGTGTGTGTGTATTATTATATATATGTGTGTGTGTGTACGTATAAATACCTGTGTGTGTGTGTATTATTATATATATGTGTGTGTGTGTACGTATAAATACCTGTGTGTGTGTGTATTATTATATATATGTGTGTGTGTGTACGTATAAATACCTGTGTGTGTGTGTGTACGTATAAATACCTGTGTGTGTGTGTATTATTATATATATGTGTGTGTGTGTACGTATAAATACCTGTGTGTGTGTGTATTATTATATATATATGTGTGTGTGTACGTATAAATACCTGTGTGTGTGTATTATTATATATATATGTGTGTGTGTACGTATAAATATCTGTGTGTGTGTGTATTATTATATATATGTGTGTGTGTGTACGTATAAATACCTGTGTGTGTGTGTATTATTATATATATGTGTGTGTGTGTACGTATAAATACCTGTGTGCGTGTGTATTATTATATTATATGTGTGTGTGTACGTATAAATACCTGTGTGTGTGTGTATTATTATATATATGTGTGTGTGTGTACGTATAAATATCTGTGTGTGTGTGTATTATTATATTATATGTGTGTGTGTGTACGTATAAATACCTGTGTGTGTGTGTATTATTATATATATGTGTGTGTGTGCGTATAAATACCTGTGTGTGTGTGTATTATTATATATATGTGTGTGTGTACGTATAAATACCTGTGTGTGTGTGTGTGTATTCATCCTCAAATATTTACCAACCTTTATTTTCTATTCATTTGGACATCAAACTCATTTAATTACCTGGAGATGTATGTGTGTGTAATGATGAGAGTAATATTCAGTTAATACTTTACTTCTAATAAACTTACTAGAAAGAATAGTGGTTCAAAGATATCCATTCACTCACCCATCCAGAAAGTGTGTGTGTGTGTGTGAGATTTTTTAAACCTATACAACTCATTAATTAAAGACTCTGCACCCCCCTAAAACCCCCCCAAGCCTGTCCCCCTACTCCTGCACCCCCCAAACCCCCCCCAAGCCTGCCCCCTACATCCACAACCCCTTAAACTACAAAAGGTAAATAAAATGAATAATATTTCAATGTATGTATCACATCTAATAAATTTCACATACATGACCTATATTGTATAATTATTTTTTTTATTATAGTATTGTATAAGAAATAAAAAGATTAATTTGTCCACTCCCACATTACCCAAATAATAATAATAATAATAATAATATTTAATGAGTATATTATTTATAAAGCTTGTAGTTTCCATTTCAAAAAAAAAAATATATACAGTATATATGTATAATAATAAAATAATAATAAACGAATCCCATAAAAATATAATACAATAATAATAAAAATATAATAAAATAGTAAAAATAATATAATTAAAATATAATAAAATAATAATAAAAAACAAATCGCATAAAAATATAATACAATAATAATCAAAATATAATAAAATAGTAAAAATATTATAAAATAGTAAGAATATAATAATAAAAATATAATAAAATAGTAAAAATATAATAAAATAGTAAGAATATAATAATAAAAATATAATAAAATAGTAAGAATATAATAATAAAAATATAATAAAATAGTAAAAATATAATAATAAAAATATAATAAAATAGTAAAAATATAATAAAATAGTAAAAATATAATAAAAATATAAAATAGTAAAAATAATATAATTAAAATATAATAAAATAATAATCAAAATATAATAAAATAGTAAAAATATAATAATAAAAATATAATAAAATAGTAAAAATATAATAAAATAGTAAAAATATAATAATAAAAATATAATAAAATAGTAAAAATATAATAAAATAGTAAGAATATAATAATAAAAATATAATAAAATAGTAAAAATATAATAAAATAGTAAGAATATAATAATTATAATAAAATAAGTGTTGTACATTAGTCATGAGTTAAGAGAGAATAACAAGGGCTTAAAATACATGTCAATTAAAAAAAAATGAATTAATAAACAAAAGTATTAAAATAAACCAAACGTGTTGTGATTAATTAATATGTACAGTTGCCAAAAAAGGTACTGAGACAACTATTGATACAACATTAAATATATTAATGTCCATAGTTGTTTGTAGGGATTATAAGTATGTATTACAGAAGGATATGTATATTTCCTTCTGTTATACATGCTATATTATAAGTATGTATTACAGAAGGATATGTATATTTCCTTCTGTTATACATGCTATATTATAAGTATGTATTACAGAAGGATATGTATATTTCCTTCTGTTATACATGCTATATTATAAGTATGTATTACAGAAGGATATGTATATTTCCTTCTGTTATACATGCTATATTATAAGTATGTATTACAGAAGGATATGTATATTTCCTTCTGTTATACATGCTATATTATAAGTATGTATTACAGAAGGATATGTATATTTCCTTCTGTTATACATACTTATAGTCCATACAAATAGTTGTGGATATTACTAGGGTTAAAGTTTTATCAAGATTTGTCGCAATATTTTTTTTTTTTTTTTTTTTTTTTTTTTTTTTTTTTTGTGTGTGTGTGTGTGTGTGTGTTCCAAGGTTTCTGTTATTCATGACCATACAGACTACCAAGTGATTTATTAAGTTAAAAAGGATATAATTATTATGTATATTATATGCTAAATTCCATCACATTATTATCATTGAAAGAGATTATTCCTCAAACAAGATGTAATTTATTAATATCACCTTAACAATTGAGTATTTTCCTCAAACAAACAGTTATTTAATAATACTATATCTGCCTTAAATGTCAATGCAAAGTTAAATGTATGTACAAAATTATCCATAAGAAAAAAATATTTGTGACTTTTTTAAAACATTCCTTTGTTAATTAATATTATTTACAGTACAGTATATGTATATATAAAGTGACAGTACTGTATATATAAAGTGACAGTATGGTAATGTATATACTGTATAAAGTGACAGTAATGTATATATAAAGGTAATGTATACAGGGTGATTCAGAAATACGTGCCGAAAATCCGCAGGTGTATTCCTGGTCCATAAATGAATGTAAATTAGTCAATAACGATTTTGTAAATTGTCACTAGTTTATAAGTTATAGTGCCTTGAAGGTTTGAAGAGACATGACACACATTTCTTGATAACTATCCCTGGTAATTTTGCTGTGACTGTACATACATACACACATACATACATACATACATACATACACACACTACAGCTTTTGTCCTATTGTTTAGTAACTTGTACTGTGTGTTGTCAATGCCTTAATGGGAGTTAAGTCATTTCACACGTGTCTGAAAGATTATATTACAATCCCTAGATTTAATTAAACACATTCTTCAAACCTTCAAGGCACTAGAACTTATACTACAAACTACATGTATATACAAACAAGAAAACATCCTCTCCTTCCTTTAATTAATGGGGTGTGGGAATTAGGGGACAGGCTTGGGGTGTAGGGGGGTGCGAGGTTAGGGGGGACAGGCTTGAGGTGGAGGGGGGAATGGGGGAGAAAGCCTGCCCCCTATTCCCCACACTTCCTCTAACCTCCCCAAGCCTGTCTCCTTACTCTCGCACCCCCCAAAACCCCCCAAGCCTGTCCCCTACTCCCACACCCCCTTAATTAAAGCCCAGTGCACATTGAGACAAGATCAGGGCATAAAAAAAAACTATAGTGAGAGTATTATGTCATCCAACTTTTATCATCATTATCATCATCATTTTGGTTTAATAATGTCCGTATTTTTCCATTTAGGACGGGGATGGATGGATGGATGGATGATGACAGTTCTCCACATCTGTCTATCTATCTTATACCATTAATTATGTTCTTCTATTCCCATTAAATTCATATCTTCCATTACACACGTTTTTTTAGCTTCCGATTCGCCAACAACAGAACGTCGTCTTGTAAATCCGATCACTCTCTGTTGCCACCGATTCGCCAACAACAGAACGTCGTCTTGTAAATCCGATCACTCCCTGTTGCCACCGATTCGCCAACAACAGAACGTCGTCTTGTAAATCCGATCACTCTCTGTTGCCACCGATTCGCCAACAACAGAACGTCGTCTTGTAATTCCGATCACTCTCTGTTGCCACCGATTCGCCAACAACAGAACGTCGTCTTGTAAATCCGATCACTCTCTGTTGCCACCGATTCGCCAACAACAGAACGTCGTCTTGTAAATCCGATCACTCCCTGTTGCCACCGATTCGCCAACAACAGAACGTCGTCTTGGAAATCCGATCACTCCCTGTTGCCCTGCTGCCCTGACTCTCAATGTAAACTTGACCTATTAGACTTAGAGTATAATTAAACGTGTGTGTGTAGTTCAGCAGTGAAGATAAAACACCATTCATGTCTCTAGGTCTGAAAAAGAAAGAAAGGAAAGAGATACATATGATTATAATTATAGACAAGAATCTGTTTATCTACAACTACTACTACTATTATTATTACTACTACTACTATTATTACTACTACTACTATTATTATTACTACTACTACTACTACTACTACTATTACTACTATTACTACTACTACTATTATTATTACTACTTTATCTACAACTACTACTACTACTATTATTACTACTACTACTACTATTATTACTACTTTATCTACTACTACTACTACTACTATTACTACTTTATCTACAACTACTACTACTATTATTACTACTACTATTATTATTACTACTTTATCTACAACTACTACTACTATTATTACTACTACTATTATTATTACTACTTTATCTACAACTACTACTACTATTATTACTACTTTATCTACAACTACTACTACTATTATTACTACTACTATTATTATTACTACTTTATCTACAACTACTACTACTATCACAGACATATAATTAATTATATTCCGAAATATTAATAATTTAGAAAGTTGATTCAGGATATAAAATGAATAACATAAAATGAATAACATAAAATGAATAACATAAATAACATAAAATGAATAACATAAAATTAATAAAATAAATAACAAATAACATAAAATAAATAACATAAAATGAATAACATAAATAACATAAATAACATAAAATGAATAACATAAAATTAATAAAATAAATAACATAAATAACATAAAATGAATAACACAAATAACATAAAATGAATAACAAATAACATAAATAACATTAAATGAATAACATACTTGTATTCATTTAACACTCATTGAATATCAACAAATAATAATGTTTTTGTTATTTTATTACTGACTAAGAGATTTAATCATTTTATATCAAGGGCCTAGGCTATTCTTTCTGTACAGTCTCCTCCACTTCCGCGTTTACCGGTTCAGCGTTGCCATCGTATACACCATGCGACACGTTGGCAACACTGAACTGGTGAAGGCGGAAGTGGTGTTGACTGTACATTCCTTCAAGATGAAACCTGATAATAACAATAATCTATTCATGACTTTATTTGTGTCAGATAAAAATAAATAAACTGGTATAAACTCAATTTGTTTTTTTTGCAAAATATAATATAATATAATAATAGAAATAAAGTGACAAAGAGAACTTAAATAGTTTAATAATAATAGAAATAAATTACAGTAAATGTACTGTATAATGTATAAGTTAATTTATCTGAGGAAAATAAATGAATGCGATATAAATATACATTGGTTTTGTAAATAAATATACTGTATGGATCAAACTCTTTATAATGTCAAATAATAAACACTACAGTATTTGTTAAAGAAATTGAATTAAATTTAACTAAGGAAATTAAATGAATGTGAGGCAAAGAATAATTACATTTGCCAATTAATAAATATATATATATATATTTTTTTTTTTTTTTTTTTTTGTGTTAGATAAGTGTCAAAATTTCAAGTCAATAAATAAACTACAGTATTGGCAAAAGTTAATTCAACTCAGTAAATTGAATGAATGTGTAAATATACAATACTTTTGTAAATAAATATACTATATTGATTATACTCTTTAATTATTATATTATTACAAGGTTGCTTACATTTTTAATACTTTATATATTATAATACAGTATATTCAAGATTCAATGTATTTAATGTAAATACTTGAGAGGTTTTTAAGTATACCTACAATATGTATTAGTATTGTTAAAACTTGAACTCTAGATCCTGGATATATAATAAATAAATAATGATTAATAAGATTTATATCATTATTAATTATCATATCAGCCTAACCAAGTCATTATATTAAAAGCATATAATTATGTACTAAATTTAATCCTCATATATCCAAAGTTTACTGTATATATAATGAATAAATAATGTTTATAAGATTTATATCATTATTAATTATCATATCAGCCTAACCAAGTCATTATATTAAAAGCCTATAATTATGTACTAAATTTAATCCTCATATATCCAAAGTTTACTGTATATATAATGAATAAATATTGATTTATAAGATTTATATCATTTTAAAGTATATAATTATGTACTAAATTTAATCTTCATATATCCAAGGTTTACTGTATGTGTTGCCTCCATTTTATATTTATCAAAATAAACAAAAGTATAATATAAAAAAACTGATAATACCGTCAATATGGGGAAGGATAAAAATGAATAGTTGATGAGAATTATCTTTGTCGTTACATTCACATTACAAAATAATAGGAACTGAAAGGTTGGGTAAAATAAAAAATAAAAGGAAATAAATAGTACATGAACAAACAAACAAACAAACAAACAAACAAACAAACAAACAGAAATTAATATTCTTTTTAATATTAGAGGTAAATTTGATGCAACTGATTCGTCCAAACTTTGTCAAGAAACATATTTAACACTTATTTAACTAACATTAAGGTTAATTTGTTTTCCTGGCCTAGTTTAAATAAATCACAGACTTTCCTAATCACCAACACAATAATCTATACTTAATTAAATACTGTAGTGGTAAATGTAATCAATCTGAATAATATATTGAGTATAATAAATGATTATTATTATTATTTAGTAAGTATCAACACAATCTATCCTTAATTAAATACTGTAGTGGTAAATGTAATCAATTTGAATAATATATTTAGTATAATAAATGATTATTATTATTATTTAGTAAGTATCAACACAATCTATCCTTAATTAAATACTGTAGTGGTAAATGTAATCAATATGAATAATATATTGAGTATAATAAATGATTATTATTATTTAGTAAGTAAATACTGTAGTGGTAAATGTAATCAATCTGTATAATATATTGAGTATAATAAATTATTATTATTATTTAGTAAGTATGTATTTAGTATAATAAATGATTAATTATTCTTTATTAAGTATGACTGAGGTTCCATTGTATATGTGACAGGTTAATGGTTTTTACCGCTAAGTAAATACTGTAGTGGTAAATGTAATCAATCTGAATAATATATTGAGTATAATAAATGATTATTATTATTATTTAGTAAGTATAATAAATTATTATTATTATTTAGTAAGTATAATAAATGATTAATTATTATTTCTTTATTAAGTATGACTGAGGTTCCATTGTATATGTGACAGGTTAATGGTACTTACTGCATTATTTAGTAAGTATGTATTTAGTATAATAAATGATTAATTATTATTTAGTAAGTATGACTGAGGTTCCATTGTATATGTGACAGGTTAATAGTTCTTACCGCATTATCACAGTCTTCACAAAACCAGGAATAGCCTCGACGTTTGGGTGATTTCTTGAGGGGCGGTTCCAGGCAGTTGAAGTGATACGCTTTGTTACACTCATCACATCTGTAAAACAAACACACACACACACAGTTAAACACACACACACACAGTTAAACACACACACACACAGTTAAACACACACACACACAGTTAAACACACACACACACAGTTAAACACACACACACACAGTTAAACACACACACACACAGTTAAACACACACACACACAGTTAAACACACACACACACAGTTAAACACACACACACACAGTTAAACACACACACACACAGTTAAACACACACACACACAGTTAAACACACACACACACAGTTAAACACACACACACACAGTTCTCTCATTATCACTATTACTTATATACACAGAATTATCATTATTTTTTATTTTATTTTTTAAACTTAATACAAACACACACACACACATTCTCTCATTATCACTAATATTTATATACACAGAATTATCATGAGTTTTCCTTATATTTTTTAAACTTAACTTTCACTATTGTCTCTCTCCTTATTTTCCAGCACCATATATATTATCTAAACTGGGTAATAATAATGAATATTTATCACTTTGTTTCAACTAACAATATGTAAGTTTGGTTGGATGTTATACTCTGTTCAAAACTTGTGTTCCATTTTCCTCTATCTATCTGTCTCTATTTCTATCTATATCTATTTCTATCTATATCTATCTATCTATCTATCTAGCCTGAACCAATTGCATATAATACATATATAGATTGAATAATATACTGTATGTAAATAGAGTAAAAGAGTAATAAATATATAGATTGAATAATATACTGTATGTAAATAATAGATTGAATAATATACTGTAAAAGAGTAATAAATAATAGATTGAATAATATACTGTATGTAAATAGAGTAAAAGAGTAATAAATATATAGATTGAATAATATACTGTATGTCAATAGAGTAAAAGAGTAATAAATATATAGATTGAATAATATACTGTACGTCAATAGAGTAAAAGAGTAATAAATATATAGATTGAATAATATACTGTATGTAAATAGAGTAAAAGAGTAATAAATATATAGATTGAATAATATACTGTATGTAAATAATAGATTGAATAATATACTGTAAAAGAGTAATAAATATATAGATTGAATAATATACTGTATGTAAATAGAGTAAAAGAGTAATAAATAATAGATTGAATAATATACTGTATGTAAATAGAGTAAAAGAGTAATAAATATATAGATTGAATAATATACTGTATGTAAATAGAATAATAGAGTAATAAATAAATAGATTGAATAATATACTGTAAAAGAGTAATAATTAAATAGATTGAATAATATACTGTATGTAAATAGAGATTGAATAATATACTGTATGTAAATAGAGATTGAATAATATACTGTATGTAAATAGAGATTGAATAATATACTGTATGTAAATAGAGATTGAATAATATACTGTACGTCAATAGAGATTGAATAATATACTGTATGTAAATAGAGATTGAATAATATACTGTATGTAAATAGAGTAAAAGAGTAATAAATATATAGATTGAATAATATACTGTATGTAAATAGAGTAATAGAGTAATAAATAATAATAATAATAATAATAATAATAATAATAAACATCTGCAACGATATTACTGGATATAGATTGAATAATATACTGTATGTAAATAGAGATTGAATAATATACTGTACGTCAATAGAGTAAAAGAGTAATAAATATATAGATTTAATAATATACTGTATATAAACAGACTAATAAGAGATGTATTACTTACGCTACAGTGTTGGTTACTCCTCCAGTCTCACCACAAACATCACACTTGCTGAACTGTTGTGGGTCACTGGGATCAGACCTTCTCCTGCCAACACTCCCTGAACCACTACTGTGACTCTATATACCAGAATATAAACATACACTTTGTTAGACTCTATACACCAGAATATAAACATACACTTTGTTAGTTAACTGTCTAATAAATAAATAAACTGACCTTCTCCTGCCAACACTCCCTGAACCACTACTGTGACTCTATATACCAGAATACAAACATACACTTTGTTAGTTAACTGTCTAATATATAATTAAACTGACCTTCTCCTGCCAACACTCCCTGAACCACTACTGTGACTCTATACACCAGAATACAAACATACACTTTGTTAGTTAACTGTCTAATAAATAAATAAACTGACCTTCTCCTGCCAACACTCCCTGAACCACTACTGTGACTCTATACACCAGAATACAAACATACACTTTGTTAGACTCTATACACCAGAATATAAACATACACTTTGTTAGACTCTATACACCAGAATATAAACATACACTTTGTTAGTTAACTGACTAATATATAATTAATAATACATACTAACACATACACACATATATATAACACATATATAACTGAATAACACATACATACATATATACATTAGATTTTGTTAGTAAGAGACTAATAAATAATTAAATTGAATCACTACTACTGCTGTGACTCTATACACCAGAATATAAACATACACTTTGTTAGTTAACTGTCTAATAAATAATTAAACTGACTAATATATAATTAAATTGAATCACTACTACTGCTGTGACTCTATACACCAGAATACAAACATACACTTTGTGAGTTAACTGTCTAATAAATAAATAAACTGACTAATACATACACACATACTGTATATAATTAAATTGAATCACTACTGCTGCTGCTGTGACTCTATACACCAGAATACAAACATACACTTTGTTAGTAACAGACTAATAAATAAATAAACACACACACGTAGAAAGAAGGGATATGGTTACAAAGTTTATTATATATAATTAAACTGAATAACACATACACACATATATATAACGCATATATAACTGAATAACACATACACACACACACACACACACACAAACCACTACCATCTCTGTACATCATATCATTACAAAATTTATTAGATCAGAAAAAAATAATGAAAATAAATAGGACACACATATCCACGGACACACACACACATACATATTAGTATTATTGCCCTCACCCTTTATTATAAGCCTTTATTGTCCTTACCCTTATCTTATCTATTGCCAATACCCTTTATTATAAGCCCTTATTACGCTGACCCTTAAAAGTACTGTACAGTTGCCAAAAAAGGTATTGTGACAACTATTGATACAATATTAAATATATTAATGTCCATAGTTGTTTGTAGGGATTATAAGTATGTATTACAGAAGGATATGTATATTTCCTTCTATTATACAT
This sequence comes from Petrolisthes manimaculis, assembly GCA_034508575.1. NCBI lineage: Eukaryota > Metazoa > Arthropoda > Malacostraca > Decapoda > Porcellanidae > Petrolisthes > Petrolisthes manimaculis. The sequence goes on along the minus strand of JAWZYT010000675.1, from coordinate 102,755 downwards.
GTTTATAAGTATGTATTACAGAAGGATATGTATATTTCCTTCTGTTATACATGCTATATTATAAGTATGTATTACAGAAGGATATGTATATTTCCTTCTATTATACATGTTTATAAGTATGTATTACAGAAGGATATGTATATTTCCTTCTATTATACATGTTTATAAGTATGTATTACAGAAGGATATGTATATTTCCTTCTGTTATACATGCTATATTATAAGTATGTATTACAGAAGGATATGTATATTTCCTTCTGTTATACATGCTATATTATAAGTATGTATTACAGAAGGATATGTATATTTCCTTCTGTTATACATGCTATATTATAAGTATGTATTACAGAAGGATATGTATATTTCCTTCTGTTATACATGTTTATAAGTATGTATTACAGAAGGATATGTATATTTCCTTCTATTATACATGTTTATAAGTATGTATTACAGAAGGATATGTATATTTCCTTCTGTTATACATGTTTATAGTCCATACAAATAATTATGGATATTATTAGGGTTAAAGTTTTATCAAGATTTGTCATAATACCTTTTTTTTATGAACTGTACATGTAACAAAAATGGTTTACTAACCTTACTTACCCTTACTGTCGAGGTGTGATTGGTGGACGGTGTGTGTGTACTGTGTTGTAGTGTGGTTGTTGTTGTTGTTGTTGGTGTTGGTGTTGTGGAAGGTGGTGCCATGGGTTGTGTTAGTGTATACCCTGGTGGCAGAGGAGGGTAACCAGCGGGTGGGGTCACGGTCTGGTATTTGTTGTGTGTTGTGGTTGTGGTTGTGGTCTGGTGGTTGCTTGGTGTTGTGGTTGTGGAATTGTTGTCGTCAGCCGGTCGAGGTGGAAGAGGTTTGATCTGAAGGAACCAATGATATTATTATTATTATTATTATTATTATTATTATTATTATTGATATTATCATTATTGTTATTGATATTATTATTGATATTATTATTATTATTATTATTGTTATTGATATTATTATTATTGATATTATTGTTATTATTATTATTATTATTATTATTATTGATATTATTATTGTTATTATTATTATTACATGCAGCATTCCCCTAATTCCCCCCCCCCCCTTAATTAAGTGACTACAGTATAGTGTATAATGTATATGTATATAAACAATCTTAATGTATAATGTATATATATATAAACAATCTTAATGTATAATGTATATAAATAATCTTACCTTTATTCTAAACGGAGTAACAATTTCTGAAGCCATTTCTCCGAGGTTATGTTTATCTCTGTGATGATGTTTCTTTCTTTTCCTTCCACCTTCTGATTCCTTATCCTTGTCTTTCTTCTTCTTCTTGCTTCCGTCGCGGTGTCGCTTCTCCTTGCGGGGTGAGGTGGGGTCGTCCTCGGCACTGTGAAACGACTCCGAGGTCGGGGAGTGAAGCGAGGCAGCTGAAGGCAGTGATTCAACACTCGTATCAAGATGAATGGTTGATGCTGCCGACCGACGATGTGAACTAACTTCATTTACATCAGTTGTGGCATAACTTGTATGTTGTTGTTGTTGTTGTTGTTGTTGTTGTTGTTGTGAAGAGGTTGGGTCAGGGTCGCTTTGTTGTTGTTGTTGTTGTTGTTGTTGTTGTCGTCTGGTTCGCGTTGGTGAGGACAGCTGCTGTGGTTGTGTGTGCGTGTGTGTGTGTGTGATCTGAGCGGACAAAGTAGATGGTGTTCCTGTAGTAGTAGACATAGTAGTAGTAGTAGTAGTAGTAAGAGATGATGATGATGATGACACAATAGTACATGTAGATATTGGTACATCTCCAGCTTTCCTTCCTCTGCCTGTGTGTGTGTGTGTGTCAAGTGTCTCTGATGATGATGATGATAGCGGTGTTATTCCTTCTACTATCTTGTCTGTTGATATGGTGTTGGTGTTGGTGTTGTTGTTGGTGTTGGTGTCTGAGGGAGTACAACTCTCTCCTTCACCCTGGGATTTCCTTCTCTTTTTAGAACTACTTGCTTTTTTCACGTCGGTGGTGTTTCTTTTCCTCTTACTGGCTGCATCTGTTGTTGTTGTTGTTGTAGCTGTTGTTGTAGTAGTAGTAGCTGTTGTTGTTGTTGTTGTTGTTGTTGGTGAAGCTACCCCTGGATGGTATAGGTGGTGTGTAGGGGTATTGTCACCACCAGGGGAGGGACTTAATGTATTCACTAATGTATTCGATGTGACTGAACCACAAGTCTGGCTTTTGTTGTCAAGGAGAGACTCATTTACCTGTAAGATATTATTTATTTATTAATATATATATACAGTATACAACTTCAAATTAAATATATATACAGTATACAACTTCAAATTAAATATATATACAGTATACAACTTCAAATTAAAACATAATATAACAGTATACAACTTCAAATTAAAACACAATATATATACACACAGTTAAACTATAAATTAAATACATTAAGTACAATAAAATATAATATACGAGTAAAAGTAATATATAAAGACAAAAGTAATATATAAAGACAAAAGTAATATATAAAGACAAAAGTAATATATAAAGACAAAAGTAATATATAAAGACAAAAGTAATATATAAAGACAAAAGTAATATACGAATAAAAGTAATATATAAAGACAAAAGTAATATATAAAGACAAAAGTAATATACGAATAAAAGTAATATATAAAGTCAAAAGTAATAAATAAATACAAATATTACCTTGGATTCTGAAACAATTGAAGGTGAGAATTTGGCCGGTTCTTTAATATTCCTTCTTAGTCTGCGAGGGGCGGCTGTGTCAACCTCAGGGGCTTTGTCAGAGTCCGAGGATTTGCAACAGTCAGAGCATTGCCTGGTGATATAGACGGTGGTAAGGTATTATTAATTAAACTTGCTTGTCAGAGGAGAGAAGGTTTGTTATTTATTATATTCTGTTCAAAATAAAAATGTTTACCCACAATTGTATGTTCAGCAACAAAAATAAATAAATAAATAAATAATAAATAATGATAATATACAGTCATTTTGCCCACATCTATACCTTTAGCAACAATAACAAAATAATAAAAATAAAAATAATGAAAATAATAATAAAAATAATAATAATAATAATATGAACATAAAATTAGTAATAATATTAATAATAATAATATGAACATAAAATTAGTAATAATAATAATAATAATAACAATAATATAAACATAAAATAAATAATAATACTAATAATAATAATAATATGAACATAAAATAAATAATAATAATAATAATAATAATAATAATAATAATATGAACATAAAATTAATAATAATAATAATAATAACAATAATATGAACATAAAATAAATAATAATACTAATAATAATAATAATATGAACATAAAATCAATAATAATAATAATAATAATAATAATAATAATAATAACAATAATAATAACAATAATATGAACACAAAACTACTACTACTACTACTACTACTACTACTAATAATAATAATAATAATAATAATAATACTATAAAATTGTCTTACCATCCCATCTGTTTGGTTTTCTTAGGCATACGTGTGAGTGGTGGATCAAGACAGGAGAGATGGTAATGATGACTACAGGTATCACATTCTATTAAGAGGTGTTGTTCCTGAGTTCTCTGACACACACGACAACAACGATGATGTAGTGATGATGATGATGATGATAGACCTCCTCCTCCTCCACCCACCACACTGCCTAGAAGATCTGATGGATAGATAGATAAAAAAGGTTAGTTAGGGTCTATTTAATACGTTTGGTAGATAGATAGATAGATGACAGACCTCCTCCTCCACCCACCACACTTCCTATAAGATCTGTAGATAGATAGATAGATAGATAAAAAAGGTTAGTTAGGGTCTATTTAATACGTTTGGTAGATAGATAGATAGATGACAGACCTCCTCCACCACCCACCACACTGCCTAGAAGATCTGTAGATAGATAGATACATAGATAAAAAAGGTTAGTTAGGGTCTATTTAATACGTTTGATAGATAGATAGATAGATGACAGACCTCCTCCTCCACCCACCACACTGCCTAGAAGATCTGTAGATAGATAGATTATGTAAAGTATTGATGAATCATTATATTATTACCGTATGTAAAGTATTGTTGATTTATTATATTATTAACATTAATAATAGTATTGGTGCTTACTAACCTGTTGGTATGTAAAGTATTGATGAATCATTATATTATTAACATTATAAATAGTATTGGTGAATTATTATATTATTATTAACATTATAAATAGTATTGGTGCTTACTAACCTGTTATAAATAGTATTGGTGTTTACTAACCTGTTGGTAAGGGAGGCCAACATTCCCCTCCATGTCCAAGGTGAGTTATTATATTATTAACATTATAAATGGTAGTATTGGTGTTTACTAACCTGTTGGTAAGGGAGGCCAACATTCCCCTCCATGTCCAAGGTGAGTTATTATATTATTAACATTATTAATAGTATTGTTGCTTACTAACCTGTTATAAATAGTATTGGTGTTTACTAACCTGTTGGTAAGGGAGGCCAACATTCCCCTCCATGTCCAAGGTGAGTTATTATATTATTAACATTATAAATGGTAGTATTGGTGTTTACTAACCTGTTGGTAAGGGAGGCCAACATTCCCCTCCATGTCCAAGGTGAGTTATTATATTATTAACATTATAAATGGTGGTATTGGTGTTTACTAACCTGTTGGTAAGGGAGGCCAACATTCCCCTCCATGTCCAAGGTGAGTTATTATATTATTAACATTATAAATGGTAGTATTGGTGTTTACTAACCTGTTGGTAAGGGAGGCCAACATTCCCCTCCATGTCCAAGGTGAGTTTGATCAGCCATCATCATCTTAGCAGCAGCTTTGGTAATGATAGGACCCCTTAGACTACCCTTGGGGAGTGGCCTTGTAGGTAAGGGTGGACTAGGGGGGTTATGAAGGGCTGCTACTACAGGGGGAAGAGGTAATGGTCTCCCTGCCAACCCCTTCAGTAAGTCATGGAGTTCTAAGGCTTTGTTCAGTAATATATCATTGTCGGATTTGAGAATCTCACAGTCGGATTCCATGTCACTACATCTGGGAAAAAAAGATAGATAGAAAATTCAGAACCTTATAAAAAAAATATATAAAAACTTGATGAAAAATGTTGGACCTTATAAAAATAAAATATAAAAACTAGAATTATAAAATGATGAATAATTTTGGACTTTATAAAATATAGAAATATAAAATTATGAACAATTTTGGACCTTATAAATTAAAATATAAAAACTAGAAATATAAAATGATGAACAATGTAGGACCTTATAAATTAAAATATAAAAAATAGAAATATAAAATATATCAAGATTTGTCGCAATACCTTTTTTGGCAACTGTATCTATATTATTGTGTTTCTACTTACTTTATTCTCAACTGGGTTTCTTCCTGTACCAATTGTGAGTTTTCTGAGAGGAGTTGATCGAGTCGGTCTTTCATTTCGGCCAGCCTTGTGGTTCGGTCCAGATAATAACTGATAAACTCCACACTGTATGGAAGGAAGGAAGGAAATGGATGATAATAACTGATAAACTCCACACTGTATGGAAGGAAGGAAGGAAATGCATGATAATATTAATAAACTCCACACTGTATGGAAGGAAGGAAGGAAGGAAGGAAGGAAGGAAGGAAGGAAGGAAATGGATGATAATATTGATAAACTCCACACTGTATGGAAGGAAGGAAGGAAATGGATGATAATATTAATAAACTCCACACTGTATGGAAGGAAGGAAGGAAATGCATGATAATATTAATAAACTCCACTAAACTGTACATAGAAGGTCAACAACACTATCATATTAACTACTAAACTTTACATGGAAGGTCAACAATACTATCATATTAACTACTAAACTATACATAGAAGGTCAACAACACTATCATAATTTATTAACTACTAAACTATACATAGAAGGGCAACAACACTATTATACTCTACTTACTAAACTTTACATAGAAGGTCAACAATACTATCATATTAACTACTAAACTGTACATAGAAGGTCAACAACACTATCATATTAACTACTAAACTATACATAGAAGGTCAACAATACTATCATATTAACTACTAAACTATACATAGAAGGTCAACAACACTATCATATTAACTACTAAACTGTACATGGAAGATCAACAACACTATCATATTAACTACTAAACTATACATGGAAGGTCAACAATACTATCATATTAACTACTAAACTATACATGGAAGGGCAACAATACTATCATATTAACTACTAAACTATACATAGAAGGTCAACAATACTATTATACTCTACTTACTAAATACTAAACTTTACATGGAAGGTGGACAACAATACTATCATATTAACTAATATATAATAACTTACTTGAATGCTGGAGGTATATGCCATTTCTTTCTAATATCCCCCACATTACCAACATGTAAGGGTTGTGTTTCAGTACTGAGGCCCATCAGTTCTGTCTTGTGTAATAGTGAACGGAACAGTGAGGCCGAGGTGGATAGTGCTCTTGGCATCTTTTGGGTGGGGTCTGTACAAACGAGAGAAAAACTTAATTTAGGGGGTGCGGGAGTAGGGGGGGGGGGGATTTGGGTGCGGGAGTATATATAATATTATATATAACACTTATTTACTAACATCATAGATAGAGTTAATCAGTTATTTATTATATATACTCTCCTCTTTTTTTATTACATTATAGGTTGGTGAAGGGTTGTGTCACATAAAGTGAATTTCACATAAAGTAAATTGTACATTTCCATAAGAAATAATGGTACTTTAACTTGAAAATGGAGCCTAATGGTTCCTGTTATTTTAAGAGTTCGTGTAAATTGCATTTATTTAATTTTTTCCATGATGCGCACTATTTCAAATTCGCATAAAAAGAGAGTGTACTTAAATAATAATCAATATATATATATACAATAATATTATAATACTAACACCATGGAGTAGGTCTATTATTTTTATTAAAGAGATATTTGTCTCTATATCGTCCCAGTTTGCGTTGTATTCTGTCTTGTGTTTCTTGGCTGGACCCGGATTTATCAGCTTCTCCTTGCTTCATGTGTAACTGTAACGCCAGCCAGTTACGCTTACGACGCCTGTTACCAAGATACAGATACGGTTACAGTCATGGAAAAATACAGATACGGTTACAGTCATGGAAAAATACAGATACAGTTACAGTCATGGACATTAAGATTCAATACACAATATGGATAACTCAAATAACTTATTATTATTATTATTATTATTATTATTATTAGTAGTAGTAGTAGTAGTAGTAGTAGTAGTAGTAGTAGTAGTAGTAGTAGTAGTAGTAGTAGTAGTAGTAGTAGTAGTAGTAATAGTAGTAGTAGTAGTAGTAGTAGTAGTAGTAGTAGTAGTAGTAGTAGTAGTAGTAGTAGTAGTAGTAGTAGTAGTAGTAGTAGTAGTAGTAATAGTAGTAGTAATAGTAGTAGTAGTAGTAGTAGTAGCAGTAGTAGTAGTAATAGTAATAGTAGTAGTAGTATTGTAATATTATTTGTTTCCCTTCTCTATATATATTTAATTAAGTCTCACCTTATAAGTTCTCTGTCTGTGTGTAGTTTACAATGAGCATAATAAGGATCGGCTTGATCTGCCTCACCGTGATTCACCTCAGACAATAAACCTTCTCTTTGGGCACTGAAAAAAAACCGAAGGGACGAGAAAAAAAAA
>JAWZYT010000675.1:87500-90000 GCA_034508575.1 Petrolisthes manimaculis | reverse complement strand
TATTGGAGCTATAGATAGATAGATAGATAGATAGAAGTACAGTATTAGTGGTAAATTGGAGTAAATAATTCCTCCAAATTATACCAAACAATCACTATTATAATGATTATTTATTACTTATTTGAAAGATATTCTATTTTATTAAACTGTTAGATAGATAGATAGAAGTACAGTGCTAATTAGTGGTAAATTGGAGTAAATAATTCCTCCAAACTATACCAAACAATCACCATTATAATGATTATTTATTACTTATTTGAAAGATATTCTATTTTATTAAACTGTTAGATAGATAGATAGAAGTACAGTACTAATTAGTGGTAAATCGGAGTAAATAATTCCTTCAAACTATACCAAACAATCACCATTATAATGATTATTTATTACTTATTTGGAAGATATTCTATTTTATTAAACTGTTTCTGTTTCCTGGCATGGTTTTGAAGGAATCAAAACATTCCAATGTATCAAAAATATATAAAAAAAATCGACGAGTCTTGTGTGGAAAATGTTGATGTTAAATAAATCCAAAGTAAATTATTCCTTCAAACTATTACCAACCATTAATATACCTGTAAATATGAGTCTGTTTCCTAGCATGGTTTGGGAGGAATCAAAACACTCCAATGTATCAAAAATATATAATAGTTTTAATATGTTATCCCGGCACACAGTCAAATCCCCGCGGCCCCTCCCCCCCCTACCCCCGGCGTCACTTTTATTATCAATATTTCCTTCATTAAACCATTAATTATTTATATGTAACTATTATTAACACCATTAGAATGCATTAATAATATTCACTTTAGTGTTATTGTGTCCAACTTACCCATTGCCTGTAAAAATAATCCCACAGTATCATTTTTCCCAGCTTTGTTTTCATTCGCCATGGCTGGGCTGTCTGGAGGTTGCAGTATTGCCAGATCTACGTGGCTTCATTACCTTAACTTTAATTAATAATATCAGAAGTTTCCTATTTATCACAAAAAATATTTCCTTATTTTTTACTCTTGTCGATACCCGTATATATACATTCTTGATATATCGTCTGGTAGATATTTCCCCATTTACTCTTGAATAATCTTGATATAATTAATTTCCCCATTGGTGCCTCTAGCAAAAATAGTTCATACTTGGCAACACTTTACAGTGTGTGGCGTCTGCTGCCTTGATTATAATAAATGGATGGTATGGTAAAATAAAAAACAATCCTATCGCCATGATGCTACTCTAATATGTTACTTAATTACCCTTATTAATGAGATAAAATACTCCTGTTTAGTTAAAATTAATTAATCCGATTATAACGTCTGTTGTCTCGTCTCTAATCACTTAAAAATCAGTAATAATAGTAAGGAAAGGAGAAGCCATTTTGCCGCCATGATGCTGCTCTATTTAGCACATTGGAGGAAGATATAATTATATTTTTTTTTATATATATTCCCTGATGGATGAAAAAATAAATGATCAGCAAATATATAATGAAGAATTGTGGGAATTTAGAATTGAACAACTAAAATTTAAAAAGTAAATTCGTGCCGTTACAAAGGTTAATTAATTAAACCCCAAATATCATTACAGTAGTTATTTCATATTATGATTCATATATATTAAAATTCATATAATGATTAGTATATTAATTAAAATTCTCCTCTAATTTTCAACAACACCTATATGCACACACACACACACACAACTTATATAATATAATAATACACACACATACAGGTATTTATACGTACACACACACATATATATAATAATACACACACACAATAATAATACTCACACAAACTACACATTTTCATCCTCAAATTAAAAAAAAGATAAAACTTCAAATTAAAAAAACATACTTTCATATTAAAAAAAAAAATTGAACTTGAGTACTGATGCCTTTGTATTATCTAAAGTTAAAAATATAGTGTAGGTGGTATTATTAAAAAATATCAAATTTATCATACATTTATAAAGCAAAAGTATGTATCTAATTATTTATTTATGGCGATAACTTAAATAAATTTGAGATGTCACGGTTTGCGGCGTCGCCGCACCGCGTTGCTCCTCGCCGCAAAAACGCACGAGTGCGACTGAAAATGTAAACAAACAAAGCTGCAGCGATGCCAGGGAAAATGTTCTTGTTTTAGAAAATGTTGAAGTTCACACACGATGATTTAGTAAATATTGTTCAAAAGTAAACAGAAAAGTTTATACTTGACGAAAATTATAAAAAAATCGCCAACGTTCAAGAATAAACAGGAAATAATATATTGAGGTAAAAATGGAAATTCTAAATGTAAAGTTAGAGCTATATAATAGTCAAGGGGTTCTGGCAACACTGTAAAGATGGCGTCAAGAGGCACAGAGAAAGCTTTGAGTTTATTAAGCCGGCTGCCCAGAATTGAACTTCAGAACTTAAAACCGAATCCAGGAGCTAAGAAAAACGTAATATATTAATTAAAGATTATATTTGATTAGTTATTATTATCAGTAAATGTGATTG
>JAWZYT010000675.1:0-72500 GCA_034508575.1 Petrolisthes manimaculis | reverse complement strand
AGCAGGAAGACCTCAGACAGCTGACTCCAACCCCCCACCCACTGCTGCTCACAGGGGTGGTAACCTGTGGTATTTTTAAGTGTCCCGAGCAAGGATCCAACGCTGGGCCACAGAATTGCAGCCACAGACTTTACCACTGTGCTAGCCAGAGGCTAAATGATTCGTGTTTTTTTTTTTCATTATATATTCGTGTTATTTTTTCATTATCTATTCATGTTTTTTTTTTCTAACTAATGATTCGTGTTTTTTTTTTATATATATATTCGTTTTTTTTTCTAACTAATGATTCGTGTTTTTTTTTTATTATATATTCGTGTTTTTTTTTATAACTAATGATTCGTGTTTTTTTTTCATTATATATTCGTGTTTTTTTTCAATTATCTATTCATGTTATTTTTCTTCTAACTAGTGATTTGTGTTTTTTTTATATATATATATTCGTGTTTTTTTTTTTCTAACTAATGATTCGTGTTTTTTTTTCATTATATATTCGTGTTTTCTTTTTTCTAACTAATGATTCGTGTTTTTTTTTCATTATATATTCGTGTTTTCTTTTTTCTAACTAATGATTCGTGTTTTTTTTTCATTATATATTCGTGTTTTCTTTTTTCTAACTAATGATTCGTGTGTTTTTTTATCTATTCATGTTTTGTTTTTTTCTAACTAATGATTCGTGTTTTTTTTTATATATATATTTGTTTGTTTTTTTCTAACTAATGATTCGTGTTTTTTTTTATATATATATTCGTTTTTTTCTTCTAACTAATGATTCGTGTTTTTTTTTATATATATATTCGTGTTTTTTCTACTAACTAATGATTCGTGTTTTTTTTTATATATATTCTTGTTATTTTTATTTTTGTTTTTCTAACCAATGCTTCGTGTGTTTTTTTCATTATCTATTAATGTTTTATTATTATATATGTATTATTATTATATATGTATACTTTTTATGTATAGTATGTATTTATATTTTTGTGCATTTTATATTTGAATATTATCGTATGTGTGTGTGTGTGTTAGTAAACCTTTTTGGAAATTCTCTCTATGTATTCCATATGTGCTCAACATTTATTTATACATACACACACACATTAATGTTGCTTGTTTTTATATATATATATATATATATATTTTAAACTTTTTTTTTTTTTTTTTTTTTTTTTTTTTTTTTTTTAACCTCATGAAGTCAAAAACCAAAATATATTAACGTTCGTTTTCTTCTTTACAGATTGAGCAACGGCTAAGAAGAGGACGGTTGGTAAATATATCACCACATATACACACATATATACAAACTCCTTAGATAAACTTATTGTTATAACGTAATAATAATAATAATAATAATAATTAATAATAATAACTTGAGTTCATTTGTAGGTCAGATGATTACAACCTTAAATATGTACAGGATCATACAGGTTGTATATTTATTATAGAATTTATGAATATAGTTTATGAATATAGGTATAGGTAGGTAGGGTATAGGTGTTAAATTATCTTATACGTCACTCTGTATTTCCTTACAGCATGTATGGACTACGACAAGAGCAACTACCCAACTACGACTACCCAAGCAAGAAGATGGAAACAAGAGGATGCAGACCACTACAGGTGATTTACTTATTATAGATTGACTGGGTATTACAGCATCAAGGCAATCTTTTGTTTACCTTCTCTTTATTTACTCAAGACATTTGTTTGGAATAGGTTGGTGTGGGAGAGACGTAATAATAATAATAATAATAATAATAATAATTAAAAAAAAAAAAAAAAAAAAAAAAAGGGACATTGGTTTCACGAAAATCATTGACATAAATATCGAAAGTGTAGAAATGGTTACATAACAAACAGCCTTTGAGTAACTGCTTTTTTTTATTTAGTTAGTTTTCTCTAACGTGCAGAATGCAATCTCAAACTTTGCAGGCGTTTTTCTGGAAATAATGGTTGGTGAACTTTGATATCAATAAGCTCTGTTATTATAAACTATAGAAGGATCGTATGTATAGCATTCAAAAGCTCGTAAAAAGTTCTATAAATACACCGTTGGGAATTTACAAAATCCATCGTTTTCGTATGGCTATTTTTTTTTAATCGGAAAAATAACAAAAAAATGTTTGTATAACTTTCTATTTCTCAAACTTGCGACGGTGAAAGTTTAGATATACTTTCTGTGAGTTTATTCAATTGCACAGCAAGATGATTTAATTGGGATTGCAGAAGATAGAGTTTTAGTAATGATATAATTTAGGCCTAAAAAAAATCGTAACTTTAAAACCAGAAGACTGATTTTCAATTGTGAAGTACGTATCATTATTATTATTATTATCTTATACGTCACTCTGTATGTCCTTATAGCATGTATGGACTACGACAAGAGGACCCAAGCAAGAAGATGGAAACAAGAGGAAACAAGAGGAAACAAGAGGTGATTTACTTATTATAGATTGACTATATTTTATTTGGATATATGATGGTGATAATAATTAGACTGTGAATATAGGTATAGGTAGGTAGGGTATAGGTGTTAAATTATCTTATACGTCACTCTGTATTTCCTTACAGCATGTATGGACTACGACAAGAGCAACTACCCAACTACGACTACCCAAGCAAGAAGATGGAAACAAGAGGATGCAGACCACTACAGGTGATTTACTTATTATAGATTGACTGGGTATTACAGCATCAAGGCAATCTTTTGTTTACCTTCTCTTTATTTACTCAAGACATTTGTTTGGAATAGGTTGGTGTGGGAGAGACGTAATAATAATAATAATAATAATAATAATAATAATAATTAAAAAAAAAAAAAAAAAAAAAAAAAAGGGACATTGGTTTCACGAAAATCATTGACATAAATATCGAAAGTGTAGAAATGGTTACATAACAAACAGCCTTTGAGTAACTGCTTTTTTTTATTTAGTTAGTTTTCTCTAACGTGCAGAATGCAATCTCAAACTTTGCAGGCGTTTTTCTGGAAATAATGGTTGGTGAACTTTGATATCAATAAGCTCTGTTATTATAAACTATAGAAGGATCGTATGTATAGCATTCAAAAGCTCGTAAAAAGTTCTATAAATTCACCGTTGGGAATTTACAAAATCCATCGTTTTCGTATGGCTATTTTTTTTTAATCGGAAAAATAACAAAAAAATGTTTGTATAACTTTCTATTTCTCAAACTTGCGACGGTGAAAGTTTAGATATACTTTCTGTGAGTTTATTCAATTGCACAGCAAGATGATTTAATTGGGATTGTAGAAGATAGAGTTTTAGTAATGATATAATTTAGGCCTAAAAAAAATCGTAACTTTAAAACCAGAAGACTGATTTTCAATTGTGAAGTACGTATCATTATTATTATTATTATCTTATACGTCACTCTGTATGTCCTTATAGCATGTATGGACTACGACAAGAGGACCCAAGCAAGAAGATGGAAACAAGAGGAAACAAGAGGAAACAAGAGGTGATTTACTTATTATAGATTGACTATATTTTATTTGGATATATGATGGTGATAATAATTAGACTGTGAATATAGGTATAGGTAGGTAGGGTATAGGTGTTAAATTATCTTATACGTCACTCTGTATTTCCTTACAGCATGTATGGACTACGACAAGAGCAACTACCCAACTACGACTACCCAAGCAAGAAGATGGAAACAAGAGGATGCAGACCACTACAGGTGATTTACTTATTATAGATTGACTGGGTATTACAGCATCAAGGCAATCTTTTGTTTACCTTCTCTTTATTTACTCAAGACATTTGTTTGGAATAGGTTGGTGTGGGAGAGACGTAATAATAATAATAATAATAATAATAATAATAATTAAAAAAAAAAAAAAAAAAAAAAAAAAAAGGGACATTGGTTTCACGAAAATCATTGACATAAATATCGAAAGTGTAGAAATGGTTACATAACAAACAGCCTTTGAGTAACTGCTTTTTTTTATTTAGTTAGTTTTCTCTAACGTGCAGAATGCAATCTCAAACTTTGCAGGCGTTTTTCTGGAAATAATGGTTGGTGAACTTTGATATCAATAAGCTCTGTTATTATAAACTATAGAAGGATCGTATGTATAGCATTCAAAAGCTCGTAAAAAGTTCTATAAATTCACCGTTGGGAATTTACAAAATCCATCGTTTTCGTATGGCTATTTTTTTTTAATCGGAAAAATAACAAAAAAATGTTTGTATAACTTTCTATTTCTCAAACTTGCGACGGTGAAAGTTTAGATATACTTTCTGTGAGTTTATTCAATTGCACAGCAAGAGGATTTAATTGGGATTGTAGAAGATAGAGTTTTAGTAATGATATAATTTAGGCCTAAAAAAAATCGTAACTTTAAAACCAGAAGACTGATTTTCAATTGTGAAGTACGTATCATTATTATTATTATTATCTTATACGTCACTCTGTATGTCCTTATAGCATGTATGGACTACGACAAGAGGACCCAAGCAAGAAGATGGAAACAAGAGGAAACAAGAGGAAACAAGAGGTGATTTACTTATTATAGATTGACTATATTTTATTTGGATATATGATGGTGATAATAATTAGACTGTGAATATAGGTATAGGTAGGTAGGGTATAGGTGTTAAATTATCTTATACGTCACTCTGTATTTCCTTACAGCATGTATGGACTACGACAAGAGCAACTACCCAACTACGACTACCCAAGCAAGAAGATGGAAACAAGAGGATGCAGACCACTACAGGTGATTTACTTATTATAGATTGACTGGGTATTACAGCATCAAGGCAATCTTTTGTTTACCTTCTCTTTATTTACTCAAGACATTTGTTTGGAATAGGTTGGTGTGGGAGAGACGTAATAATTATAATAATAATAATAATAATAATAATAATAATAATTAAAAAAAAAAAAAAAAAAAAAAAAAAAGGGACATTGGTTTCACGAAAATCATTGACATAAATATCGAAAGTGTAGAAATGGTTACATAACAAACAGCCTTTGAGTAACTGCTTTTTTTTATTTAGTTAGTTTTCTCTAACGTGCAGAATGCAATCTCAAACTTTGCAGGCGTTTTTCTGGAAATAATGGTTGGTGAACTTTGATATCAATAAGCTCTGTTATTATAAACTATAGAAGGATCGTATGTATAGCATTCAAAAGCTCGTAAAAAGTTCTATAAATTCACCGTTGGGAATTTACAAAATCCATCGTTTTCGTATGGCTATTTTTTTTTTAATCGGAAAAATAACAAAAAAATGTTTGTATAACTTTCTATTTCTCAAACTTGCGACGGTGAAAGTTTAGATATACTTTCTGTGAGTTTATTCAATTGCACAGCAAGAGGATTTAATTGGGATTGTAGAAGATAGTTTTAGTAATGATATAATTTAGGCCTAAAAAAAATCGTAACTTTAAAACCAGAAGACTGATTTTCAATTGTGAAGTACGTATCATTATTATTATTATTATCTTATACGTCACTCTGTATGCCCTTATAGCATGTATGGACTACGACAAGAGGACCCAAGCAAGAAGATGGAAACAAGAGGAAACAAGAGGAAACAAGAGGTGATTTACTTATTATAGATTGACTATATTTTATTTGGATATATGATGGTGATAATAATTAGACTGTGAATATAGGTATAGGTAGGTAGGGTATAGGTGTTAAATTATCTTATACGTCACAATGTATTTCCTTACAGCATGTATGGACTACGACAAGAGCAACTACCCAACTACGACTACCCAAGCAAGAAGATGGAAACAAGAGGATGCAGACCACTACAGGTGATTTACTTATTATATCTATAGGTGTGACGCCTCCCCCCCCCTCCCCGGGACCTCCCCCCAAAGGGGTGGCCACGGCAGAAAAGTCTCCAGTCTTCCCTGTTCCAACACTCCCTCCTTACTCCCTACTCCCTCTCATGTTACTCTCCTTTACATACTCCCTCCTTACTCCCTACTCCCTCTCATGTTACTCTCCTTTACATACTCCCTCCTCCCTCTCATGTTACTCTCCTTTACATACTCCCTCCTTACTCCCTCCTCCCTCTCATGTTACTCTCCTTTACATACTCCCTCCTTACTCCCTCCTCCCTCTCATGTTACTCTCCTTTACATACTCCCTCCTTACTCCCTCCTCCCTCTCATGTTACTCTCCTTTACATACTCCCTCCTTACTTACTGGATATTATGATGATGGTGATAATAATGAGACGGTGAATATAGAATTAGGTAGAGAGAGAGAGAGAGAGAGAGAGAGAGAGAGAGAGAGAGAGATTAAGGCAGAGTGAGGCATGATTTGTTATTATTATTATCTTATACGTCACTCTGTATTTCCTTATAGCATGTATGGACTTCAACAAGAGGATGACACAAGCAAGAAGATGGAAACAAGAGGAAACAAGAGGTGATTTATTTATTATAGATTGACTATATTATTTTATTTGGATAATTATATGATGGTGATAATAATTAGACAGTGAATATAGAATCAGGTATAGAATTAGGTACTATGGGTATCTCAAACCATTTACTGTCTAATGTTTTCACGTTCACATAATATGATATTATTGTTTTAATTAAATATATAGTGTGTAGCTACTTGTAGTAAATTAAAAGATGATAGTTAACCTATTTATTGTAAAGTTTATCATCTAGCTAAGGAACAGAGGGATGGAAGCTGTCAAACTCTTACCTGAGTTACCCCTATATGGAGGATTATATTTGACCACGACTGTAGGTAGGGTATAGGTATAGGTATAGGTAGGTAGGGTATAGGTAGGTAGGGTATAGGTATAGGTAGGTAGGGTATAGGTATAGGTATAGGTAGGTAGGGTATAGGTATAGGTAGGTAGGGTATAGGTATAGGTAGGTAGGGTATAGGTATAGGTAGGTAGGGTATAGGTATAGGTAGGTAGGGTATAGGTGTTAAATTATCTTATACGTCACTCTGTATTTCCTTACAGCATGTATGGACTACGACAAGAGCAACTACCCAACTACGACTACCCAAGCAAGAAGATGGAAACAAGAGGATGCAGACCACTACAGGTGATTTACTTATTATAGATTGACTGGGTATTACAGCCCCAAGGCAATCTTTTGTTTACCTTCTCTTTATTTACTCAAGACATTTGTTTGGAATAGGTTGGTGTGGGAGAGACGTAATAATAATAATAATAATAATAATAATAATTAAAAAAAAAAAAAAGAAAAAAAAAAAAAAGGGACATTGGTTTCACGAAAATCATTGACATAAATATCGAAAGTGTAGAAATGGTTACATAACAAACAGCCTTTGAGTAACTGCTTTTTTTTATTTAGTTAGTTTTCTCTAACGTGCAGAATGCAATCTCAAACTTTGCAGGCGTTTTTCTGGAAATAATGGTTGGTGAACTTTGATATCAATAAGCTCTGTTATTATAAACTATAGAAGGATCGTATGTATAGCATTCAAAAGCTCGTAAAAAGTTCTATAAATTCACCGTTGGGAATTTACAAAATCCATCGTTTTCGTATGGCTATTTTTTTTTAATCGGAAAAATAACAAAAAAATGTTTGTATAACTTTCTATTTCTCAAACTTGCGACGGTGAAAGTTTAGATATACTTTCTGTGAGTTTATTCAATTGCACAGCAAGATGATTTAATTGGGATTGTAGAAGATAGAGTTTTAGTAATGATATAATTTAGGCCTAAAAAAAATCGTAACTTTAAAACCAGAAGACTGATTTTCAATTGTGAAGTACGTATCATTATTATTATTATTATCTTATACGTCACTCTGTATGTCCTTATAGCATGTATGGACTACGACAAGAGGACCCAAGCAAGAAGATGGAAACAAGAGGAAACAAGAGGAAACAAGAGGTGATTTACTTATTATAGATTGACTATATTTTATTTGGATATATGATGGTGATAATAATTAGACTGTGAATATAGGTATAGGTAGGTAGGGTATAGGTGTTAAATTATCTTATACGTCACTCTGTATTTCCTTACAGCATGTATGGACTACGACAAGAGCAACTACCCAACTACGACTACCCAAGCAAGAAGATGGAAACAAGAGGATGCAGACCACTACAGGTGATTTACTTATTATAGATTGACTGGGTATTACAGCATCAAGGCAATCTTTTGTTTACCTTCTCTTTATTTACTCAAGACATTTGTTTGGAATAGGTTGGTGTGGGAGAGACGTAATAATAATAATAATAATAATAATAATAATAATAATTAAAAAAAAAAAAAAAAAAAAAAAAAAAAAGGGACATTGGTTTCACGAAAATCATTGACATAAATATCGAAAGTGTAGAAATGGTTACATAACAAACAGCCTTTGAGTAACTGCTTTTTTTTATTTAGTTAGTTTTCTCTAACGTGCAGAATGCAATCTCAAACTTTGCAGGCGTTTTTCTGGAAATAATGGTTGGTGAACTTTGATATCAATAAGCTCTGTTATTATAAACTATAGAAGGATCGTATGTATAGCATTCAAAAGCTCGTAAAAAGTTCTATAAATTCACCGTTGGGAATTTACAAAATCCATCGTTTTCGTATGGCTATTTTTTTTTTAATCGGAAAAATAACAAAAAAATGTTTGTATAACTTTCTATTTCTCAAACTTGCGACGGTGAAAGTTTAGATATACTTTCTGTGAGTTTATTCAATTGCACAGCAAGATGATTTAATTGGGATTGTAGAAGATAGAGTTTTAGTAATGATATAATTTAGGCCTAAAAAAAATCGTAACTTTAAAACCAGAAGACTGATTTTCAATTGTGAAGTACGTATCATTATTATTATTATTATCTTATACGTCACTCTGTATGTCCTTATAGCATGTATGGACTACGACAAGAGGACCCAAGCAAGAAGATGGAAACAAGAGGAAACAAGAGGAAACAAGAGGTGATTTACTTATTATAGATTGACTATATTTTATTTGGATATATGATGGTGATAATAATTAGACTGTGAATATAGGTATAGGTAGGTAGGGTATAGGTGTTAAATTATCTTATACGTCACTCTGTATTTCCTTACAGCATGTATGGACTACGACAAGAGCAACTACCCAACTACGACTACCCAAGCAAGAAGATGGAAACAAGAGGATGCAGACCACTACAGGTGATTTACTTATTATAGATTGACTGGGTATTACAGCATCAAGGCAATCTTTTGTTTACCTTCTCTTTATTTACTCAAGACATTTGTTTGGAATAGGTTGGTGTGGGAGAGACGTAATAATAATAATAATAATAATAATAATAATAATAATTAAAAAAAAAAAAAAAAAAAAAAAAGGGACATTGGTTTCACGAAAATCATTGACATAAATATCGAAAGTGTAGAAATGGTTACATAACAAACAGCCTTTGAGTAACTGCTTTTTTTTATTTAGTTAGTTTTCTCTAACGTGCAGAATGCAATCTCAAACTTTGCAGGCGTTTTTCTGGAAATAATGGTTGGTGAACTTTGATATCAATAAGCTCTGTTATTATAAACTATAGAAGGATCGTATGTATAGCATTCAAAAGCTCGTAAAAAGTTCTATAAATTCACCGTTGGGAATTTACAAAATCCATCGTTTTCGTATGGCTATTTTTTTTTAATCGGAAAAATAACAAAAAAATGTTTGTATAACTTTCTATTTCTCAAACTTGCGACGGTGAAAGTTTAGATATACTTTCTGTGAGTTTATTCAATTGCACAGCAAGAGGATTTAATTGGGATTGTAGAAGATAGAGTTTTAGTAATGATATAATTTAGGCCTAAAAAAAATCGTAACTTTAAAACCAGAAGACTGATTTTCAATTGTGAAGTACGTATCATTATTATTATTATTATCTTATACGTCACTCTGTATGTCCTTATAGCATGTATGGACTACGACAAGAGGACCCAAGCAAGAAGATGGAAACAAGAGGAAACAAGAGGAAACAAGAGGTGATTTACTTATTATAGATTGACTATATTTTATTTGGATATATGATGGTGATAATAATTAGACTGTGAATATAGGTATAGGTAGGTAGGGTATAGGTGTTAAATTATCTTATACGTCACTCTGTATTTCCTTACAGCATGTATGGACTACGACAAGAGCAACTACCCAACTACGACTACCCAAGCAAGAAGATGGAAACAAGAGGATGCAGACCACTACAGGTGATTTACTTATTATAGATTGACTGGGTATTACAGCATCAAGGCAATCTTTTGTTTACCTTCTCTTTATTTACTCAAGACATTTGTTTGGAATAGGTTGGTGTGGGAGAGACGTAATAATAATAATAATAATAATAATAATAATAATTAAAAAAAAAAAAAAAAAAAAAAAAAGGGACATTGGTTTCACGAAAATCATTGACATAAATATCGAAAGTGTAGAAATGGTTACATAACAAACAGCCTTTGAGTAACTGCTTTTTTTTATTTAGTTAGTTTTCTCTAACGTGCAGAATGCAATCTCAAACTTTGCAGGCGTTTTTCTGGAAATAATGGTTGGTGAACTTTGATATCAATAAGCTCTGTTATTATAAACTATAGAAGGATCGTATGTATAGCATTCAAAAGCTCGTAAAAAGTTCTATAAATTCACCGTTGGGAATTTACAAAATCCATCGTTTTCGTATGGCTATTTTTTTTTAATCGGAAAAATAACAAAAAAATGTTTGTATAACTTTCTATTTCTCAAACTTGCGACGGTGAAAGTTTAGATATACTTTCTGTGAGTTTATTCAATTGCACAGCAAGAGGATTTAATTGGGATTGTAGAAGATAGAGTTTTAGTAATGATATAATTTAGGCCTAAAAAAAATCGTAACTTTAAAACCAGAAGACTGATTTTCAATTGTGAAGTACGTATCATTATTATTATTATTATCTTATACGTCACTCTGTATGCCCTTATAGCATGTATGGACTACGACAAGAGGACCCAAGCAAGAAGATGGAAACAAGAGGAAACAAGAGGAAACAAGAGGTGATTTACTTATTATAGATTGACTATATTTTATTTGGATATATGATGGTGATAATAATTAGACTGTGAATATAGGTATAGGTAGGTAGGGTATAGGTGTTAAATTATCTTATACGTCACTCTGTATTTCCTTACAGCATGTATGGACTACGACAAGAGCAACTACCCAACTACGACTACCCAAGCAAGAAGATGGAAACAAGAGGATGCAGACCACTACAGGTGATTTACTTATTATAGATTGACTGGGTATTACAGCCCCAAGGCAATCTTTTGTTTACCTTCTCTTTATTTACTCAAGACATTTGTTTGGAATAGGTTGGTGTGGGAGAGACGTAATAATAATAATAATAATAATAATAATAATAATTATAATTAAAAAAAAAAAAAAAAAAAAAAAAAAAAGGGACATTGGTTTCACGAAAATCATTGACATAAATATCGAAAGTGTAGAAATGGTTACATAACAAACAGCCTTTGAGTAACTGCTTTTTTTTATTTAGTTAGTTTTCTCTAACGTGCAGAATGCAATCTCAAACTTTGCAGGCGTTTTTCTGGAAATAATGGTTGGTGAACTTTGATATCAATAAGCTCTGTTATTATAAACTATAGAAGGATCGTATGTATAGCATTCAAAAGCTCGTAAAAAGTTCTATAAATTCACCGTTGGGAATTTACAAAATCCATCGTTTTCGTATGGCTATTTTTTTTTAATCGGAAAAATAACAAAAAAATGTTTGTATAACTTTCTATTTCTCAAACTTGCGACGGTGAAAGTTTAGATATACTTTCTGTGAGTTTATTCAATTGCACAGCAAGAGGATTTAATTGGGATTGTAGAAGATAGAGTTTTAGTAATGATATAATTTAGGCCTAAAAAAAATCGTAACTTTAAAACCAGAAGACTGATTTTCAATTGTGAAGTACGTATCATTATTATTATTATTATCTTATACGTCACTCTGTATGCCCTTATAGCATGTATGGACTACGACAAGAGGACCCAAGCAAGAAGATGGAAACAAGAGGAAACAAGAGGAAACAAGAGGTGATTTACTTATTATAGATTGACTATATTTTATTTGGATATATGATGGTGATAATAATTAGACTGTGAATATAGGTATAGGTAGGTAGGGTATAGGTGTTAAATTATCTTATACGTCACTCTGTATTTCCTTACAGCATGTATGGACTACGACAAGAGCAACTACCCAACTACGACTACCCAAGCAAGAAGATGGAAACAAGAGGATGCAGACCACTACAGGTGATTTACTTATTATAGATTGACTGGGTATTACAGCATCAAGGCAATCTTTTGTTTACCTTCTCTTTATTTACTCAAGACATTTGTTTGGAATAGGTTGGTGTGGGAGAGACGTAATAATAATAATAATAATAATAATAATAATAATAATTAAAAAAAAAAAAAAAAAAAAAAAAAAGGGACATTGGTTTCACGAAAATCATTGACATAAATATCGAAAGTGTAGAAATGGTTACATAACAAACAGCCTTTGAGTAACTGCTTTTTTTTATTTAGTTAGTTTTCTCTAACGTGCAGAATGCAATCTCAAACTTTGCAGGCGTTTTTCTGGAAATAATGGTTGGTGAACTTTGATATCAATAAGCTCTGTTATTATAAACTATAGAAGGATCGTATGTATAGCATTCAAAAGCTCGTAAAAAGTTCTATAAATTCACCGTTGGGAATTTACAAAATCCATCGTTTTCGTATGGCTATTTTTTTTTTAATCGGAAAAATAACAAAAAAATGTTTGTATAACTTTCTATTTCTCAAACTTGCGACGGTGAAAGTTTAGATATACTTTCTGTGAGTTTATTCAATTGCACAGCAAGAGGATTTAATTGGGATTGTAGAAGATAGAGTTTTAGTAATGATATAATTTAGGCCTAAAAAAAATCGTAACTTTAAAACCAGAAGACTGATTTTCAATTGTGAAGTACGTATCATTATTATTATTATTATCTTATACGTCACTCTGTATGCCCTTATAGCATGTATGGACTACGACAAGAGGACCCAAGCAAGAAGATGGAAACAAGAGGAAACAAGAGGAAACAAGAGGTGATTTACTTATTATAGATTGACTATATTTTATTTGGATATATGATGGTGATAATAATTAGACTGTGAATATAGGTATAGGTAGGTAGGGTATAGGTGTTAAATTATCTTATACGTCACTCTGTATTTCCTTACAGCATGTATGGACTACGACAAGAGCAACTACCCAACTACGACTACCCAAGCAAGAAGATGGAAACAAGAGGATGCAGACCACTACAGGTGATTTACTTATTATAGATTGACTGGGTATTACAGCATCAAGGCAATCTTTTGTTTACCTTCTCTTTATTTACTCAAGACATTTGTTTGGAATAGGTTGGTGTGGGAGAGACTTAATAATAATAATAATAATAATAATAATAATAATTAAAAAAAAAAAAAAAAAAAAAAAAAAAGGGACATTGGTTTCACGAAAATCATTGACATAAATATCGAAAGTGTAGAAATGGTTACATAACAAACAGCCTTTGAGTAACTGCTTTTTTTTATTTAGTTAGTTTTCTCTAACGTGCAGAATGCAATCTCAAACTTTGCAGGCGTTTTTCTGGAAATAATGGTTGGTGAACTTTGATATCAATAAGCTCTGTTATTATAAACTATAGAAGGATCGTATGTATAGCATTCAAAAGCTCGTAAAAAGTTCTATAAATTCACCGTTGGGAATTTACAAAATCCATCGTTTTCGTATGGCTATTTTTTTTTTAATCGGAAAAATAACAAAAAAATGTTTGTATAACTTTCTATTTCTCAAACTTGCGACGGTGAAAGTTTAGATATACTTTCTGTGAGTTTATTCAATTGCACAGCAAGATGATTTAATTGGGATTGTAGAAGATAGAGTTTTAGTAATGATATAATTTAGGCCTAAAAAAAATCGTAACTTTAAAACCAGAAGACTGATTTTCAATTGTGAAGTACGTATCATTATTATTATTATTATCTTATACGTCACTCTGTATGTCCTTATAGCATGTATGGACTACGACAAGAGGACCCAAGCAAGAAGATGGAAACAAGAGGAAACAAGAGGAAACAAGAGGTGATTTACTTATTATAGATTGACTATATTTTATTTGGATATATGATGGTGATAATAATTAGACTGTGAATATAGGTATAGGTAGGTAGGGTATAGGTGTTAAATTATCTTATACGTCACTCTGTATTTCCTTACAGCATGTATGGACTACGACAAGAGCAACTACCCAACTACGACTACCCAAGCAAGAAGATGGAAACAAGAGGATGCAGACCACTACAGGTGATTTACTTATTATAGATTGACTGGGTATTACAGCATCAAGGCAATCTTTTGTTTACCTTCTCTTTATTTACTCAAGACATTTGTTTGGAATAGGTTGGTGTGGGAGAGACGTAATAATAATAATAATAATAATAATAATAATAATAATAATTAAAAAAAAAAAAAAAAAAAAAAAGGGACATTGGTTTCACGAAAATCATTGACATAAATATCGAAAGTGTAGAAATGGTTACATAACAAACAGCCTTTGAGTAACTGCTTTTTTTTATTTAGTTAGTTTTCTCTAACGTGCAGAATGCAATCTCAAACTTTGCAGGCGTTTTTCTGGAAATAATGGTTGGTGAACTTTGATATCAATAAGCTCTGTTATTATAAACTATAGAAGGATCGTATGTATAGCATTCAAAAGCTCGTAAAAAGTTCTATAAATTCACCGTTGGGAATTTACAAAATCCATCGTTTTCGTATGGCTATTTTTTTTTTAATCGGAAAAATAACAAAAAAATGTTTGTATAACTTTCTATTTCTCAAACTTGCGACGGTGAAAGTTTAGATATACTTTCTGTGAGTTTATTCAATTGCACAGCAAGATGATTTAATTGGGATTGTAGAAGATAGTTTTAGTAATGATATAATTTAGGCCTAAAAAAAATCGTAACTTTAAAACCAGAAGACTGATTTTCAATTGTGAAGTACGTATCATTATTATTATTATTATCTTATACGTCACTCTGTATGTCCTTATAGCATGTATGGACTACGACAAGAGGACCCAAGCAAGAAGATGGAAACAAGAGGAAACAAGAGGTGATTTACTTATTATAGATTGACTATATTTTATTTGGATATATGATGGTGATAATAATTAGACTGTGAATATAGGTATAGGTAGGTAGGGTATAGGTGTTAAATTATCTTATACGTCACTCTGTATTTCCTTACAGCATGTATGGACTACGACAAGAGCAACTACCCAACTACGACTACCCAAGCAAGAAGATGGAAACAAGAGGATGCAGACCACTACAGGTGATTTACTTATTATAGATTGACTGGGTATTACAGCATCAAGGCAATCTTTTGTTTACCTTCTCTTTATTTACTCAAGACATTTGTTTGGAATAGGTTGGTGTGGGAGAGACGTAATAATAATAATAATAATAATAATAATAATAATAATTAAAAAAAAAAAAAAAAAAAAAAAAAAAGGGACATTGGTTTCACGAAAATCATTGACATAAATATCGAAAGTGTAGAAATGGTTACATAACAAACAGCCTTTGAGTAACTGCTTTTTTTTATTTAGTTAGTTTTCTCTAACGTGCAGAATGCAATCTCAAACTTTGCAGGCGTTTTTCTGGAAATAATGGTTGGTGAACTTTGATATCAATAAGCTCTGTTATTATAAACTATAGAAGGATCGTATGTATAGCATTCAAAAGCTCGTAAAAAGTTCTATAAATTCACCGTTGGGAATTTACAAAATCCATCGTTTTCGTATGGCTATTTTTTTTTAATCGGAAAAATAACAAAAAAATGTTTGTATAACTTTCTATTTCTCAAACTTGCGACGGTGAAAGTTTAGATATACTTTCTGTGAGTTTATTCAATTGCACAGCAAGATGATTTAATTGGGATTGTAGAAGATAGAGTTTTAGTAATGATATAATTTAGGCCTAAAAAAAATCGTAACTTTAAAACCAGAAGACTGATTTTCAATTGTGAAGTACGTATCATTATTATTATTATTATCTTATACGTCACTCTGTATGTCCTTATAGCATGTATGGACTACGACAAGAGGACCCAAGCAAGAAGATGGAAACAAGAGGAAACAAGAGGAAACAAGAGGTGATTTACTTATTATAGATTGACTATATTTTATTTGGATATATGATGGTGATAATAATTAGACTGTGAATATAGGTATAGGTAGGTAGGGTATAGGTGTTAAATTATCTTATACGTCACTCTGTATTTCCTTACAGCATGTATGGACTACGACAAGAGCAACTACCCAACTACGACTACCCAAGCAAGAAGATGGAAACAAGAGGATGCAGACCACTACAGGTGATTTACTTATTATAGATTGACTGGGTATTACAGCCCCAAGGCAATCTTTTGTTTACCTTCTCTTTATTTACTCAAGACATTTGTTTGGAATAGGTTGGTGTGGGAGAGACGTAATAATAATAATAATAATAATAATAATAATAATTAAAAAAAAAAAAAAAAAAAAAAAAAAGGGACATTGGTTTCACGAAAATCATTGACATAAATATCGAAAGTGTAGAAATGGTTACATAACAAACAGCCTTTGAGTAACTGCTTTTTTTTATTTAGTTAGTTTTCTCTAACGTGCAGAATGCAATCTCAAACTTTGCAGGCGTTTTTCTGGAAATAATGGTTGGTGAACTTTGATATCAATAAGCTCTGTTATTATAAACTATAGAAGGATCGTATGTATAGCATTCAAAAGCTCGTAAAAAGTTCTATAAATTCACCGTTGGGAATTTACAAAATCCATCGTTTTCGTATGGCTATTTTTTTTTAATCGGAAAAATAACAAAAAAATGTTTGTATAACTTTCTATTTCTCAAACTTGCGACGGTGAAAGTTTAGATATACTTTCTGTGAGTTTATTCAATTGCACAGCAAGATGATTTAATTGGGATTGTAGAAGATAGAGTTTTAGTAATGATATAATTTAGGCCTAAAAAAAATCGTAACTTTAAAACCAGAAGACTGATTTTCAATTGTGAAGTACGTATCATTATTATTATTATTATCTTATACGTCACTCTGTATGTCCTTATAGCATGTATGGACTACGACAAGAGGACCCAAGCAAGAAGATGGAAACAAGAGGAAACAAGAGGAAACAAGAGGTGATTTACTTATTATAGATTGACTATATTTTATTTGGATATATGATGGTGATAATAATTAGACTGTGAATATAGGTATAGGTAGGTAGGGTATAGGTGTTAAATTATCTTATACGTCACTCTGTATTTCCTTACAGCATGTATGGACTACGACAAGAGCAACTACCCAACTACGACTACCCAAGCAAGAAGATGGAAACAAGAGGATGCAGACCACTACAGGTGATTTACTTATTATAGATTGACTGGGTATTACAGCCCCAAGGCAATCTTTTGTTTACCTTCTCTTTATTTACTCAAGACATTTGTTTGGAATAGGTTGGTGTGGGAGAGACGTAATAATAATAATAATAATGATAATAATAATAATAATTAAAAAAAAAAAAAAAAAAAAAAAAAAGGGACATTGGTTTCACGAAAATCATTGACATAAATATCGAAAGTGTAGAAATGGTTACATAACAAACAGCCTTTGAGTAACTGCTTTTTTTTATTTAGTTAGTTTTCTCTAACGTGCAGAATGCAATCTCAAACTTTGCAGGCGTTTTTCTGGAAATAATGGTTGGTGAACTTTGATATCAATAAGCTCTGTTATTATAAACTATAGAAGGATCGTATGTATAGCATTCAAAAGCTCGTAAAAAGTTCTATAAATTCACCGTTGGGAATTTACAAAATCCATCGTTTTCGTATGGCTATTTTTTTTTAATCGGAAAAATAACAAAAAAATGTTTGTATAACTTTCTATTTCTCAAACTTGCGACGGTGAAAGTTTAGATATACTTTCTGTGAGTTTATTCAATTGCACAGCAAGATGATTTAATTGGGATTGTAGAAGATAGAGTTTTAGTAATGATATAATTTAGGCCTAAAAAAAATCGTAACTTTAAAACCAGAAGACTGATTTTCAATTGTGAAGTACGTATCATTATTATTATTATTATCTTATACGTCACTCTGTATGTCCTTATAGCATGTATGGACTACGACAAGAGGACCCAAGCAAGAAGATGGAAACAAGAGGAAACAAGAGGAAACAAGAGGTGATTTACTTATTATAGATTGACTATATTTTATTTGGATATATGATGGTGATAATAATTAGACTGTGAATATAGGTATAGGTAGGTAGGGTATAGGTGTTAAATTATCTTATACGTCACTCTGTATTTCCTTACAGCATGTATGGACTACGACAAGAGCAACTACCCAACTACGACTACCCAAGCAAGAAGATGGAAACAAGAGGATGCAGACCACTACAGGTGATTTACTTATTATAGATTGACTGGGTATTACAGCATCAAGGCAATCTTTTGTTTACCTTCTCTTTATTTACTCAAGACATTTGTTTGGAATAGGTTGGTGTGGGAGAGACGTAATAATAATAATAATAATAATAATAATAATAATTAAAAAAAAAAAAAAAAAAAAAAAGGGACATTGGTTTCACGAAAATCATTGACATAAATATCGAAAGTGTAGAAATGGTTACATAACAAACAGCCTTTGAGTAACTGCTTTTTTTTATTTAGTTAGTTTTCTCTAACGTGCAGAATGCAATCTCAAACTTTGCAGGCGTTTTTCTGGAAATAATGGTTGGTGAACTTTGATATCAATAAGCTCTGTTATTATAAACTATAGAAGGATCGTATGTATAGCATTCAAAAGCTCGTAAAAAGTTCTATAAATTCACCGTTGGGAATTTACAAAATCCATCGTTTTCGTATGGCTATTTTTTTTTTAATCGGAAAAATAACAAAAAAATGTTTGTATAACTTTCTATTTCTCAAACTTGCGACGGTGAAAGTTTAGATATACTTTCTGTGAGTTTATTCAATTGCACAGCAAGAGGATTTAATTGGGATTGTAGAAGATAGAGTTTTAGTAATGATATAATTTAGGCCTAAAAAAAATCGTAACTTTAAAACCAGAAGACTGATTTTCAATTGTGAAGTACGTATCATTATTATTATTATTATCTTATACGTCACTCTGTATGTCCTTATAGCATGTATGGACTACGACAAGAGGACCCAAGCAAGAAGATGGAAACAAGAGGAAACAAGAGGAAACAAGAGGTGATTTACTTATTATAGATTGACTATATTTTATTTGGATATATGATGGTGATAATAATTAGACTGTGAATATAGGTATAGGTAGGTAGGGTATAGGTGTTAAATTATCTTATACGTCACTCTGTATTTCCTTACAGCATGTATGGACTACGACAAGAGCAACTACCCAACTACGACTACCCAAGCAAGAAGATGGAAACAAGAGGATGCAGACCACTACAGGTGATTTACTTATTATAGATTGACTGGGTATTACAGCATCAAGGCAATCTTTTGTTTACCTTCTCTTTATTTACTCAAGACATTTGTTTGGAATAGGTTGGTGTGGGAGAGACGTAATAATAATAATAATAATAATAATAATTAAAAAAAAAAAAAAAAAAAAAAAAAAGGGACATTGGTTTCACGAAAATCATTGACATAAATATCGAAAGTGTAGAAATGGTTACATAACAAACAGCCTTTGAGTAACTGCTTTTTTTTATTTAGTTAGTTTTCTCTAACGTGCAGAATGCAATCTCAAACTTTGCAGGCGTTTTTCTGGAAATAATGGTTGGTGAACTTTGATATCAATAAGCTCTGTTATTATAAACTATAGAAGGATCGTATGTATAGCATTCAAAAGCTCGTAAAAAGTTCTATAAATTCACGGTTGGGAATTTACAAAATCCATCGTTTTCGTATGGCTATTTTTTTTTAATCGGAAAAATAACAAAAAAATGTTTGTATAACTTTCTATTTCTCAAACTTGCGACGGTGAAAGTTTAGATATACTTTCTGTGAGTTTATTCAATTGCACAGCAAGAGGATTTAATTGGGATTGTAGAAGATAGAGTTTTAGTAATGATATAATTTAGGCCTAAAAAAAATCGTAACTTTAAAACCAGAAGACTGATTTTCAATTGTGAAGTACGTATCATTATTATTATTATTATCTTATACGTCACTCTGTATGCCCTTATAGCATGTATGGACTACGACAAGAGGACCCAAGCAAGAAGATGGAAACAAGAGGAAACAAGAGGAAACAAGAGGTGATTTACTTATTATAGATTGACTATATTTTATTTGGATATATGATGGTGATAATAATTAGACTGTGAATATAGAATTAGGTAGGTAGGATAGATGTTAAGGCAGAGAGAGAGAGAGAGAGAGAGAGGGAGAAAGAGAGAGAGAGAGAGAGAGAGAGAGAGAGAGATTAAGGCAGAGTGAGGCATGATTTGTTATTATTATCTTATACGTCACTCTGTATTTCCTTACAGCATGTATGGACTACGACAAGAGCAACTACCCAACTACGACTACCCAAGCAAGAAGATGGAAACAAGAGGATGCAGACCACTACAGGTGATTTACTTATTATAGATTGACTGGGTATTACAGCATCAAGGCAATCTTTTGTTTACCTTCTCTTTATTTACTCAAGACATTTGTTTGGAATAGGTTGGTGTGGGAGAGACGTAATAATAATAATAATAATAATAATAATAATAATAATAATAATTAAAAAAAAAAAAAAAAAAAAAAAAAGGGACATTGGTTTCACGAAAATCATTGACATAAATATCGAAAGTGTAGAAATGGTTACATAACAAACAGCCTTTGAGTAACTGCTTTTTTTTATTTAGTTAGTTTTCTCTAACGTGCAGAATGCAATCTCAAACTTTGCAGGCGTTTTTCTGGAAATAATGGTTGGTGAACTTTGATATCAATAAGCTCTGTTATTATAAACTATAGAAGGATCGTATGTATAGCATTCAAAAGCTCGTAAAAAGTTCTATAAATTCACCGTTGGGAATTTACAAAATCCATCGTTTTCGTATGGCTATTTTTTTTTAATCGGAAAAATAACAAAAAAATGTTTGTATAACTTTCTATTTCTCAAACTTGCGACGGTGAAAGTTTAGATATACTTTCTGTGAGTTTATTCAATTGCACAGCAAGATGATTTAATTGGGATTGTAGAAGATAGAGTTTTAGTAATGATATAATTTAGGCCTAAAAAAAATCGTAACTTTAAAACCAGAAGACTGATTTTCAATTGTGAAGTACGTATCATTATTATTATTATTATCTTATACGTCACTCTGTATGTCCTTATAGCATGTATGGACTACGACAAGAGGACCCAAGCAAGAAGATGGAAACAAGAGGAAACAAGAGGAAACAAGAGGTGATTTACTTATTATAGATTAACTATATTTTATTTGGATATATGATGGTGATAATAATTAGACTGTGAATATAGGTATAGGTAGGTAGGGTATAGGTGTTAAATTATCTTATACGTCACTCTGTATTTCCTTACAGCATGTATGGACTACGACAAGAGCAACTACCCAACTACGACTACCCAAGCAAGAAGATGGAAACAAGAGGATGCAGACCACTACAGGTGATTTACTTATTATAGATTGACTGGGTATTACAGCATCAAGGCAATCTTTTGTTTACCTTCTCTTTATTTACTCAAGACATTTGTTTGGAATAGGTTGGTGTGGGAGAGACGTAATAATAATAATAATAATAATAATAATAATAATAATAATTAAAAAAAAAAAAAAAAAAAAAAAAAAGGGACATTGGTTTCACGAAAATCATTGACATAAATATCGAAAGTGTAGAAATGGTTACATAACAAACAGCCTTTGAGTAACTCCTTTTTTTTATTTAGTTAGTTTTCTCTAACGTGCAGAATGCAATCTCAAACTTTGCAGGCGTTTTTCTGGAAATAATGGTTGGTGAACTTTGATATCAATAAGCTCTGTTATTATAAACTATAGAAGGATCGTATGTATAGCATTCAAAAGCTCGTAAAAAGTTCTATAAATTCACCGTTGGGAATTTACAAAATCCATCGTTTTCGTATGGCTATTTTTTTTTAATCTGAAAAATAACAAAAAAATGTTTGTATAACTTTCTATTTCTCAAACTTGCGACGGTGAAAGTTTAGATATACTTTCTGTGAGTTTATTCAATTGCACAGCAAGATGATTTAATTGGGATTGTAGAAGATAGAGTTTTAGTAATGATATAATTTAGGCCTAAAAAAAATCGTAACTTTAAAACCAGAAGACTGATTTTCAATTGTGAAGTACGTATCATTATTATTATTATTATCTTATACGTCACTCTGTATGTCCTTATAGCATGTATGGACTACGACAAGAGGACCCAAGCAAGAAGATGGAAACAAGAGGAAACAAGAGGTGATTTACTTATTATAGATTGACTATATTTTATTTGGATATATGATGGTGATAATAATTAGACTGTGAATATAGGTATAGGTAGGTAGGGTATAGGTGTTAAATTATCTTATACGTCACTCTGTATTTCCTTACAGCATGTATGGACTACGACAAGAGCAACTACCCAACTACGACTACCCAAGCAAGAAGATGGAAACAAGAGGATGCAGACCACTACAGGTGATTTACTTATTATAGATTGACTGGGTATTACAGCATCAAGGCAATCTTTTGTTTACCTTCTCTTTATTTACTCAAGACATTTGTTTGGAATAGGTTGGTGTGGGAGAGACGTAATAATAATAATAATAATAATAATAATAATAATAATTAAAAAAAAAAAAAAAAAAAAAAAAAAGGGACATTGGTTTCACGAAAATCATTGACATAAATATCGAAAGTGTAGAAATGGTTACATAACAAACAGCCTTTGAGTAACTGCTTTTTTTTATTTAGTTAGTTTTCTCTAACGTGCAGAATGCAATCTCAAACTTTGCAGGCGTTTTTCTGGAAATAATGGTTGGTGAACTTTGATATCAATAAGCTCTGTTATTATAAACTATAGAAGGATCGTATGTATAGCATTCAAAAGCTCGTAAAAAGTTCTATAAATTCACCGTTGGGAATTTACAAAATCCATCGTTTTCGTATGGCTATTTTTTTTTAATCGGAAAAATAACAAAAAAATGTTTGTATAACTTTCTATTTCTCAAACTTGCGACGGTGAAAGTTTAGATATACTTTCTGTGAGTTTATTCAATTGCACAGCAAGATGATTTAATTGGGATTGTAGAAGATAGAGTTTTAGTAATGATATAATTTAGGCCTAAAAAAAATCGTAACTTTAAAACCAGAAGACTGATTTTCAATTGTGAAGTACGTATCATTATTATTATTATTATCTTATACGTCACTCTGTATGTCCTTATAGCATGTATGGACTACGACAAGAGGACCCAAGCAAGAAGATGGAAACAAGAGGAAACAAGAGGAAACAAGAGGTGATTTACTTATTATAGATTGACTATATTTTATTTGGATATATGATGGTGATAATAATTAGACTGTGAATATAGGTATAGGTAGGTAGGGTATAGGTGTTAAATTATCTTATACGTCACTCTGTATTTCCTTACAGCATGTATGGACTACGACAAGAGCAACTACCCAACTACGACTACCCAAGCAAGAAGATGGAAACAAGAGGATGCAGACCACTACAGGTGATTTACTTATTATAGATTGACTGGGTATTACAGCATCAAGGCAATCTTTTGTTTACCTTCTCTTTATTTACTCAAGACATTTGTTTGGAATAGGTTGGTGTGGGAGAGACGTAATAATAATAATAATAATAATAATAATAATAATAATAATAATTAAAAAAAAAAAAAAAAAAAAAAAAAAGGGACATTGGTTTCACGAAAATCATTGACATAAATATCGAAAGTGTAGAAATGGTTACATAACAAACAGCCTTTGAGTAACTGCTTTTTTTTATTTAGTTAGTTTTCTCTAACGTGCAGAATGCAATCTCAAACTTTGCAGGCGTTTTTCTGGAAATAATGGTTGGTGAACTTTGATATCAATAAGCTCTGTTATTATAAACTATAGAAGGATCGTATGTATAGCATTCAAAAGCTCGTAAAAAGTTCTATAAATTCACCGTTGGGAATTTACAAAATCCATCGTTTTCGTATGGCTATTTTTTTTTAATCGGAAAAATAACAAAAAAATGTTTGTATAACTTTCTATTTCTCAAACTTGCGACGGTGAAAGTTTAGATATACTTTCTGTGAGTTTATTCAATTGCACAGCAAGATGATTTAATTGGGATTGTAGAAGATAGAGTTTTAGTAATGATATAATTTAGGCCTAAAAAAAATCGTAACTTTAAAACCAGAAGACTGATTTTCAATTGTGAAGTACGTATCATTATTATTATTATTATCTTATACGTCACTCTGTATGTCCTTATAGCATGTATGGACTACGACAAGAGGACCCAAGCAAGAAGATGGAAACAAGAGGAAACAAGAGGAAACAAGAGGTGTTTTACTTATTATAGATTGACTATATTTTATTTGGATATATGATGGTGATAATAATTAGACTGTGAATATAGGTATAGGTAGGTAGGGTATAGGTGTTAAATTATCTTATACGTCACTCTGTATTTCCTTACAGCATGTATGGACTACGACAAGAGCAACTACCCAACTACGACTACCCAAGCAAGAAGATGGAAACAAGAGGATGCAGACCACTACAGGTGATTTACTTATTATAGATTGACTGGGTATTACAGCATCAAGGCAATCTTTTGTTTACCTTCTCTTTATTTACTCAAGACATTTGTTTGGAATAGGTTGGTGTGGGAGAGACGTAATAATAATAATAATAATAATAATAATAATAATTAAAAAAAAAAAAAAAAAAAAAAAAAAGGGACATTGGTTTCATGAAAATCATTGACATAAATATCGAAAGTGTAGAAATGGTTACATAACAAACAGCCTTTGAGTAACTGCTTTTTTTTATTTAGTTAGTTTTCTCTAACGTGCAGAATGCAATCTCAAACTTTGCAGGCGTTTTTCTGGAAATAATGGTTGGTGAACTTTGATATCAATAAGCTCTGTTATTATAAACTATAGAAGGATCGTATGTATAGCATTCAAAAGCTCGTAAAAAGTTCTATAAATTCACCGTTGGGAATTTACAAAATCCATCGTTTTCGTATGGCTATTTTTTTTTAATCGGAAAAATAACAAAAAAATGTTTGTATAACTTTCTATTTCTCAAACTTGCGACGGTGAAAGTTTAGATATACTTTCTGTGAGTTTATTCAATTGCACAGCAAGATGATTTAATTGGGATTGTAGAAGATAGAGTTTTAGTAATGATATAATTTAGGCCTAAAAAAAATCGTAACTTTAAAACCAGAAGACTGATTTTCAATTGTGAAGTACGTATCATTATTATTATTATTATCTTATACGTCACTCTGTATGCCCTTATAGCATGTATGGACTACGACAAGAGGACCCAAGCAAGAAGATGGAAACAAGAGGAAACAAGAGGAAACAAGAGGTGATTTACTTATTATAGATTGACTATATTTTATTTGGATATATGATGGTGATAATAATTAGACTGTGAATATAGGTATAGGTAGGTAGGGTATAGGTGTTAAATTATCTTATACGTCACTCTGTATTTCCTTACAGCATGTATGGACTACGACAAGAGCAACTACCCAACTACGACTACCCAAGCAAGAAGATGGAAACAAGAGGATGCAGACCACTACAGGTGATTTACTTATTATATCTATAGCACTGACGCCTCGCTTGGGGATAGGTAACCCGGTTTGGGGGGGTTAGGGGAGTGCAGGAATAGGGGACAGGCTTTCTACCCCCCCTCCCATCCCCCCGCAAGCCTGTCCCCTACTCCCGTACCCCCTAAAAATAAGTTCTATGTATGTTATTATATTTGTTGTAAAATTAATGCATTAACTAATTATATTTTTCTTTTGCTGCCACTACCACTACTACCACCACTGCTACTACAACTACTACTACTACTACTACCACTACCACTACAACTACAACTACTACTACTACTACTACTACTACTACTACTACCACCACCACCACCACCACCACCACGACTACTACTACTACTACCACTACTACCACCACCACCACTACTACAGCTACTACTACAGCTACTACTACAGCTACTACTACTACTACAACTATAGGGTGTGTATATATACTCTTTGTACATAATAATAATAATACCAAAACTTTATATTTGCAGGTAAAATTCGCTAAACAAAATATTTGGTAATTAATTAAAATTATTTTATTTACAGCCTAATTTTTTACAGCATTTTTTTTTTTACAGCATATATATATATATATTTTTTTTACAGCATATTTTTTTTTTTTTTATTTACAGCATTTTTTTTTTTTTTTTTACGGCATATATATATATATTTTTTTTTTTTACAGCATATATTTTGTTTTTCTTATTTACACCATAATTTTTTTTTCTTATTTACAGCATTTTTTTTTTCTAATTTTTACAGGAAATAATTCAAAATAATTTCCCTTCCAGAAATAACAATAACAAATAATAACAATAATAACAATAACAATAACAACGATAACAATAACAACAATAACAATAACAATAATAACAATAATAACAATAACAATAACAACAATAACAATAACAACAATAATAACAATAACAATAACAACAATAATAACAATAACAATAACAATAACAATAATAACTAAAAACACTAACAATAACAATAATAACAATAACTAAAAACAATAACAATACTAACTAATAATAATAATAATAATAATAATAATAATAATAATAACCATAATATTAATATCAATTATTCTCCAAACACACACACACACACACACAACTAACCTGTAAAGATAACAAACAGATTTACAAGGAGTTACAAGGAAAAGAAGTACCCTAGAAGACCTTACGATCCATACAAAGAGGCTACCTGTGGGTTTAGTTGTGCAAGTTTGTGACCGTCCTCGAATGTGTCAGAGGTACCAATTATACCATATACCAGGATGCCCCCACCCCCAGCCCGCCCCCACCCCCACCATTTTCAATATTATCAATAACTCTTAGTATATTATTGTCTGTTTGTCCTTGTTTTTTGTTTTTTCTTGTTTTTTTATCTTTGTACCAACCATATTAAAAATTTTATAGTGTAATTTGCTATCTTTAATAAACTGTTTATTATTATTATTACATACATACACACACACACATATACATACACACATATACATACACACACACACACACACACACACACACACACACACACACACACACACACACACACACACACAGGGTCCATATTAATAAAATGTAATTAATTGTTTCTTTGAAGTTTAATTAAATTATTTCCCCAAATTAAATTATATAAAAATAAAATTGTAAAAAATAAAAAATAAAATAAAAATAAACTAAAATTTACTGACATGGTTACTTTAATTAATATCCTTATGTATGTATGTATGTACAGTATGTATGTGTGTATGTATGTATGTATGTACAGTATAAATCTGAACTGAAAAATATAATAACTGAAAATAAATGAATATATTATATAAAATAAAATAAATATAAATTATAGAATTCTAATATAAAAAAAAAAATGAAAATTAAAACTAAAAAAAAAAAAAAAAAAAAAAAAAAATTGATTTCATTTTGGATCAAATTTTGACCCACTAAATATATATATATTTTAACCAAACTTTATGTGAAGGTAGAGTTTATTAATTGACACATAATCCCGTTTTTATTTTTGATTTAACGAAAACATTTTGACTTATGAGCGTTTTTTTGGATAAAAATTTCAACTCAAAAAACGTTTATAACTTGGAAAATATAAACAATAGAATAAATCTGAAAAATGTAATTTTGCCTAATGTTATATTCTCCCTTCTCACCAAATTTCATCAAAATCCATATATATTTACCCACTCAAAATTCGACTCAAAATTTGACTCAAAATTTTGGATACAAATTTGCATATATCTCGAAAACGGTGAATCTGAGAGCAAAACGGGGCAAATTTCTCCCCCCCCCCTTGGAGCTACACCCCCCCTCAAAATTATCCCCCCTCTCATATCCATTACTCAAAATTAACATATATGGATTTTTGACATTTTGAGTCTGTCAAAATTTTGGTTTCTCGAAAAGGACTGAGAAAGTGTGTGTGTACGTGTGTGTGTGTGTGTATGTGTGTGTGTGTGTGAATGAGAACGAGTGTGTGTGTACGTGTGTGTACGTGTGTGTGTGTGTGTGTGAATGTGTGTGAATGAGAACGAGTGTGTGTGTGTGTGTGTGAGTGAGAACGAGTGTGTGTGTGTGTGTGCGAGTGAGAACGTGTGTGTGTGTGTGTGTGTGAATGAGAACGAGTGTGTGTGTGTGTGTGTGTTTTAACCAAAAATAAAAACGGGATTATGTGTCAATTAATAAACTCTACCTTCACACCAAGTTTGGTTAAAATATATATATATTTACTAATTCAAAAATTTGATTTCATTTTGGATCAAATTTTGACTCATTAAATATATATGGTATGACTATAAAATCCTGGTTAACCCTTGCCTCTCTCTCTCTCTCTCTCTCTCTCTCTCTCTCTCTCTCTTTGGCGTAATAAATTAATTAAATAATAATCTCTCTCTGTCTCTCTCTCTCTCTGTCTCTCTCTCTCTCTCTCTCTCTCTCTCTCTCTCTCTCTCTCTCTTTGGCGTAATAAATTAATTAAATAATAATCTCTCTCTGTCTCTCTCTCTCTCTGTCTCTCTCTCTCTCTCTCTCTCTCTTTGGCGTAATAAATTAATTAAATAATAATCTCTCTCTCTCTCTCTCTCTCTCTCTCTCTCTCTCTCTCTCTGTGTGTGTGTATCTCCACTCTCCAGCCACATACATACATACATACATACATATACATACATACATACATACATACATACATACATACTCTCTGATTGGTCCATCTAAAAAAATCAATACTTGAACCTGATCGCTGATTGGCTGACATTATGACTGTGTGTGTGTGTGTGTGTGTGTGTGTGTGTGTGTGTGAGTACGTGTGTGTGTGTATGTGTGAGTACGTGTGTGTGTGTGTGTGTGTGTTAATATATAGCTCTATATGAGTCTTATAGGTGTTATATAGTT
The DNA here is from genome assembly GCA_034508575.1 of Petrolisthes manimaculis. Classification (NCBI taxonomy): domain Eukaryota; kingdom Metazoa; phylum Arthropoda; class Malacostraca; order Decapoda; family Porcellanidae; genus Petrolisthes; species Petrolisthes manimaculis. The sequence continues at coordinate 43,179 of JAWZYT010000675.1, read as the reverse complement.
TATATAACCTTATAATATAATAATAAACACAAATATTAGAGTTTACACACTCGTATACATACACACATACACACACACACAAAGATACATACATACATACATAGATACACACACAAATACATACATAATACAGTACATACACACATACAGACATAATACAGTACATACACACACACAGACATAACACATACATACATACAGACATACATACATAAATACACACTCGTATACATACACACACAAAGATACATACATACATAGATACACACACAAATACATACATAATACAGTACATACACACAGACATAACACATACATACATACAGACATACATACATAAATACACACTCGTATACATACACACATACACACACAAAGATACATACATAGATACACACACAAATACATACATAATACAGTACACACACACATACATACATACAGACATACATACATAAATACACACTCGTATATGTCTCGTTTATTTATAATTTGGTGGAAAAGTGAATGTGAAATTTACGTAAATCAAATTAAGTCTATCTTTTAAATTCTTTTTCCTATTCTCCTTCCTAACCTTCCTATTCTCCTTTGGCTAGGAGAATGGGAAGGGATGGATAGAGGATGGGAAGGGATGGATAGAGGATGGGAAGGGATGGATAGAGGATGGGAAGGGATGGATAGAGGATGGGAAGGGATGAAGAAGAATGAGAAAACTTGATAAATTAAAGGAATAACTTAAATATTTTTATTATGAAATACGACACACACACACACACACACTTTCTCTTTCTCTTTCTCTCCCTCACACACACACACACACACACACACCGACACAAACACACAAATCTATGGCATTACGATACCATCTTTCCTCATACACACACACACACACACACTCGTTCTCACTCACACACATACACACACACACACACACACACACACGTAAACACACACACGTACACACACACATACACACACACACTTTCTCAGTCCTTTTCGAGAAACCAAAATTTTGACCGACTCAAAATGTTAAAAATCCATATATGTTAATTTTGAGTAATGGATATGAGAGGGGGGATAATTTTGATGGGGGGTGTAGCTCCAAGGGGGGGGGGAGAAATTTGCCCCGTTTTGCTCTCAGATTCACCGTTTTCGAGATATATGCAAATTTGTATCCAAAATTTTGAGTTAAATTTTGAGTGGGTAAATATATATGGATTTTGATGAAATTTGGTGAGAAGGGAGAATATAACATTAGACAAAACTAACTTTTTCAGATTTATTCTATTGTTTATATTTTTCGAGTTATAAACGTTTTTTGAGTTGAAAATTTAATCCAAAAAACGCTCATAAGTCAAAATGTTTTCGTTATAAATCAAAAGTAAAAACGGGATTATGTGTCAATTAATAAACTCTACCTTCACACAAAGTTTAGTCAAAATCCATATATATTTAGTGGGTCAAAATTTGATAAAAAAAAAAAAAAAAAATTTGAATTAGTAAATATATATATTTTTTAACCAAACTTTATGTGAAGGTAGAGTTTATTAATTGACACATAATCCCGTTTTTACTTTTGGTTTATAACGAAAACATTTTGACTTATGAGCGTTTTTTGGATTAAATTTTCAACTCAAAAAACGTTTATAACTCGAAAAATATAAACAATAGAATAAATCTGAAAAAGTTAGTTTTACCTAATGTTATATTCTCCCTTCTCACCAAATTTCATCAAAATCCATATATATTTACCCACTCAAAATTTAACTCAAAATTTTGGATACAAATTTGCATATATCTCGAAAACGGTGAATCTGAGAGCAAAACGGGGCAAATTTCTCCCCCCCCCTTGGAGCTACACCCCCCCTCAAAATTATCCCCCCTCTCATATCCATTACTCAAAATTGACATATATGGATTTTTGAAATTTTTGAGTCGGTCAAAATTTTGGTTTCTCGAAAAGGAATGAGAAAGTGTGTGTGTGTACGTGTGTGTGTACGTGTGTGTGTTTACGTGTGTGTGTGTGTGTGTGTGTGTCTTTTTAAGGGGTATCTTTAATAAATTATATAAATACGTAAATAAACGATATATTTACACTAATTAATATTTTAAATTACGTAGGAAATTAAATTAAATCTATAATATTAATGGGAAATTATTATATATAAATAATTTTGACTTAAATGTTGAAAAAAATGAAAAAAAAAATTACGTTCCAATAATATTCTGGTCGAATCCAAGATGGCAGACTGGTAGGGGAGTAAACATATCCTTATATTTATTTAAATGGCATTACAGCTATTATTAGGTAATTATTATATATTTATATATGTAATTAATTATATATAACTATAATTACATCATATATAGTCATAATTATAGTCAAAATATGCTTAAAACAAGATGGCTTCTATAGTAGACTCCCCCGCTAAGGGAAGAATGGACTCGACCCAAGATCTAACTTTATAAACCAGCACTGGTTAAATTCTAGATTGGGTACATATGGGATTATTTAAGGTAAAGTTTTGGACAATCTAAGGTAATTTCCACGAAGGCTTATTTGAGATAGATTGAGGATGTATGTATGTATGTGTGTGTGATTAAAATAAAATTATATATGATATTCTTAAAGGATATTTTAATATAACAAATTACAAAAATACATAAAAATATCCTATATAAATAATTAATTCAATATTTAAGGTAAATTTTTAGTGGATCAATCTAGGGATTTTCTTTTTAAACCCAATTATAAGTGGGGAATTTTAGGAACGCCTTCAGTCACCTTCGAGCCACGGGGGAGTGTAGACGTACGAATTTTCTCTCCTCTCCTCGTGTGTTCGTAAGTTTAATAGCCCTTATTCTAGAACGATGGTGTGTGTGGTATATACGATGGTGTGTGTGGTACGATACGATGATGTGTGTGGTGTATACGATGGTGTGTGGTACGATACGATGGTGTGTGTGGTGTTTAACTTTATTTACATCAAAACAAAGATGGCTGATCAGGTGGTATTGTCAATTTCATTCTTTATTTTGCTTTTTTGTGCAATAATGTCGATTTATTTAGTATATATGTGTATCCAGAGAGATGGGAGATCTTCTACTACATATTATAGGTATGTTAAGAGAGAGAGAGAGAGAGAAAGGGAGAGAAAGAGAGATAAAGTGAGAGAGAAGGGATATTTTCTATTGCATATCTACCCACCCCAAGCCTGTACCCCTATTCCCACACACCCCAAGCCTGTCCCCTATTCCCACACCCCCCCAGTTCCCCCCCAAGCCTGTCCCCTACTCCTGCACCCCCCAAAGAAAGTCATATAGAAAATAATACCACAGAAATAGACAAAATATTTAAGTGAAATTTATTACTTGTTGACTCATACTATTTATTTATTTATCTATTTATTTATTTCCTGCTATATTATTATTCAATGGCTTTCCACAGTATGATATAACGATAGATATATTTATAAACTATATCACAGAGTAATATAAATTTAAATCAGCTTCGAATTAAATAATAATATTGAACATTTCGGAATATTTTTACAATTTGCCACAACTCCATTTCGAAAATTTTACTATTACCATTGTTTATATTTAACTATTACAAACCATTTATTTACAACATTCTAAGATTATTTTATTCTATGGCATTTTCTTTACAAATGCCCCATTTTCAAGATGGGGCATATTCAAATGGGGCATTTTGAAATTAACCTAGACCACATCAGACTACCTGGACCTAACCTGTACAAATTCTTCTTATTTATTGTTTTGTGGTGTTCCAAGTAGTTTTTCTATATATTGTCTATTTTTCTTAGTTAGTTTCTTTGGTTCTGCTGCTGTTCAATATCAGTTTTCCTGCAATTCCAAATTTTATTGAGGTACTCTTTTCTATTGTATATGTTTTCCTCCTTTTCATTTGACTTTTTTTCAAATATTAAAATGGATTCCAACGTTTCATACTCCAACCCAAATTCCATTCTACTATTTTCCAGCCATCCCAAATTCCATTATACTATTTTCCAGTAATCCCAAATTCCATTATACTATTTTCCAGCCATCCCAAATTCCATTCTACTATTTTCCAGCCATCCCAAATTCCATTCTACTATTTTCCAGCCATCCCAAATTCCATTCTACTATTTTCCAGCCATCCCAAATTCCATTCTACTATTTTCCAGCCATCCCAAATTCCATTCTACTATTTTCCAGCCATCCCAAATTCCATTCTACTATTTTCCAGCCATCCATTTCTGTCTTCCATTTTCTTTTTTCGTATTTGTTTATTTTTTCATATAACTGATTCTTACTTAATTTATTTATTTGTGTGTTTTGCCCATTAACATTTTATTACTATTACAGACTACCGGGACCTAACCTGTACAGACTACCGGGACCTAACCTGTACAGACTACCGGGACCTAACCTGTACAGACTACCGGGACCTAACCTGTACAGACTACCGGGACCTAACCTGTACACACTACCGGGACCTAACCTGTACAGACTACCGGGACCTAACCTGTACAGACTACCGGGACCTAACCTGTACAGACTACCGGGACCTAACCTGTACAGACTACCGGGACCTAACCTGTTCACACTACCGGTAAATTACGGGAAATGACCGGGGCAAAATACTGGGACCAAGCCGGATCTGGCAACACTGCTACAAAATGGTAATTATTTCAATAAATACCGTAATATGATTTTAGAACACCTCATAATAATAATAATAATAATAATAATAATAATCTTGGTAATAATAAATAACACATATATAATCTTACAGCACCTCATAATAATAATAATGATAATAATAATAATAATAATAATAATAATTTTTTTTTAACACCCGCTGATAAAAACTTAAAAAAAAAAAAAAAAAAATTATCACCCGCTTAGTAAAACGTAAAAAAAAAAAAAAAAATTTTATCACCCGCTGAAAAAAAAAAAAAAAAAAAAAAAAATTATCACCCGCTTCGTAAAACGTAAGCTTCTTGTATATCTTCCTCTTGATGTTTCCTCTTGTTTATATCCTCTCCTCTCCTCTTGAATATCCCTTCTGTACAATCCTTGTCATATATACCTCACATTAATTAAATAATAATAATAATAATAATAATAATGACGATAATGATAATGATAATAATAATGACGATAATGATAATGATAATAATAATAATAATAATGATGATGATAATAATAATAATAATAATAATAACAATAATAATAATAATAATACAGTAATACAATAATAATAATAATAATATATTTATAATTTTTTTTATTTAATTATTTATTTAATTATTTATTTATCTATTTATTTATCTATTTATTTATTTATTTATTTATCTATATATTTATTTACAGACTACCGGGACCTAACCTGTACAGACTACCGGGACCTAACCTGTACAGACTACCGGGACCTAACCTGTACACACTACCGGTAAATTACGGGAAATGACCGGGGCAAAATACTGGGACCAAGCCGGATCTGGCAACACTGCTACAAAATGGTAATTATTTCAATAAATACCGTAATATGATTTTAGAACGCATGATAATAATAATAATAATAATAATAATAATAATCTTGGTAATAATAAACAACACATATATAATCTTACAGCACCTCATAATAATAATAATGATAATAATAATAATAATTTTTTTTTAACACCCGCTGATAAAAACTTAAAAAAAAAAAAAAAAAATTATCACCCGCTTAGTAAAACGTAAAAAAAAAAAAAAAAAATTTTATCACCCGCTAAAAAAAAAAAAAAAAAAAAAAAATTATCACCCGCTTCGTAAAACGTAAGCTTCTTGTATATCTTCCTCTTGATGTTTCCTCTTGTTTATATCCTCTCCTCTCCTCTTGAATATCCCTTCTGTACAGTCCTTGTCATATATACCTCACATTAATTAAATAATAATAATAATAATAATAATAATATACCTCACATTAATTAAATAATAATAATAATAATAATAATAATATACCTCACATTAATTAAATAATAATAATAATAATAATATACCTCACATTAATTAAATAATAATAATAATAATAATAATATACCTCACATTAATTAAATAATAATAATAATAATAATAATAATATACCTCACATTAATTAAATAATAATAATAATATACCTCACACAATCTTAAAATTCTCTATCTATCATAATTATTATCTCCTCACGACCTTCTGTGGGAAAATCTGCTCTGCTAGGTCTAATAATAATAATAATAATAATAATAATATACTTATCATTTTTTTAGCTTCTATATTTTTTACCAGATGTGTGCACCTAACCTAATTTGCATATTGAACATGAGGAATATTTACAAGTCTAAATTTACAAATGTCCGTCTGATAATACCCATAATCTGATTTTCCTTATTTATTTTTTCAGAGAGATGCTCAGAGAATGACAACAGACAGAGAGAGTGTGTGTGTGTGTGTGTGTGTGTGTTACGTGGTGGTATCTGGCAACTATGACAGGTTGTTCATCAGCTGACACACCAAAAACAAACACCGGTAAGCACTCTTCAGAAATATATATGACATTTTAGTATAAAACGAGAAATTATCTACAAAATACATAAAGGTAATATATATGACATTTTAGTATAAAACGAGAAATTATCTACAAAATACATAAAGGTAATATATATGACATTTTAGTATAATACGAGAAATTATCTACAAAATACATAAAGGTAATATATATGACATTTTAGTATAAAACGAGACATTATCTTCAAAATACATAAAGGTAATATTATTTTGAAGTTTCCTGAGTGAGTTCTCTAATCAGTAACATTGGAGGGAAATGTTTATTAATGTTTACAAACAAAGGAACATCAACCCGGGTTGGTGGTGGGTGGGTTCTATTTACACCAGACAACCCGGGTTTTTCGGAGCAACCCGGGTTTTTCGGAGCAACCCGGGTTGATCATGTGGGATAAATAGAAGACACCTTTTGATTACACACACAAAACGTAAACAACAACAACAACATGAATCTTATGGATGATAATAACCAATTTGTGACTATATTGGTCCTTGTAATTAATTAATAGTTTTGATGAAGAAAAGAGGAAATATTACCATAGGCTTGATTTTATTGTCCATGTTTACATTCAATGAAGACCACACGTGTAGGCCTACCCGTCTACTACTAATACCACACGTATAGGCCTACCCGTCTACTATTAATACCACACGTGTAGGCCTACCCGTCTACTACTAATACCACACGTGTAGGCCTACCTGTCTACTACTAATACCACACGTGTAGGCCTACCCGACTACTACTAATACCACACGTATAGGCCTACCCTTCACTACAGGATGTAAACACAGTAAAATATACACGTCCTATTTATTTTCTACTTTAAGTGTGTTTTTTGTTGTTGTTCGAAAATATTTGTATTGCAAAAATGTTTTCTTATATTAATCCACCTTTTTTACTTAGAATTAATTTATATAAGTACATTATTTATTGACGTACAGTAGTTTCACAGCTTCCTTTTTACAGCTTATATATAAAAGTTTATATATATAGAAGTTTATATATATAAGTTTATATATATAAGTTTATATATATATAAGTTTATATATATAAAAGTTTATATATATATAAGTTTATATATATAAGTTTATATATATAGAAGTTTGTATATATATAAATTTATATATAAAAGTTTATATATAGAAGTTTGTATATATGAACTGGTTGTGGTATATTCTCATTCTCTCTCTCTCTCTCTCTCTCTCTCTCTCTCTCTCTCTCTCTCTCTCTCTCTCTCTCAATAAATACCTGATAAATGGGAATTACACTTTAATAAATACCTGATAAAAATAATTCTTTCAATATTTAGCAAATAAAAAAAAGTGTATGCGATAACGGTAATTAATTTAATATTTACCCAAAAATATTATAATTAATACGGTATATAATATTTATTTTGTTAATTAATATTTATTTCATTACATAATTGTCTATGAGTACCGACACACACACACACACACACACACACACACACACAACTACAATAACAACCACAAATATAATTAAATTTATATATATTTATTATATTAACTAATATTTATTTCATTACAGAATTGTCTATGAGTACCGACACACACACACGAACAAACAAGATGGCCGCCTCTACAACCCCCCCCCCCAACCCCTACAACCAAGATGGCCGCCACTACAACCTCTGGGATATTAAGTTCTCTCTCTCTCTCTCTCTTTCTCTTTGTACACGCACACACAAACGCACACGCTTAAAATTGCACACGCACACACACACACACACATGCATATATACACACACGCACACACACACACACATGCATATATACACACACGCACACACAAACGCACACACTGTTTGATATCGTGTGTGTGTGTGTGTGTGTGTATATATAATCCATATTTCTCAATGTCTATATCATTATTACTGTTAATTTAATATGTATATATGTATGTACAGTATGTATGTGTGTGTGTGTGTATGTACAGTATATGTGTATGTGTATATGTATGTGTATGTATATATGTATGTGTATGTATATATGTATGTACAGTATGTTTGTATGTGTATGTACAGTATGTGTATGTATGTGTATGTGTATGTGTGTAATTGATTTTCTTACACTATTTTCACAGGTATGATGTGTGTGTGTATGTGTGAGAGTGAAAGAGTGAAAGAGAGAGAGAGAGAGAGAGAGAGAGAGAGAGAGAGAGAGAGAGAGAAAGAAAGAGAGAGTCTGTGTGTATTGTTATTATTATTATTATTATTATTATTATTATTATTATTATTATTATTATTATATTAACCTACTAACTTCACCTATCATTAATATTTTTACAGTGGTCTGACTGCAATTACTACTACTACTACTACTACTATTACTACTACTACTACTACTACTACTACTACTACTACTACTACTACTACTACTACTACTACTACTACTACTACTACTACTACTACTACTATTACTACTACTACTATTACTACTACTACTATTACTACTACTATTACTACTACTATTACTACTACTATTACTACTACTATTACTACTACTATTACTACTACTACTACTACTACTACTACTACTACCACTACTACTACCACTACTACTACCACTACTACTACCACTACTACTACCACTACTACTACCACTACCACTACTACTACCACTACTACCACTACTACTACTACTACTACTACTACTACTACTACTACTACTACTACTACTACTACTACTACTACTACTACTATTACTACTACTACTACTACTACTACTATTACTACTATTACTACTACCACTACTACTACTACTACTACTATTACTACTATTACTACTACTAATAATAATCTTTTTACAGTGATGTGACTACAAGAGTGACATACATACATACACACAAAGGAAGTCTGTTGCCGTGACAACTACCGGGACCTAACCTGTACAGACTACCGGGACCTAACCTGTACAGACTACCGGGACCTAACCTGTACACACTACCGGGACCTAACCTGTACAGACTACCGGGACCTAACCTGTACAGACTACCGGGACCTAACCTGTACAGACTACCGGGACCTAACCTGTACACACTACCGGGACCTAACCTGTACACACTACGGGAAATGACCGGGGCAAGATGCTGGGACCAAGCCGGATCTGGCAACACTGCTACAAAATGGTAATTATTTCAATAAATACCGTAATATGATTTTACAACACCTCACAATAATAATAATAATAATAATAATAATAATAATAATAATAATAATAATAATCTTGGTAATAATAATAATAAGGTACTGTATTATATATATGTTTTTTCCCTCATTCTCATTATTATTATTATTATTATTATTATTATTATTGCTTAAATTAACTTAACGTAACGTAGTGTATTTGTGTTAATTTTATAGTTATTTGACTGTATTATATTATTTGTATTATATTATTTGTATTTTGACTGTATTTAATATTATGAATTAGCGATTTATTATGAATTAATAGTTATTGATTTTTAATTATACTGTGTTTAGATTTATGTTATTTTTATTGCTTATTTATTTTTATTGCTTATTTATTTCTCTCATAAATATAATTAAATTTATATATATTTATAATATTAATTAATATTTATTTCATTACAGATTTGTATGAGTATCGACACACACACACACACACGAACAAACAAGATGGCCGCCACTACAACCTCTGGGATATTAAGTTCTCTCTCTCTCTCTCTCTCTCTCTCTCTCTCTCTCTCTCTCTCTCTCTCTCTCTCTCTCTCTCTTTGTACACGCACACGCTTAAAATTGCATACGCACACACACACACAAACGCACACGCTTAAAATTGCACACGCACACACACACACACATGCATCTATACACACACGCACACACAAACGCACACGCTGTTTGATATCGTGTGTGCGTGTGTGTGTGTGTGTGTGTATATAATCCATATTTCTCAATGTCTATATCATTATTACTGTTAATTTAATGTGTATATATGTATGTACAGTATGTATGTGTATGTGTATGTGTATGTGTGTGTATGTATGTACAGTATGTATGTGTATATATGTATGTGTATGTATGTGTATGTATGTATGTGTATGTATGTATGTGTATGTATATATGTATGTGTATGTGTATGTGTGTAATTGATTTTCTTACACTATTTTCACAGGTATGATGTGTGTGTGTGTGTGTGTGTATGTACTCACCTAGTTATTAGGCCTCCTCTCATAGGCCTAACCTTTCCAATCTCTCCATCAATATTTTCACCAACTCCTCGTCCATATAATTAAAAGATATTTTTATGTTCTATTTATCTTATTTACATGTTATTCTTTTGTTAAACATCAACCCGCTCTATTACGTTATCATGTGTGTGTGTGTGTGTGTGTGTGTGTGTGAGAGAGAGAGAGAGAGAGTCTGTGTGTATTATTATTATTATTATTATTATTATTATTATTATTATTATATTAACCTACTAACTTCACCTATCATTAATATTTTTACAGTGGTCTGACTGCAATTACTACTACTACTATTACTACTATTACTACTACTACTACTACTACTACTACTACTACTACTACTACTACTACTACTACTACTACTACTAGTATTACTACTACTACTACTACTATTACTACTATTACTACTACTACTACTACTACTACTACTACTACTACTACTACTATTACTACTACTATTACTTCTATTACTACTACTAATAATAATCTTTTTACAGTGATGGATGTGACTACAAGAGTGACATACATACATACACACAAAGGAAGTCTGTTGCCGTGACAACGAGGGAATTGCCATCTTTGGGTAAGTGTCTGTGTGTGTGTGTGTGTTTGTGTGTGCGCATGTGTTTACCTACTACCTATGGGTAAGTGTGTGTGTGTGTGTGTGAGAGAGAGAGAGAGAGAGAGAGAGAGAGAGAGAGAGAGAGAGAGAATGTGTGTGTGTGTGTATGAGTGAGAAGGTAATTGGTATTGAGTGTGTGTGTGAGAGAGAGAGAGAGAATGTGTGTGTGTGTGTGTGTATGTATGAGTTTTTATTTAATTAATCACTAATAAATACACAACAATTATAATATTATACTTCCAATTAATAATATCCACTACAAATACATAAAATAATAATAATAATAATTCTCTTCAACCGTAATATTCCAATTACTTGTATTTTTTTTTTTTTTTTTATCAAAATAATTCTTTTTTTTTTTTTTTTTTTTTTTTTTTTGATCCTTAAAAGAATTCTAACTTTTTTTTTTTTTTTTTTTTTTATCAAAAGACTTCTAACATTTTTTTTTAAAGAATTCTAACACTTATTTTCACTCAGACCTCGACACGTTTATGCAGATACAATATTACATACATATGTATATACATGTATATATGTATACTGAATATGTATGTATATCTATATACGTGTGTGTGTATATGTATACGTGTGTACGTATACGTACAGGACTGTAGGCTATCAGTATTATTATTATCATTATTATTATTATTATTATCATTATTATTATTATTATTATTATTCATTATTACTATTATTATTATTATTATTATTTTTATTATTATTATTATTATTATTATTATTATTATTATTATTATTATTATTATTATTATTATTATTATTATTATACTCTCTCTAACACACATACATACATACATACGTATATTATTATAATACTTTCCTTCAGAAAATATGTATTTATTAACATATAAAATAATCTGTTTGTAGGAAAAATATAATATTAAATAAAAAAGTAGCTTAATTTTATATAATCTATAAATAAGTTAGTATAAATTTGAAGTATCAGTAAAATTAATTATTAATTTATTAATTATTGAAACGCGTGGCTAATATTATTTTTGATAGAGTAAAATTAATTATTATTTTATTAATTATTGAAACATTATAACACGTGGCTAATATTATTTTTGATAGAGTAAAATTAATTATTATTTTATATTATTATTATTATATTATTTATTTATGTTAATTAATGGATAAATCATTGATTTTTCCCTGAGAGTTAGGACTTTGGACTTCGGACTTCGGACCATCTCCAAGACCGTGAGTCTGGACTTCAACAAGACTTACTATCTTAGGTAAGGTGTTTGTGTGTTTGTTTTTTTCATTAATCAGTCGTGTGTTTTTTTCAGTAATCAGTCGTTTTTTTTTTTTTTTTTTTTTTTTTCAATAATCAGTTTTTTTTTTTTTTTTTTTTCAATAATCAGTCTTTTTTTTTTCCAGTAATCAGTCGTTTTTTATTTCCAATAATCAGTTTTTTTTTTTCAATAATCAGTCGTTTTTTCAATAATCAGTAGTTTTTTTTTTGTTCAATAATCAGTCGTTTTTTTTTTTTTTCATTAATCAGTCGCTTTTTTTTTCAATAATCAGTCTTTTTTTTTTTTCAATAATCAGTATTTTTTTTTTTTCAATAATCAGTATTTTTTTTTTTTCAATAATCAGTATTTTTTTTTTTTTTTTCAATAATCAGTAGTTTTTTTTTTTTCAATAATCAGTCTTTTTTTTTTTTTTTTAAACAGTCGTTTTTTTTTTCAATAATAAGTTTTATTTTTCAATAATCAGTCGTTTTTTTAATAATCAGTCGTTTTTTTTCAATAATCAGTCGCTTTTTTTTTCAATAATCAGTCGTTTTTTTTTTTTTTTTTCAATAATCAGTCGTTTTTTTTTTTAATAATCAGTCGTTTTTTTTAATAATCAGTTTTTTTTTAATAATCAGTCGTTTTTTTTCAATAATCAGTCGTTTTTTTTCTTCAATAATCAGTAGTTATTTTTTCAATAATCAGTCGTTTTTTTTTTTTTTTTCAATAATCAGTCGTTTTTTTTTCAATAATCAGTCGGTTTTTTTTCAATAATCAGTCTTTTTTTTTTTCAATAATAAGTTTTATTTTTCAATAATCAGTTGTTTTTTTTAATATTCAGTTTTTTTTTTAATAATCAGTTTTTTTTTTAAATAATCAGTCGTTTTTTTCAATAATCAGCCGTTTTTTTTTAATAATCAGTCGTTTTTTTTCAATAATCAGTCGGTTTTTTTCAATAATCAGTAGTTATTTTTTCAATAATCAGTCGGTTTTTTTTTTTTTTCAATAATCAGTCGTTTTTTCAATAATCAGTAGTTTTTTTTTTTTTTTCAATAATCAGTCTTTTTTTTTTTTTTTTTCATTAATCAGTCATTTTTTTTTTCAATAATCAGTCGTTTTTTTTAAATAATCAGTCTTTTTTTTTTTTCATTAATCAGTCGTTTTTTTTTCAATAATCAGTCGTTTTTTTTCAATAATCAGTTTTTTTTTTTTCAATAATCAGTCTTTTTTTTTTTTTTTTTTCAATTATCAGTCTTTTTTTTTTTTTTTTTCAATAATCAGTCGTTTTTTTTTTTTTCAATAATCAGTCGTTTTTTCAATAATCAGTAGTTTTTTTTTTTTTTCATTAATCAGTCGCTTTTTTTTTCAATATTCAGTCGTTTTTTTTTTTTTTTTTCAATAATCAGTCGTTTTTTTTCAATAATCAGTCTTTTTTTTTTTTTAATAATCAGTCGTTTTTTTCAATAATCAGTCGGTTTTTTTTAATAATCAGTCGTTTTTTTTCAATAATCAGTCGTTTTTTTTCTTCAATAATCAGTCGTTTTTTTTTTTTTTTTTCATTAATCAGTTGCTTTTTTTTAAATAATCAGTCGTTTTTTTTTTTTTTTCATTAATCAGTCGTTTTTTTTTCAATAATCAGTCGTTTTTTTTCAATAATCAGTCGGTTTTTTTTTCAATTATCAGTTTTTTTTTTTTTTTTTTCAATAATCAGTAGTTTTTTTTTTTTTTTCAATAAAGTCGTTTTTTTTTTTCAATAATAAGTTTTATTTTTCAATAATCAGTCGTTTTTTTCAATAATCAGTCGTTTTTTTTAATAATCAGTTGTTTTTTTTAATAATCAGTTTTTTTTTTAATAATCAGTTTTTTTTTTAAATAATCAGTCGTTTCTTTTAATAATCAGTCGTTTTTTTTTAATAATCAGTCGTTTTTTTTAATAATCAGTTTTTTTTTTCAATAATCAGTCTTTTTTTTCTTCAATAATCAGTCGTTTTTTTTTTTTCAATAATCAGTCGTTTTTTTTTTTTTCATTAATCAGTCGTTTTTTTTTCAATAATAAGTTTTATTTTTCAATAATCAGTCGTTTTTTTAATAATCAGTTTTTTTTTTTAATAATCAGTTTTTTTAAAATAATCAGTCGTTTTTTTTTTCAATAATCAGTCGTTTTTTTTTTTTTTTTTCAATAATCAGTCGTTTTTTTTAATAATCAGTTTTTTTTTAATCAGTCGTTTTTTTTAAATAATCAGTCGTTTTTTTTCAATAATCAGTAGTTATTTTTTCAATAATCAGTCGGTTTTTTTTTTTTTTCAATAATCAGTCGTTTTTTCAATAATCAGTAGTTTTTTTTTTTTTTTCAATAATCAGTCTTTTTTTTTTTTTTTTTTTCATTAATCAGTCATTTTTTTTTTCAATAATCAGTCGTTTTTTTTAAATAATCAGTCTTTTTTTTTTTTCATTAATCAGTCGTTTTTTTTTCAATAATCAGTCGTTTTTTTTCAATAATCAGTTTTTTTTTTTTCAATAATCAGTCTTTTTTTTTTTTTTTTTTTCAATTATCAGTCTTTTTTTTTTTTTTTTTCAATAATCAGTAGTTTTTTTTTTTTTAATAATCAGTTTTTTTTTTAAATATTTAGTCGTTTTTTTCAATAATCAGTCGTTTTTTTTCAATAATCAGTCGTTTTTTTTTTTTTTTCTCATTAATCAGTCGCTTTTTTTTTCAATAATCAGTCGTTTTTTTTTTTTTTTTCAATCAGTCGTTTTTTTTTTCAATAATCAGTCGTTTTTTTTAATAATCAGTTTTTTTTTAATAATCAGTCTTTTTTTTTCAATAATCAGTCGTTTTTTTTCAATAATCAGTCGTTTTTTTTTTTCAATAATCAGTCGTTTTTTTTCAATAATCAGTCGTTTTTTTTTTTCAATAATCAGTCTTTTTTTTTTCAATAATCAGTCATTTTTTTTTTCAATAATAAGTTTTATTTTTCAATAATTAGTTTTTTTTTTAAATAATCAGTTTTTTTTTTAAATAATCAGTCGTTTTTTTCAATAATCAGTCGTTTTTTTTAATAATCAGTCGTTTTTTTCCAATAATCAGTCGTTTTTTTTCAATAATCAGTCGTTTTTTTTCTTCAATAATCAGTAGTAATTTTTTCAATAATCAGTTTTTTTTTTCAATACAGTAGACCCTCGATTTTCGCGGGGGTTACGTTCCTGAAATCCCCGCGAAAGGTAAAACCGCGAATACTCCTTCCTGAACTGTATACTTATTGTAAGCTGTGGGTTATAATACTAAATGACTCGTCTTTAATGTTTATTGGAATTCCACTCAATCGTCCGTGATGATACTGCACTGGGACTCATCATCACAACACTGTACCACATCTTGCCAGTCCGCCACCGCGCGGCGCCACCGTATCGCGTCGTCTGCTACACACACTGTCAACAGAACCACACGCAAAAATTAATGACTTGTAGTTATCACCCCATGAGTTAACTTCACATTAAATAGTATACTTGTATATTGCTATCACATGTAAAATTACTGTTTTACTCTGATATTGTTAACACTTACCTATTAGACGAGAGACGAGGCAGGTGGAGGATCATCAGCTGACTCGTCGTCCATGGGTATGGAGAGAAGGGAGGTGGGGGTGTCTGAGTTGCCAGATGTCGTTTGCTTACTCTCTGTCTTGTTGAAAAACATGGTTATTGGAAGCTGCGCCCTCTCACGCTTCATGGTCTTCAACATTTCCTGATAAGGGGCAAACGCAGCTTCCACCCCATTTTTCACTTTTATTGCCCTATCTAGAGATGGGTCATAGGACATCATTAAAGAGTAAGCTTGCTGCATCACACGAGATAATTCTCCAAGCTTCTCCAGCGTCCATGCTTGTGGTGAATCATTCCCACTCGCTTCCTCTTCCTCTTCCTCTTTTTCCTCTTCCTCCAGCAGTTCTTCCAATTCATGTGGAGTTAGCGCTTCCCCTGTATTACCGAGAAGTTCTTCCCGAATTTCTCTGTCCTGGAGATCAGACAATCCCTCGCCACCAACAATCTTTGATAGCTGTTTAATTTTTTCTACCTCCACATCAGCGGTGGGGAATCCTGTGAAGTCATTCACTACTTCAGGCCACAACTTCTTCCAGCAGGAGTTCACACACCGGACTGACAAATCATCATGGCAAAGTTTAATTAATGTGATACAGTCCGCGATGCTAAATTTTTTCCACCACGTCCTTAGGTCACTGTTGCCATCTTCCAAGTCCTTCCTCATCATGGCAAAGTTTCGTGCCACGTATTTTGCTTTGAGGACAGCAATAACACCTTGATCAAGTGGTTGGATCAGTGATGTGGTGTTTTTGGGTAGGAAGATTACTTCAATGTTGGGATGTGCGAATTTAAGTGACTGAGGGTGGCCTGGGCAGTTATCAATTGTCAACATCACTTTAAATTCCATCCCCCGTGCTCTCAAATATTTTTCCACTTCTGGCACAAATAAGTTGTGAAACCAATCACTGAATAGTATTGCCGTCATCCATGCTTTCTTATTGTGGCGATAAAACACAGGCAGCTGGTTCATGTCTTTACCTTTGAGTGCACGGGGTCTCTTTGATCTGTGTAAAAACATTGGCTTTATCATATGCCCAGCTGCATTACCGCACAATAAAAGCGACACTCTATCCTTTTGGGCCTTGAAACCTGGTGCCTGTTTCTCCTCCTTCGAGATAAATGTTCTGCTTGGCATCTTCTTCCACCATAATCCCGTCTCGTCGGCATTGAACACTTGTTCTGGCTGGTATCCCTTGTCCTTTATTATTTTTGAAAATTCTGCGGGATAGGCCTCTGCTGCAGCGTGGTCTGCAGAAGCAGCCTCGCCCGTCATTTTCAAACTGTGTAAGGAGAACCTTTTCTTAAAGTTTTCAAACCAGCCCTTGCTCGCCACAAAATTATTTTTGCATTGCATTTCACCACCACTGAAGTGTTCATATAGGATCTTTGCCTGGTTTCTGATTGAGTTTGTGTCGACGGGTTCATTACTGCGATTTGAGTCCTCGATCCAAATGTTGAGAGCCTTTTCTGTCTTTATAATGACACTATCACGCACATGTTGAGTAACTTTAGCAGTTGTTGGAGCACTGTTGATCACTGCTTGCCGTATATCTTTCTCATTTTTCTTTATGTAGCGCACAGTTGATTCATTCACATCATACTCCCGACTGCAAGCAGCATAACTCATACCACAGCAAAGTTTGTCTAGTAAAATAACCTTCTCGCTTAAGGTCATGACTTTTCTTGTCCTCTTCACAACTTTGGAGTCCTTTCTTACACATTTTCCCTTACTAGAAGAGCCTGGTTCACGTACTGGCGCCATGTGGAATGCACGTAGGAAAGTAATAAGTAACCACGGTATGTTCACTCGGAGACGACTGAGGACAGAGTGGGACTGTGCGACAGTGTGTGAATGGAGGGGACAGAGGTGATGCCAAGCTTTCGCGTGCTTTCTAGGTGGCGTGGGTAGGTGGCGTGGGAATTGCGCCATGGTTAAAATTGATGTGAAATTCAAATTTTATTAATAATGAATCCTCCTTTTAAAAAACCGCGAATGGTCAAAACCGCGATAAAAAAATCCGCGAAAAAAGAGGGTACTCTGTAATCAGTCGTTTTTTCAATAATCAGTAGTTTTTTTTTTTTTCAATAATCAGTCGTTTTTTTTTCAATAATCAGTAGTTTTTTTTTTTTCAATAATCAGTCGTTTTTTTTTCAATAATCAGTCGTTTTTTTTAATAATCAGTCGTTTTTTTTAAATAAATAGTCGTTTTTTTTTTTTTTTTTCAATAATCGGTCGGTGTTTTTTTTTTTTTCAATAATCAGTCGTGTTTTTTTTTCAATAATCAGTCGTATTTTTTAAATAATCAGTCGTGTTTTTTTTTCAATAATCAGTCGTATTTTTTAAATAATCAGTCGTTTTTTTTTTTTTTTTCAATAATCAGTTTTTTTTTTTTTCAATAATCAGTCGTTTTTTTTTCAATAATCAGTGTTTTTTTTTTTTCAATAATCAGTCGTATTTTTAAAATAATCAGTCGTTTTTTTTTTTTTTCAATAATCAGTAGTTTTTTTTTTTTTTTTTCAATAATCAGTCGTTTTTTTTTAAATAATCAGTCGTTTTTTTTTTTTTTTTTCAATAATCAGTTTTTTTTTTTCAATAATCAGTTTTTTTTTTTCAATAATCAGTTTTTTTTTTTCATTAATTTATTTAGGAATAATTATAGATTTATGAATATTTTTTTCATAGTTTCCAATTTTTTTCCAATTCATCCAGCCTTTTCTCAGTAACCATTAATGGTACAAAAATGGCATTAGTACCATTAGAAAGAGCATAAAATTCTACATAATAATATATTCTATAATAGTTTATGAATAATATATTTTAAGAGTAATCTTAGAATGAAATGAAAGAAATATTATTTTTTTTTCCAAATATTTTCCAATTCAATCTCGATTTTCTCAGCAACCATTAATGCTACAAAAATGACATTAGTACCATTAGAAAGAGCATGAAATTCCGCATAATAACAAATTATTTAATAGTTTCTAAATAGTATATTTTCTAGAAATAATTATAGATTTATGAATATTTTTTTCATAGTTTCCAATTTTTTTCCAATTCATCCAGCCTTTTCTCAGTAACCATTAATGGTACAAAAATGGCATTAGTACCATTAGAAAGAGCATAAAATTCTACATAATAATATATTCAATAATAGTTTATGAATAATATATTTTAAGAGTAATCTTAGAATGAAATGAAAGAAGTATTATTTTTTTTTCCAAATCTTTTCCAATTCAATCTCGATTTTCTCAGCAACCATTAATGCTACAAAAATGACATTAGTACCATTAGAAAGAGCATGAAATTCCGCATAATAACAAATTATTTAATAGTTTCTAAATAGTATATTTTCTAGAAATAATTATAGATTTATGAATATTTTTTTCATAGTTTCCAATTTTTTTCCAATTCATCCAGCATTTTCTCAGTAACCATTAATGGTACAAAAATGGCATTAGTACCATTAGAAAGAGCATAAAATTCTACATAATAATATATTCTATAATAGTTTATGAATAATATATTTTAGGAGTAATCTTAGAATGAAATGAAAGAAGTATTAATTTTTTTTACAAATCTTTTCCAATTCAATCTCGATTTTCTCAGCAACCATTAATGCTACAAAAATGACATTAGTACCATTAGAAAGAGCATGAAATTCCGCATAATAACAAATTATTTAATAGTTTCTAAATAGTATATTTTCTAGAAATAATTATAGATTTATGAATATTTTTTTCATAGTTTCCAATTTTTTTCCAATTCATCCAGCCTTTTCTCAGTAACCATTAATGGTACAAAAATGGCATTAGTACCATTAGAAAGAGCATAAAATTCTACATAATAATATATTCTATAATAGTTTATGAATAATATATTTTAAGAGTAATCTTAGAATGAAATGAAAGAAATATTATTTTTTTTTCCAAATATTTTCCAATTCAATCTCGATTTTCTCAGCAACCATTAATGCTACAAAAATGACATTAGTACCATTAGAAAGAGCATGGAATTCCGCATAATAACAAATTATTTAATAGTTTCTAAATAGTATATTTTCTAGAAATAATTATAGATTTATGAATATTTTTTTCATAGTTTCCAATTTTTTTCCAATTCATCCAGCCTTTTCTCAGTAACCATTAATGGTACAAAAATGGCATTAGTACCATTAGAAAGAGCATAAAATTCTACATAATAATATATTCAATAATAGTTTATGAATAATATATTTTAAGAGTAATCTTAGAATGAAATGAAAGAAGTATTAATTTTTTTTCCAAATCTTTTCCAATTCAATCTCGATTTTCTCAGCAACCATTAATGCTACAAAAATGACATTAGTACCATTAGAAAGAGCATGAAATTCCGCATAATAACAAATTATTTAATAGTTTCTAAATAGTATATTTTCTAGAAATAATTATAGATTTATGAATATTTTTTTCATAGTTTCCAATTTTTTTCCAATTCATCCAGCATTTTCTCAGTAACCATTAATGGTACAAAAATGGCATTAGTACCATTAGAAAGAGCATAAAATTCTACATAATAATATATTCTATAATAGTTTATGAATAATATATTTTAGGAGTAATCTTAGAATGAAATGAAAGAAGTATTAATTTTTTTTACAAATCTTTTCCAATTCAATCTCGATTTTCTCAGCAACCATTAATGCTACAAAAATGACATTAGTACCATTAGAAAGAGCATGAAATTCCGCATAATAACAAATTATTTAATAGTTTCTAAATAGTATATTTTCTAGAAATAATTATAGATTTATGAATATTTTTTTCATAGTTTCCAATTTTTTTCCAATTCATCCAGCCTTTTCTCAGTAACCATTAATGGTACAAAAATGGCATTGGTACCATTAGAAAGAGCATAAAATTCTACATTATAATATATTCTATAATAGTTTATGAATAATATATTTTAAGAGTAATCTTAGAATGAAATGAAAGAAGTATTAATTTTTTTACCAATTTTTTTCCAATTCAATTTCGATTTTCTCAGCAACCATTAATGCTACAAAAATGACATTAGTACCATTAGAAAGAGCATGAAATTCCGCATAATAACAAATTATTTAATAGTTTCTAAATAGTATATTTTCTAGAAATAATTATAGATTTATGAATATTTTTTTCATAGTTTCCAATTTTTTTCCAATTCATCCAGCCTTTTCTCAGTAACCATTAATGGTACAAAAATGGCATTAGTACCATTAGAAAGAGCATAAAATTCTACATAATAATATATTCTATAATAGTTTATGAATAATATATTTTAAGAGTAATCTTAGAATGAAATGAAAGAAGTATTAATTTTTTTTCCAAATCTTTTCCAATTCAATCTCGATTTTCTCAGCAACCATTAATGCTACAAAAATGACATTAGTACCATTAGAAAGAGCATGAAATTCCGCATAATAACAAATTATTTAATTGTTTCTAAATAGTATATTTTCTAGAAATAATTATAGATTTATGAATATTTTTTTCATAGTTTCCAAATTTTTTCCAATTCATCCAGCCTTGACTCAGTAACCATTAATGGTACAAAAATGGCATTAGTACCATTAGAAAGAACATAAAATTCTACATAATAATATATTCTATAATAGTTTATGAATAATATATTTTAAGAGTAATCTTAGAATGAAATGAAAGAAGTATTATTTTTTTTTCCAAATCTCTTCCAATTCAATCTCGATTTTCTCAGCAACCATTAATGCTACAAAAATGACATTAGTACCATTAGAAAGAGCATGAAATTCCGCATAATAACAAATTATTTAATAGTTCCTAAATAGTATATTTTCTAGAAATAATTATAGATTTATGAATATTTTTTTCATAGTTTCCAAATTTTTTCCAATTCATCCAGCCTTTTCTCAGTAACCATTAATGGTACAAAAATGGCATTAGTACCATTAGAAAGAGCATAAAATTCTACATAATAATATATTCTATAATAGTTTATGAATAATATATTTTAAGAGTAATCTTAGAATGAAATGAAAGAAGTATTAATTTTTTTTACAAATCTTTTCCAATTCAATCTTGATTTTCTCAGCAACCATTAATGCTACAAAAATGACATTAGTACCATTAGAAAGAGCATGAAATTCCGCATAATAACAAATTATTTAATAGTTTCTAAATAGTATATTTTCTAGAAATAATTATAGATTTATGAATATTTTTTTCATAGTTTCCAATTTTTTTCCAATTCATCCAGCCTTTTCTCAGTAACCATTAATGGTACAAAAATGGCATTAGTACCATTAGAAAGAACATAAAATTCTACATAATAATATATTCTATAATAGTGTATGAATAATATATTTTAAGAGTAATCTTAGAATGAAATGAAAGAAGTATTATTTTTTTTTCCAAATCTCTTCCAATTCAATCTCGATTTTCTCAGCAACCATTAATGCTACAAAAATGACATTAGTACCATTAGAAAGAGCATGAAATTCCGCATAATAGCAAATTATTTAATAGTTCCTAAATAGTATATTTTCTAGAAATAATTATAGATTTATGAATATTTTTTTCATAGTTTCCAAATTTTTTCCAATTCATCCAGCATTTTCTCAGTAACCATTAATGGTACAAAAATGGCATTAGTACCATTAGAAAGACCATAAAATTCTACATAATAATATATTCTATAATAGTTTATGAATAATATATTTTAAGAGTAATCTTAGAATGAAATGAAAGAAGTATTAATTTTTTTTCCAAATCTTTTCCAATTCAATCTCGATTTTCTCAGCAACCATTAATGCTACAAAAATGACATTAGTACCATTAGAAAGAGCATGAAATTCCGCATAATAACAAATTATTTAATAGTTTCTAAATAGTATATTTTCTAGAAATAATTATAGATTTATGAATATTTTTTTCATAGTTTCCAATTTTTTTCCAATTCATCCAGCCTTTTCTCAGTAACCATTAATGGTACAAAAATGGCATTAGTACCATTAGAAAGAGCATAAAATTCTACATAATAATATATTCTATAATAGTTTATGAATAATATATTTTAAGAGTAATCTTAGAATGAAATGAAAGAAATATTATTTTTTTTTCCAAATCTTTTCCAATTCAATCTCGATTTTCTCAGCAACCATTAACGCTACAAAAATGACATTAGTACCATTAGAAAGAGCATGAAATTCCGCATAATAACAAATTATTTAATAGTTTCTAAATAGTATATTTTCTAGAAATAATTATAGATTTATGAATATTTTTTTCATAGTTTCCAATTTTTTTCCAATTCATCCAGCCTTTTCTCAGTAACCATTAATGGTACAAAAATGGCATTAGTACCATTAGAAAGAGCATAAAATTCTACATAATAATATATTCAATAATAGTTTATGAATAATATATTTTAAGAGTAATCTTAGAATGAAATGAAAGAAGTATTAATTTTTTTTCCAAATCTTTTCCAATTCAATCTCGATTTTCTCAGCAACCATTAATGCTACAAAAATGACATTAGTACCATTAGAAAGAGCATGAAATTCCGCATAATAACAAATTATTTAATAGTTTCTAAATAGTATATTTTCTAGAAATAATTATAGATTTATGAATATTTTTTTCATAGTTTCCAATTTTTTTCCAATTCATCCAGCATTTTCTCAGTAACCATTAATGGTACAAAAATGGCATTAGTACCATTAGAAAGAGCATAAAATTCTACATAATAATATATTCTATAATAGTTTATGAATAATATATTTTAGGAGTAATCTTAGAATGAAATGAAAGAAGTATTAATTTTTTTTACAAATCTTTTCCAATTCAATCTCGATTTTCTCAGCAACCATTAATGCTACAAAAATGACATTAGTACCATTAGAAAGAGCATGAAATTCCGCATAATAACAAATTATTTAATAGTTTCTAAATAGTATATTTTCTAGAAATAATTATAGATTTATGAATATTTTTTTCATAGTTTCCAATTTTTTTCCAATTCATCCAGCCTTTTCTCAGTAACCATTAATGGTACAAAAATGGCATTAGTACCATTAGAAAGAGCATAAAATTCTACATAATAATATATTCTATAATAGTTTATGAATAATATATTTTAAGAGTAATCTTAGAATGAAATGAAAGAAATATTATTTTTTTTTCCAAATATTTTCCAATTCAATCTCGATTTTCTCAGCAACCATTAATGCTACAAAAATGACATTAGTACCATTAGAAAGAGCATGGAATTCCGCATAATAACAAATTATTTAATAGTTTCTAAATAGTATATTTTCTAGAAATAATTATAGATTTATGAATATTTTTTTCATAGTTTCCAATTTTTTTCCAATTCATCCAGCCTTTTCTCAGTAACCATTAATGGTACAAAAATGGCATTAGTACCATTAGAAAGAGCATAAAATTCTACATAATAATATATTCAATAATAGTTTATGAATAATATATTTTAAGAGTAATCTTAGAATGAAATGAAAGAAGTATTAATTTTTTTTCCAAATCTTTTCCAATTCAATCTCGATTTTCTCAGCAACCATTAATGCTACAAAAATGACATTAGTACCATTAGAAAGAGCATGAAATTCCGCATAATAACAAATTATTTAATAGTTTCTAAATAGTATATTTTCTAGAAATAATTATAGATTTATGAATATTTTTTTCATAGTTTCCAATTTTTTTCCAATTCATCCAGCATTTTCTCAGTAACCATTAATGGTACAAAAATGGCATTAGTACCATTAGAAAGAGCATAAAATTCTACATAATAATATATTCTATAATAGTTTATGAATAATATATTTTAGGAGTAATCTTAGAATGAAATGAAAGAAGTATTAATTTTTTTTACAAATCTTTTCCAATTCAATCTCGATTTTCTCAGCAACCATTAATGCTACAAAAATGACATTAGTACCATTAGAAAGAGCATGAAATTCCGCATAATAACAAATTATTTAATAGTTTCTAAATAGTATATTTTCTAGAAATAATTATAGATTTATGAATATTTTTTTCATAGTTTCCAATTTTTTTCCAATTCATCCAGCCTTTTCTCAGTAACCATTAATGGTACAAAAATGGCATTGGTACCATTAGAAAGAGCATAAAATTCTACATTATAATATATTCTATAATAGTTTATGAATAATATATTTTAAGAGTAATCTTAGAATGAAATGAAAGAAGTATTAATTTTTTTACCAATTTTTTTCCAATTCAATCTCGATTTTCTCAGCAACCATTAATGCTACAAAAATGACATTAGTACCATTAGAAAGAGCATGAAATTCCGCATAATAACAAATTATTTAATAGTTTCTAAATAGTATATTTTCTAGAAATAATTATAGATTTATGAATATTTTTTTCATAGTTTCCAATTTTTTTCCAATTCATCCAGCCTTTTCTCAGTAACCATTAATGGTACAAAAATGGCATTAGTACCATTAGAAAGAGCATAAAATTCTACATAATAATATATTCTATAATAGTTTATGAATAATATATTTTAAGAGTAATCTTAGAATGAAATGAAAGAAGTATTAATTTTTTTTCCAAATCTTTTCCAATTCAATCTCGATTTTCTCAGCAACCATTAATGCTACAAAAATGACATTAGTACCATTAGAAAGAGCATGAAATTCCGCATAATAACAAATTATTTAATTGTTTCTAAATAGTATATTTTCTAGAAATAATTATAGATTTATGAATATTTTTTTCATAGTTTCCAAATTTTTTCCAATTCATCCAGCCTTGACTCAGTAACCATTAATGGTACAAAAATGGCATTAGTACCATTAGAAAGAACATAAAATTCTACATAATAATATATTCTATAATAGTTTATGAATAATATATTTTAAGAGTAATCTTAGAATGAAATGAAAGAAGTATTATTTTTTTTTCCAAATCTCTTCCAATTCAATCTCGATTTTCTCAGCAACCATTAATGCTACAAAAATGACATTAGTACCATTAGAAAGAGCATGAAATTCCGCATAATAACAAATTATTTAATAGTTCCTAAATAGTATATTTTCTAGAAATAATTATAGATTTATGAATATTTTTTTCATAGTTTCCAAATTTTTTCCAATTCATCCAGCCTTTTCTCAGTAACCATTAATGGTACAAAAATGGCATTAGTACCATTAGAAAGAGCATAAAATTCTACATAATAATATATTCTATAATAGTTTATGAATAATATATTTTAAGAGTAATCTTAGAATGAAATGAAAGAAGTATTAATTTTTTTTACAAATCTTTTCCAATTCAATCTTGATTTTCTCAGCAACCATTAATGCTACAAAAATGACATTAGTACCATTAGAAAGAGCATGAAATTCCGCATAATAACAAATTATTTAATAGTTTCTAAATAGTATATTTTCTAGAAATAATTATAGATTTATGAATATTTTTTTCATAGTTTCCAATTTTTTTCCAATTCATCCAGCCTTTTCTCAGTAACCATTAATGGTACAAAAATGGCATTAGTACCATTAGAAAGAACATAAAATTCTACATAATAATATATTCTATAATAGTGTATGAATAATATATTTTAAGAGTAATCTTAGAATGAAATGAAAGAAGTATTATTTTTTTTTCCAAATCTCTTCCAATTCAATCTCGATTTTCTCAGCAACCATTAATGCTACAAAAATGACATTAGTACCATTAGAAAGAGCATGAAATTCCGCATAATAGCAAATTATTTAATAGTTCCTAAATAGTATATTTTCTAGAAATAATTATAGATTTATGAATATTTTTTTCATAGTTTCCAAATTTTTTCCAATTCATCCAGCATTTTCTCAGTAACCATTAATGGTACAAAAATGGCATTAGTACCATTAGAAAGACCATAAAATTCTACATAATAATATATTCTATAATAGTTTATGAATAATATATTTTAAGAGTAATCTTAGAATGAAATGAAAGAAGTATTAATTTTTTTTCCAAATCTTTTCCAATTCAATCTCGATTTTCTCAGCAACCATTAATGCTACAAAAATGACATTAGTACCATTAGAAAGAGCATGAAATTCCGCATAATAACAAATTATTTAATAGTTTCTAAATAGTATATTTTCTAGAAATAATTATAGATTTATGAATATTTTTTTCATAGTTTCCAATTTTTTTCCAATTCATCCAGCCTTTTCTCAGTAACCATTAATGGTACAAAAATGGCATTAGTACCATTAGAAAGAGCATAAAATTCTACATAATAATATATTCTATAATAGTTTATGAATAATATATTTTAAGAGTAATCTTAGAATGAAATGAAAGAAATATTATTTTTTTTTCCAAATCTTTTCCAATTCAATCTCGATTTTCTCAGCAACCATTAACGCTACAAAAATGACATTAGTACCATTAGAAAGAGCATGAAATTCCGCATAATAACAAATTATTTAATAGTTTCTAAATAGTATATTTTCTAGAAATAATTATAGATTTATGAATATTTTTTTCATAGTTTCCAATTTTTTTCCAATTCATCCAGCCTTTTCTCAGTAACCATTAATGGTACAAAAATGGCATTAGTACCATTAGAAAGAACATAAAATTCTACATAATAATATATTCTATAATAGTTTATGAATAATATATTTTAAGAGTAATCTTAGAATGAAATGAAAGAAGTATTATTTTTTTTTCCAAATCTCTTCCAATTCAATCTCGATTTTCTCAGCAACCATTAATGCTACAAAAATGACATTAGTACCATTAGAAAGAGCATGAAATTCCGCATAATAACAAATTATTTAATAGTTCCTAAATAGTATATTTTCTAGAAATAATTATAGATTTATGAATATTTTTTTCATAGTTTCCAAATTTTTTCCAATTCATCCAGCATTTTCTCAGTAACCATTAATGGTACAAAAATGGCATTAGTACCATTAGAAAGAGCATAAAATTCTACATAATAATATATTCTATAATAGTTTATGAATAATATATTTTAAGAGTAATCTTAGAATGAAATGAAAGAAGTATTAATTTTTTTTACAAATCTTTTCCAATTCAATCTTGATTTTCTCAGCAACCATTAATGCTACAAAAATGACATTAGTACCATTAGAAAGAGCATGAAATTCCGCATAATAACAAATTATTTAATAGTTTCTAAATAGTATATTTTCTAGAAATAATTATAGATTTATGAATATTTTTTTCATAGTTTCCAAATGTTTTCCAATTCATCCAGCCTTTTCTCAGTAACCATTAATGGTACAAAAATGGCATTAGTACCATTAGAAAGAGCATAAAATTCTACATAATAATATATTCTATAATAGTTTATGAATAATATATTTTAAGAGTAATCTTAGAATGAAATGAAAGAAATATTATTTTTTTTTCCAAATCTTTTCCAATTCAATCTCGATTTTCTCAGCAACCATTAATGATACAAAAATGACATTAGTACCATTAGAAAGAGCATGAAATTCCGCATAATAACAAATTATTTAATAGTTTCTAAATAGTATATTTTCTAGAAATAATTATAGATTTATGAATATTTTTTTCATAGTTTCCAATTTTTTTCCAATTCATCCAGCCTTTTCTCAGTAACCATTAATGGTACAAAAATGGCATTAGTACCATTAGAAAGAGCATAAAATTCTACATAATAATATATTCTATAATAGTTTATGAATAATATATTTTAAGAGTAATCTTAGAATGAAATGAAAGAAGTATTAATTTTTTTTACAAATCTTTACCAATTCAATCTCGATTTTCTCAGCAACCATTAATGCTACAAAAATGACATTAGTACCATTAGAAAGAGCATGAAATTCCGCATAATAACAAATTATTTAATAGTTTCTAAATAGTATATTTTCTAGAAATAATTATAGATTTATGAATATTTTTTTCATAGTTTCCAAATTTTTTCCAATTCATCCAGCCTTTTCTCAGTAACCATTAATGGTACAAAAATGGCATTAGTACCATTAGAAAGAGCATAAAATTCTACATAATAATATATTCTATAATAGTTTATGAATAATATATTTTAAGAGTAATCTTAGAATGAAATGAAAGAAATATTATTTTTTTTTCCAAATCTTTTCCAATTCAATCTCGATTTTCTCAGCAACCATTAATGATACAAAAATGACATTAGTACCATTAGAAAGAGCATGAAATTCCGCATAATAACAAATTATTTAATAGTTTCTAAATAGTATATTTTCTAGAAATAATTATAGATTTATGAATATTTTTTTCATAGTTTCCAATTTTTTTCCAATTCATCCAGCCTTTTCTCAGTAACCATTAATGGTACAAAAATGGCATTAGTACCATTAGAAAGAGCATAAAATTCTACATAATAATATATTCTATAATAGTTTATGAATAATATATTTTAAGAGTAATCTTAGAATGAAATGAAAGAAATATTATTTTTTTTTCCAAATCTTTTCCAATTCAATCTCGATTTTCTCAGCAACCATTAATGCTACAAAAATGACATTAGTACCATTAGAAAGAGCATGAAATTCCGCATAATAACAAATTATTTAATAGTTTCTAAATAGTATATTTTCTAGAAATAATTATAGATTTATGAATATTTTTTTCATAGTTTCCAATTTTTTTCCAATTCATCCAGCCTTTTCTCAGTAACCATTAATGGTACAAAAATGGCATTAGTACCATTAGAAAGAACATAAAATTCTACATAATAATATATTCTATAATAGTTTATGAATAATATATTTTAAGAGTAATCTTAGAATGAAATGAAAGAAGTATTATTTTTTTTTCCAAATCTCTTCCAATTCAATCTCGATTTTCTCAGCAACCATTAATGCTACAAAAATGACATTAGTACCATTAGAAAGAGCATGAAATTCCGCATAATAACAAATTATTTAATAGTTCCTAAATAGTATATTTTCTAGAAATAATTATAGATTTATGAATATTTTTTTCATAGTTTCCAAATTTTTTCCAATTCATCCAGCATTTTCTCAGTAACCATTAATGGTACAAAAATGGCATTAGTACCATTAGAAAGAGCATAAAATTCTACATAATAATATATTCTATAATAGTTTATGAATAATATATTTTAAGAGTAATCTTAGAATGAAATGAAAGAAGTATTAATTTTTTTTCCAAATCTTTTCCAATTCAATCTCGATTTTCTCAGCAACCATTAATGCTACAAAAATGACATTAGTACCATTAGAAAGAGCATGAAATTCCGCATAATAACAAATTATTTAATAGTTCCTAAATAGTATATTTTCTAGAAATAATTATAGATTTATGAATATTTTTTTCATAGTTTCCAAATTTTTTCCAATTCATCCAGCCTTTTCTCAGTAACCATTAATGGTACAAAAATGGCATTAGTACCATTAGAAAGAGCATAAAATTCTACATAATAATATATTCTATAATAGTTTATGAATAATATATTTTAAGAGTAATCTTAGAATGAAATGAAAGAAGTATTAATTTTTTTTCCAAATCTTTTCCAATTCAATCTCGATTTTCTCAGCAACCATTAATGCTACAAAAATGACATTAGTACCATTAGAAAGAGCATGAAATTCCGCATAATAACAAATTATTTAATAGTTTCTAAATAGTATATTTTCTAGAAATAATTATAGATTTATGAATATTTTTTTCATAGTTTCCAATTTTTTTCCAATTCATCCAGCCTTTTCTCAGTAACCATTAATGGTACAAAAATGGCATTAGTACCATTAGAAAGAGCATAAAATTCTACATAATAATATATTCTATAATAGTTTATGAATAATATATTTTAAGAGTAATCTTAGAATGAAATGAAAGAAATATTATTTTTTTTTCCAAATCTTTTCCAATTCAATCTCGATTTTCTCAGCAACCATTAATGCTACAAAAATGACATTAGTACCATTAGAAAGAGCATGAAATTCCGCATAATAACAAATTATTTAATAGTTTCTAAATAGTATATTTTCTAGAAATAATTATAGATTTATGAATATTTTTTTCATAGTTTCCAAATTTTTTCCAATTCATCCAGCCTTTTCTCAGTAACCATTAATGGTACAAAAATGGCATTAGTACCATTAGAAAGAGCATAAAATTCTACATAATAATATATTCTATAATAGTTTATGAATAATATATTTTAAGAGTAATCTTAGAATGAAATGAAAGAAATATTATTATTTTTTCCAAATCTTTTCCAATTCAATCTCGATTTTCTCAGCAACCATTAATGATACAAAAATGACATTAGTACCATTAGAAAGAGCATGAAATTCCGCATAATAACAAATTATTTAATAGTTTCTAAATAGTATATTTTCTAGAAATAATTATAGATTTATGAATATTTTTTTCATAGTTTCCAATTTTTTTCCAATTCATCCAGCCTTTTCTCAGTAACCATTAATGGTACAAAAATGGCATTAGTACCATTAGAAAGAGCATAAAATTCTACATAATAATATATTCTATAATAGTTTATGAATAATATATTTTAAGAGTAATCTTAGAATGAAATGAAAGAAGTATTAATTTTTTTTCCAAATCTTTTCCAATTCAATCTCGATTTTCTCAGCAACCATTAATGCTACAAAAATGACATTAGTACCATTAGAAAGAGCATGAAATTCCGCATAATAACAAATTATTTAATAGTTTCTAAATAGTATATTTTCTAGAAATAATTATAGATTTATGAATATTTTTTTCATAGTTTCCAATTTTTTTCCAATTCATCCAGCCTTTTCTCAGTAACCATTAATGGTACAAAAATGGCATTAGTACCATTAGAAAGAGCATAAAATTCTACATAATAATATATTCTATAATAGTTTATGAATAATATATTTTAAGAGTAATCTTAGAATGAAATGAAAGAAATATTATTTTTTTTTCCAAATCTTTTCCAATTCAATCTCGATTTTCTCAGCAACCATTAATGATACAAAAATGACATTAGTACCATTAGAAAGAGCATGAAATTCCGCATAATAACAAATTATTTAATAGTTTCTAAATAGTATATTTTCTAGAAATAATTATAGATTTATGAATATTTTTTTCATAGTTTCCAATTTTTTTCCAATTCATCCAGCCTTTTCTCAGTAACCATTAATGGTACAAAAATGGCATTAGTACCATTAGAAAGAGCATAAAATTCTACATAATAATATATTCTATAATAGTTTATGAATAATATATTTTAAGAGTAATCTTAGAATGAAATGAAAGAAATATTATTTTTTTTTCCAAATCTTTTCCAATTCAATCTCGATTTTCTCAGCAACCATTAATGATACAAAAATGACATTAGTACCATTAGAAAGAGCATGAAATTCCGCATAATAACAAATTATTTAATAGTTTCTAAATAGTATATTTTCTAGAAATAATTATAGATTTATGAATATTTTTTTCATAGTTTCCAATTTTTTTCCAATTCATCCAGCCTTTTCTCAGTAACCATTAATGGTACAAAAATGGCATTAGTACCATTAGAAAGAACATAAAATTCTACATAATAATATATTCTATAATAGTTTATGAATAATATATTTTAAGAGTAATCTTAGAATGAAATGAAAGAAGTATTATTTTTTTTTCCAAATCTCTTCCAATTCAATCTCGATTTTCTCAGCAACCATTAATGCTACAAAAATGACATTAGTACCATTAGAAAGAGCATGAAATTCCGCATAATAACAAATTATTTAATAGTTCCTAAATAGTATATTTTCTAGAAATAATTATAGATTTATGAATATTTTTTTCATAGTTTCCAAATTTTTTCCAATTCATCCAGCCTTTTCTCAGTAACCATTAATGGTACAAAAATGGCATTAGTACCATTAGAAAGAGCATAAAATTCTACATAATAATATATTCTATAATAGTTTATGAATAATATATTTTAAGAGTAATCTTAGAATGAAATGAAAGAAGTATTAATTTTTTTTCCAAATCTTTTCCAATTCAATCTCGATTTTCTCAGCAACCATTAATGCTACAAAAATGACATTAGTACCATTAGAAAGAGCATGAAATTCCGCATAATAACAAATTATTTAATAGTTCCTAAATAGTATATTTTCTAGAAATAATTATAGATTTATGAATATTTTTTTCATAGTTTCCAAATTTTTTCCAATTCATCCAGCCTTTTCTCAGTAACCATTAATGGTACAAAAATGGCATTAGTACCATTAGAAAGAGCATAAAATTCTACATAATAATATATTCTATAATAGTTTATGAATAATATATTTTAAGAGTAATCTTAGAATGAAATGAAAGAAGTATTAATTTTTTTTCCAAATCTTTTCCAATTCAATCTCGATTTTCTCAGCAACCATTAATGCTACAAAAATGACATTAGTACCATTAGAAAGAGCATGAAATTCCGCATAATAACAAATTATTTAATAGTTTCTAAATAGTATATTTTCTAGAAATAATTATAGATTTATGAATATTTTTTTCATAGTTTCCAATTTTTTTCCAATTCATCCAGCCTTTTCTCAGTAACCATTAATGGTACAAAAATGGCATTAGTACCATTAGAATGAGCATAAAATTCTACATAATAATATATTCTATAATAGTTTATGAATAATATATTTTAAGAGTAATCTTAGAATGAAATGAAAGAAATATTATTTTTTTTTCCAAATCTTTTCCAATTCAATCTCGATTTTCTCAGCAACCATTAATGCTACAAAAATGACATTAGTACCATTAGAAAGAGCATGAAATTCCGCATAATAACAAATTATTTAATAGTTTCTAAATAGTATATTTTCTAGAAATAATTATAGATTTATGAATATTTTTTTCATAGTTTCCAAATTTTTTCCAATTCATCCAGCCTTTTCTCAGTAACCATTAATGGTACAAAAATGGCATTAGTACCATTAGAAAGAGCATAAAATTCTACATAATAATATATTCTATAATAGTTTATGAATAATATATTTTAAGAGTAATCTTAGAATGAAATGAAAGAAATATTATTTTTTTTTCCAAATCTTTTCCAATTCAATCTCGATTTTCTCAGCAACCATTAATGATACAAAAATGACATTAGTACCATTAGAAAGAGCATGAAATTCCGCATAATAACAAATTATTTAATAGTTTCTAAATAGTATATTTTCTAGAAATAATTATAGATTTATGAATATTTTTTTCATAGTTTCCAAATTTTTTCCAATTCATCCAGCCTTTTCTCAGTAACCATTAATGGTACAAAAATGGCATTAGTACCATTAGAAAGAGCATAAAATTCTACATAATAATATATTCTATAATAGTTTATGAATAATATATTTTAAGAGTAATCTTAGAATGAAATGAAAGAAGTATTAATTTTTTTTCCAAATCTTTTCCAATTCAATCTCGATTTTCTCAGCAACCATTAATGCTACAAAAATGACATTAGTACCATTAGAAAGAGCATGAAATTCCGCATAATAACAAATTATTTAATAGTTTCTAAATAGTATATTTTCTAGAAATAATTATAGATTTATGAATATTTTTTTCATAGTTTCCAATTTTTTTCCAATTCATCCAGCCTTTTCTCAGTAACCATTAATGGTACAAAAATGGCATTAGTACCATTAGAAAGAGCATAAAATTCTACATAATAATATATTCTATAATAGTTTATGAATAATATATTTTAAGAGTAATCTTAGAATGAAATGAAAGAAATATTATTTTTTTTTCCAAATCTTTTCCAATTCAATCTCGATTTTCTCAGCAACCATTAATGCTACAAAAATGACATTAGTACCATTAGAAAGAGCATGAAATTCCGCATAATAACAAATTATTTAATAGTTTCTAAATAGTATATTTTCTAGAAATAATTATAGATTTATGAATATTTTTTTCATAGTTTCCAATTTTTTTCCAATTCATCCAGCCTTTTCTCAGTAACCATTAATGGTACAAAAATGGCATTAGTACCATTAGAAAGAGCATAAAATTCTACATAATAATATATTCTATAATAGTTTATGAATAATATATTTTAAGAGTAATCTTAGAATGAAATGAAAGAAATATTATTTTTTTTTCCAAATCTTTTCCAATTCAATCTCGATTTTCTCAGCAACCATTAATGATACAAAAATGACATTAGTACCATTAGAAAGAGCATGAAATTCCGCATAATAACAAATTATTTAATAGTTTCTAAATAGTATATTTTCTAGAAATAATTATAGATTTATGAATATTTTTTTCATAGTTTCCAATTTTTTTCCAATTCATCCAGCCTTTTCTCAGTAACCATTAATGGTACAAAAATGGCATTAGTACCATTAGAAAGAGCATAAAATTCTACATAATAATATATTCTATAATAGTTTATGAATAATATATTTTAAGAGTAATCTTAGAATGAAATGAAAGAAATATTATTTTTTTTTCCAAATCTTTTCCAATTCAATCTCGATTTTCTCAGCAACCATTAATGCTACAAAAATGACATTAGTACCATTAGAAAGAGCATAAAATTCCGCATAATAACAAATTATTTAATAGTTTCTAAATAGTATATTTTCTAGAAATAATTATAGATTTATGAATATTTTTTTCATAGTTTCCAAATTTTTTCCAATTCATCCAGCCTTTTCTCAGTAACCATTAATGGTACAAAAATGGCATTAGTACCATTAGAAAGAGCATAAAATTCTACATAATAATATATTCTATAATAGTTTATGAATAATATATTTTAAGAGTAATCTTAGAATGAAATGAAAGAAGTATTAATTTTTTTTACAAATCTTTTCCAATTCAATCTCGATTTTCTCAGCAACCATTAATGCTACAAGAATGACATTAGTACCATTAGAAAGAGCTTGAAATTCCGCATAATAACAAATTATTTAATAGTTTCTAAATAGTATATTTTCTAGAAATAATTATAGATTTATGAATATTTTTTTCATAGTTTCCAAATTTTTTCCAATTCATCCAGCCTTTTCTCAGTAACCATTAATGGTACAAAAATGGCATTAGTACCATTAGAAAGAGCATAAAATTCTACATAATAATATATTCTATAATAGTTTATGAATAATATATTTTAAGAGTAATCTTAGAATGAAATGAAAGAAATATTATTTTTTTTTCCAAATCTTTTCCAATTCAATCTCGATTTTCTCAGCAACCATTAATGCTACAAAAATGACATTAGTACCATTAGAAAGAGCATGAAATTCCGCATAATAACAAATTATTTAATAGTTTCTAAATAGTATATTTTCTAGAAATAATTATAGATTTATGAATATTTTTTTCATAGTTTCCAATTTTTTTCCAATTCATCCAGCCTTTTCTCAGTAACCATTAATGGTACAAAAATGGCATTAGTACCATTAGAAAGAGCATAAAATTCTACATAATAATATATTCTATAATAGTTTATGAATAATATATTTTAAGAGTAATCTTAGAATGAAATGAAAGAAATATTATTTTTTTTTCCAAATCTTTTCCAATTCAATCTCGATTTTCTCAGCAACCATTAATGCTACAAAAATGACATTAGTACCATTAGAAAGAGCATGAAATTCCGCATAATAACAAATTATTTAATAGTTTCTAAATAGTATATTTTCTAGAAATAATTATAGATTTATGAATATTTTTTTCATAGTTTCCAATTTTTTTCCAATTCATCCAGCCTTTTCTCAGTAACCATTAATGGTACAAAAATGGCATTAGTACCATTAGAAAGAACATAAAATTCTACATAATAATATATTCTATAATAGTTTATGAATAATATATTTTAAGAGTAATCTTAGAATGAAATGAAAGAAGTATTATTTTTTTTTCCAAATCTCTTCCAATTCAATCTCGATTTTCTCAGCAACCATTAATGCTACAAAAATGACATTAGTACCATTAGAAAGAGCATGAAATTCCGCATAATAACAAATTATTTAATAGTTCCTAAATAGTATATTTTCTAGAAATAATTATAGATTTATGAATATTTTTTTCATAGTTTCCAATTTTTTCCCAATTCATCCAGCATTTTCTCAGTAACCATTAATGGTACAAAAATGGCATTAGTACCATTAGAAAGAGCATAAAATTCTACATAATAATATATTCTATAATAGTTTATGAATAATATATTTTAAGAGTAATCTTAGAATGAAATGAAAGAAGTATTAATTTTTTTTCCAAATCTTTTCCAATTCAATCTCGATTTTCTCAGCAACCATTAATGCTACAAAAATGACATTAGTACCATTAGAAAGAGCATGAAATTCCGCATAATAACAAATTATTTAATAGTTCCTAAATAGTATATTTTCTAGAAATAATTATAGATTTATGAATATTTTTTTCATAGTTTCCAAATTTTTTCCAATTCATCCAGCCTTTTCTCAGTAACCATTAATGGTACAAAAATGGCATTAGTACCATTAGAAAGAGCATAAAATTCTACATAATAATATATTCTATAATAGTTTATGAATAATATATTTTAAGAGTAATCTTAGAATGAAATGAAAGAAGTATTAATTTTTTTTCCAAATCTTTTCCAATTCAATCTCGATTTTCTCAGCAACCATTAATGCTACAAAAATGACATTAGTACCATTAGAAAGAGCATGAAATTCCGCATAATAACAAATTATTTAATAGTTTCTAAATAGTATATTTTCTAGAAATAATTATAGATTTATGAATATTTTTTTCATAGTTTCCAATTTTTTTCCAATTCATCCAGCCTTTTCTCAGTAACCATTAATGGTACAAAAATGGCATTAGTACCATTAGAAAGAGCATAAAATTCTACATAATAATATATTCTATAATAGTTTATGAATAATATATTTTAAGAGTAATCTTAGAATGAAATGAAAGAAATATTATTTTTTTTTCCAAATCTCTTCCAATTCAATCTCGATTTTCTCAGCAACCATTAATGCTACAAAAATGACATTAGTACCATTAGAAAGAGCATGAAATTCCGCATAATAACAAATTATTTAATAGTTTCTAAATAGTATATTTTCTAGAAATAATTATAGATTTATGAATATTTTTTTCATAGTTTCCAAATTTTTTCCAATTCATCCAGCATTTTCTCAGTAACCATTAATGGTACAAAAATGGCATTAGTACCATTAGAAAGAGCATAAAATTCTACATAATAATATATTCTATAATAGTTTATGAATAATATATTTTAAGAGTAATCTTAGAATGAAATGAAAGAAGTATTAATTTTTTTTCCAAATCTTTTCCAATTCAATCTCGATTTTCTCAGCAACCATTAATGCTACAAAAATGACATTAGTACCATTAGAAAGAGCATGAAATTCCGCATAATAACAAATTATTTAATAGTTCCTAAATAGTATATTTTCTAGAAATAATTATAGATTTATGAATATTTTTTTCATAGTTTCCAAATTTTTTCCAATTCATCCAGCCTTTTCTCAGTAACCATTAATGGTACAAAAATGGCATTAGTACCATTAGAAAGAGCATAAAATTCTACATAATAATATATTCTATAATAGTTTATGAATAATATATTTTAAGAGTAATCTTAGAATGAAATGAAAGAAGTATTAATTTTTTTTCCAAATCTTTTCCAATTCAATCTCGATTTTCTCAGCAACCATTAATGCTACAAAAATGACATTAGTACCATTAGAAAGAGCATGAAATTCCGCATAATAACAAATTATTTAATAGTTTCTAAATAGTATATTTTCTAGAAATAATTATAGATTTATGAATATTTTTTTCATAGTTTCCAATTTTTTTCCAATTCATCCAGCCTTTTCTCAGTAACCATTAATGGTACAAAAATGGCATTAGTACCATTAGAAAGAGCATAAAATTCTACATAATAATATATTCTATAATAGTTTATGAATAATATATTTTAAGAGTAATCTTAGAATGAAATGAAAGAAATATTATTTTTTTTTCCAAATCTTTTCCAATTCAATCTCGATTTTCTCAGCAACCATTAATGCTACAAAAATGACATTAGTACCATTAGAAAGAGCATGAAATTCCGCATAATAACAAATTATTTAATAGTTTCTAAATAGTATATTTTCTAGAAATAATTATAGATTTATGAATATTTTTTTCATAGTTTCCAATTTTTTTCCAATTCATCCAGCCTTTTCTCAGTAACCATTAATGGTACAAAAATGGCATTAGTACCATTAGAAAGAACATAAAATTCTACATAATAATATATTCTATAATAGTTTATGAATAATATATTTTAAGAGTAATCTTAGAATGAAATGAAAGAAGTATTATTTTTTTTCCAAATCTCTTCCAATTCAATCTCGATTTTCTCAGCAACCATTAATGCTACAAAAATGACATTAGTACCATTAGAAAGAGCATGAAATTCCGCATAATAACAAATTATTTAATAGTTCCTAAATAGTATATTTTCTAGAAATAATTATAGATTTATGAATATTTTTTTCATAGTTTCCAAATTTTTTCCAATTCATCCAGCATTTTCTCAGTAACCATTAATGGTACAAAAATGGCATTAGTACCATTAGAAAGAGCATAAAATTCTACATAATAATATATTCTATAATAGTTTATGAATAATATATTTTAAGAGTAATCTTAGAATGAAATGAAAGAAGTATTAATTTTTTTTCCAAATCTTTTCCAATTCAATCTCGATTTTCTCAGCAACCATTAATGCTACAAAAATGACATTAGTACCATTAGAAAGAGCATGAAATTCCGCATAATAACAAATTATTTAATAGTTCCTAAATAGTATATTTTCTAGAAATAATTATAGATTTATGAATATTTTTTTCATAGTTTCCAAATTTTTTCCAATTCATCCAGCCTTTTCTCAGTAACCATTAATGGTACAAAAATGGCATTAGTACCATTAGAAAGAGCATAAAATTCTACATAATAATATATTCTATAATAGTTTATGAATAATATATTTTAAGAGTAATCTTAGAATGAAATGAAAGAAGTATTAATTTTTTTTACAAATCTTTTCCAATTCAATCTCGATTTTCTCAGCAACCATTAATGCTACAAAAATGACATTAGTACCATTAGAAAGAGCATGAAATTCCGCATAATATCAAATTATTTAATAGTTTCTAAATAGTATATTTTCTAGAAATAATTATAGATTTATGAATATTTTTTTCATAGTTTCCAAATTTTTTCCAATTCATCCAGCCTTTTCTCAGTAACCATTAATGGTACAAAAATGGCATTAGTACCATTAGAAAGAGCATAAAATTCTACATAATAATATATTCTATAATAGTTTATGAATAATATATTTTAAGAGTAATCTTAGAATGAAATGAAAGAAATATTATTTTTTTTTCCAAATCTTTTCCAATTCAATCTCGATTTTCTCAGCAACCATTAATGATACAAAAATGACATTAGTACCATTAGAAAGAGCATGAAATTCCGCATAATAACAAATTATTTAATAGTTTCTAAATAGTATATTTTCTAGAAATAATTATAGATTTATGAATATTTTTTTCATAGTTTCCAATTTTTTTCCAATTCATCCAGCCTTTTCTCAGTAACCATTAATGGTACAAAAATGGCATTAGTACCATTAGAAAGAGCATAAAATTCTACATAATAATATATTCTATAATAGTTTATGAATAATATATTTTAAGAGTAATCTTAGAATGAAATGAAAGAAATATTATTTTTTTTTCCAAATCTTTTCCAATTCAATCTCGATTTTCTCAGCAACCATTAATGATACAAAAATGACATTAGTACCATTAGAAAGAGCATGAAATTCCGCATAATAACAAATTATTTAATAGTTTCTAAATAGTATATTTTCTAGAAATAATTATAGATTTATGAATATTTTTTTCATAGTTTCCAATTTTTTTCCAATTCATCCAGCCTTTTCTCAGTAACCATTAATGGTACAAAAATGGCATTAGTACCATTAGAAAGAGCATAAAATTCTACATAATAATATATTCTATAATAGTTTATGAATAATATATTTTAAGAGTAATCTTAGAATGAAATGAAAGAAATATTATTTTTTTTTCCAAATCTTTTCCAATTCAATCTCGATTTTCTCAGCAACCATTAATGCTACAAAAATGACATTAGTACCATTAGAAAGAGCATGAAATTCCGCATAATAACAAATTATTTAGTAGTTTCTAAATAGTATATTTTCTAGAAATAATTATAGATTTATGAATATTTTTTTCATAGTTTCCAATTTTTTTCCAATTCATCCAGCCTTTTCTCAGTAACCATTAATGGTACAAAAATGGCATTAGTACCATTAGAAAGAGCATAAAATTCTACATAATAATATATTCTATAATAGTTTATGAATAATATATTTTAAGAGTAATCTTAGAATGAAATGAAAGAAATATTATTATTTTTTCCAAATCTTTTCCAATTCAATCTCGATTTTCTCAGCAACCATTAATGATACAAAAATGACATTAGTACCATTAGAAAGAGCATGAAATTCCGCATAATAACAAATTATTTAATAGTTTCTAAATAGTATATTTTCTAGAAATAATTATAGATTTATGAATATTTTTTTCATAGTTTCCAATTTTTTTCCAATTCATCCAGCCTTTTCTCAGTAACCATTAATGGTACAAAAATGGCATTAGTACCATTAGAAAGAGCATAAAATTCTACATAATAATATATTCTATAATAGTTTATGAATAATATATTTTAAGAGTAATCTTAGAATGAAATGAAAGAAGTATTAATTTTTTTTCCAAATCTTTTCCAATTCAATCTCGATTTTCTCAGCAACCATTAATGCTACAAAAATGACATTAGTACCATTAGAAAGAGCATGAAATTCCGCATAATAACAAATTATTTAATAGTTTCTAAATAGTATATTTTCTAGAAATAATTATAGATTTATGAATATTTTTTTCATAGTTTCCAATTTTTTTCCAATTCATCCAGCCTTTTCTCAGTAACCATTAATGGTACAAAAATGGCATTAGTACCATTAGAAAGAGCATAAAATTCTACATAATAATATATTCTATAATAGTTTATGAATAATATATTTTAAGAGTAATCTTAGAATGAAATGAAAGAAATATTATTTTTTTTTCCAAATCTTTTCCAATTCAATCTCGATTTTCTCAGCAACCATTAATGATACAAAAATGACATTAGTACCATTAGAAAGAGCATGAAATTCCGCATAATAACAAATTATTTAATAGTTTCTAAATAGTATATTTTCTAGAAATAATTATAGATTTATGAATATTTTTTTCATAGTTTCCAATTTTTTTCCAATTCATCCAGCCTTTTCTCAGTAACCATTAATGGTACAAAAATGGCATTAGTACCATTAGAAAGAGCATAAAATTCTACATAATAATATATTCTATAATAGTTTATGAATAATATATTTTAAGAGTAATCTTAGAATGAAATGAAAGAAATATTATTTTTTTTTCCAAATCTTTTCCAATTCAATCTCGATTTTCTCAGCAACCATTAATGATACAAAAATGACATTAGTACCATTAGAAAGAGCATGAAATTCCGCATAATAACAAATTATTTAATAGTTTCTAAATAGTATATTTTCTAGAAATAATTATAGATTTATGAATATTTTTTTCATAGTTTCCAATTTTTTTCCAATTCATCCAGCCTTTTCTCAGTAACCATTAATGGTACAAAAATGGCATTAGTACCATTAGAAAGAACATAAAATTCTACATAATAATATATTCTATAAT
>JAWZYT010000674.1:10000-45204 GCA_034508575.1 Petrolisthes manimaculis | reverse complement strand
CTTCCTTCCTTCCTACATTCCTTCCTTCCTTTCACTTCTTCCTCCCTCCCTCCCTTCCTTCCTCCCCTCCCTCCCTCCCATCCTTCCTCCTCTCCCTCCCTTCCTTCCTTTCTTCCTTCCTCCCATCCTTCCTCCCTTCCTTCCTCCCTTCATGACGCAATCTCCCGTTCACATACACACACACACACACACACACACACACATGAGGAAGAGAGGAGGTGGGCGAGAGGTACAGAAGGGAGAAGGAGGGGAGAGGGAAGGAGGAAGAGGAGAATTGGAGAAAGAGGAGAATTGGAGAAAGAAGAGGGAGAGGAGGGGAAAATGGATGGGATGAGGCTTTGAGATAATTTATTTGAGATAATTTATTTGAGACTGTCATAATTTTTTGCACACATATATAAAAGTTTTGCAAGGGACAGACTGATAGACAGATAGACAACTGGAAAATGTGTGTGTGTGTGTGTGTGTGTGTGAAAGCTTGGAGTGTGGATGTATAATGAGTGGTGAGAATGAAGTACTGTAGAATCTGTGTGTGTGTGTTGAGTGAGTGTGAGTGTGTGTGAATCAAAGCTTGGAGTGTGTGTGTGTGGCGTGTGCGCGTGCGCGTGCGCGTGTGTGTGTGTGTGCAGAGTGAGTGTGAAAGTAGGGTAGCTACATATGAAGCAATGTGAGTAGATAGTGAGTGAAGAAAAGTACATACATGAATGTGTGAGAGATTAATATTATTGTACAGTTACCAAAAAAAGGTATTGACAAATCTTGATAGAACTTTAACCATTGTAATATCTACAACTATTTGTAGGGACTAGTAGCATGTATAACAGAAGGAAATATACATATCCTTCTGTAATAAACACTTATAATCCCTACAAACAACTATGGACATTTATATATTTAAAGTTGTATCAATAGTTTTTACTGTACATACATAAGAAACATTGAAAACATTATTGGTCCCTTAGTAATTCGGCCTTTTAATTAGTTATAGAAATGGGAAAATGTGAATGGTTGGATGAAACTACAGTAGAATATATATAATGAAGAGACTGTGTTGGATAGAGGAAGGAAACGAGTGTAATATATCAGTTTCATTGTTTATACAGAGGTGGGAAAGATGGATGTAATAGAAGGGGGGAATACGTGAAAGAAAGAATCAATAAAGGAATAGAAAGAGAGAAGGGAAGGAAGACAAGGAGAGAAGGAAAGGGTAGGGTTAATGAAAGATTGATAAAAAAGAAAGTAGAGAGATAAATGTAAGAAAGAAATACAAAGCAAGGAAGGAAAGGAAGGAAGAATGATAATATGAAGAAGAAATAGGCATAAAGTAAAAGAAAAGGAAAGGTGAAAAAACGTAAAAATCAAGAGAATAAAATAAGTAAGATAGTCAGAGAGGAATGGATTCTAAGGAAGGAAG
Organism: Petrolisthes manimaculis; assembly: GCA_034508575.1. Classification (NCBI taxonomy): domain Eukaryota; kingdom Metazoa; phylum Arthropoda; class Malacostraca; order Decapoda; family Porcellanidae; genus Petrolisthes; species Petrolisthes manimaculis. The sequence goes on along the minus strand of JAWZYT010000674.1, from coordinate 43,790 downwards.
GAAGGAAGGGAAAACGAACTATAAAAAAATGAGAGACGTGAAATAAAGGCAGAAAGGAAAAGTGATATAGTGAGACGTGAAAAAAAAGAAAGACAGAAGATGAAGAACGATAAAATGAGAAAAAAAGAAAAACATAGAAGATGAAGAACGATAAAATGAGAAAAAAAGAAAGACACAGAAGATGAAGAACGATAAAATGAGAGACGTGAAAAAAAAAAGGGAAGAGAAGAAAGAAAGCGACTGACTGCCTGCCTCTTGAGAATTGGGTATAATAGTGTAACAATGGTAAGGCAAGTTTGTGAGTGGAGCTGCAGAGGGGAAAGTTGGCCTGTACTGTCTGTAGTGTATACGTGGCAGGAAAGTTAACAGCACTTATATTATATCGAATTGAGAGAGAGAGAGAGAGAGAGAGAGAGAGAGAGAGAGAGAGAGAGAGAGAGAGAGAGAGAGAGAGAGAGAGAGAGAGAGAGAGAGAGAACGTTCCCACAGTGAGTTGTTATAACGTTTGGAGAGAGAGAGAGAGAGAGAGAGAGAGAGAGAGAGAGAGAGGAGAGAGAGAGAGAGAGAGAGAGAAACTGCTCATCTCTCGAGGCTTTGTTTTAAGTGTTAAGACTGCATCATTGTAGTGAAGAGAAAAGTGTGACTGTTTGAGGCCTTGTTTGTCTTGGAGTGGGAACAATGGGGGATCAGATGAAAAACTTGAAGGATGAGCCGTTATGTTTCGACAACCACAATGCACACACACACATACACACACACACACACACACACATACATACATACATACACACACACACACACACACACACACACACACACACACACACACACACACATATATATATACACACACACACACACACACGCGCGCGCGCATACATACATACATGCATACACACACACAAACGTTTAGAGGTGAAGTGACAGAGTGGTTAGTATAGGCCTACTGGACTCTTAATCTTACGGTCGGGGGATCGATTCCTCTCAGGTGAAGGTCTAGGAATATTTACTCTTTCGATTAGAGTTTCAGGCACTACCTATAAGGTCACCGAACGTCGTAAAACACCCTCACTGGTACCATAACAATTGCAGTATTTGGGAATTATCCTCACTTCCCTCCCTCTGTGGCAGTGTATGGTTTTTTTTTTTTTTTTTTTTTTGTCAAAAAGTCAATAATTTCAACGTCAATTAATTATCTAATAAGCTTAGTCCATTGCACTACTATGTTTCCTAACCGATGTCTTTCTATTTTACATGTTAAGTGGAATTTAACGATATTTATAATTTTGTACGTGGTAGGCTCTGTATGCTTTAGTCGTCCATGTATTATTGTTGAAAGAAAATGGTCACGTTCACATATCAAAAAAGAAAGAAACTTCAGAAGATTTGGGTAAACAATTCTATTTTATAACTTTAACCTAAGCTTCCGTTTTTTTTTTACGTACTGTATATATTGTATTCATATGTTATTTGAAAATCCGTTTCTTATGTTAACAGCCTCTACAGAAAGTAAATATTTGGAGTAAAGTATATCAAATCATTCATATCAAGGCATTATATTTTTATTAACTTAATAGAAGCATTAATTACAATAGAGTTTAGAGATAATATTTACTGTGGATATATAAGCGAACATGCAATTTTTTGTTATACCTTAAATAGAAGCACCATCAGCGTAGATATCATTTTTACTGGGTACTGTTTATATAGAGGAACATTATATTTGTATACCTTTAATAACTGAAGCACCATCAGCGTAGTATATAACTCTGTCAGTAATGGCCATGAGAAACAACATAATCAGCCCATTACACCGTCACCGTTGACCATGACATCCATTCCACGTGTAATGTGGGAATGTCGCCCTTCACCATTTTCCCACACACACTATATAGGACCTGCTACAACACCTGCTGCATAGACCACCACCCTCAGGCCTCACATCACCAGTAGAGGCAAGGGCAGACTAAATCACTAATAACATGCAAGGGACGGGTGGGTGGGTGGGTGGGTATGGGGCCTTGTGTGGGGAGGAGTTGGGGTTGGGGTGGTCAGTGGTATGGGAGGAGATGGGGCAAGTTGGGGGGCATGGTGTGGTTGGGGAAGGGGGAGAGTTAAGAGGAATGGGGCCTTGTGTGGGGAGGAGATGGGGTTGGAATAGGGTAGTGAGTTGTGTGGAAGGGGAAAGGGGAGAATTGGGAAGCATGGGGCCTCGTGTGGAGATGGATTGGGATGGGGTAGTCAGTTGCATGGGATGGGAAGAAAAGAGTTGGGGGGAATAGGGTCTGGTGTGGGGAGTGGTGATGGACGTGAAGGAGAAGGGTTGGGATGGGCAATATAGAAGGGAAGGTATGTGTAGGCATTGATGCTGGAGAGTAGGGAAGGGGAGGGGGGTGAAAAGGGTTACTGGTCAGTTCTAGTAGAGGGAAAGGGGAGGGGTTGTTTGGTGCTTGAGGGGAGGGGGAGGGAAAGGGGTGGTGGTCATTGGTGCTGGAGGGGAGGGATGTCATTCACTCTACCTGTGATTTACCTCTGGTTGGAATTTGTAGGTTCCTTTTTTTCTCTTTCTCCAGATGCCATGAAATATATATGTGGTGGTTGTATCCATCTGTCTGTATGTCTGTATGTCTGTCTGTCTGCCTATGTACGATTAAACACACAGCCTAGACGTAGATATGTTCTTCTTGTTTTTTAATATGTTGCGAGTTAAGGGGTCGTCCATTGTGGTTGATTTAGTGGACAACTGATTCCATTCAATTAGGCTACTAAATAACCCCTTCTCGTATATATAGGCTACATACTGTACTGTCTGTTTCATGGCATAACTTGGTGGAATAGGTGGTCCTCCCATTTATCCACAACAACAGCAACAACACATCAGCTGAGTTCTGTGTAGTTTGTATGTAGTAGTGTACTCGAATTGAATACATTCTAAGCATACCAGATATCCAATTGGAATATTTGTAAGGAAAAGTAACTCATGACAAATATTGCCATACCTGTAAAATAATGTTGTTAGTATATATTTTACCTATTAAAAAAACTCACCTTGCATGTACAAACATATGACAAACATATTGTGAATTGATTAGGGTTGGTTGGGAAGGCATAGCGAGTGAAGAACACAATGGTAATATGCGTTATGGAGTGATATGGTGTAGGGGGCCAATTTCACAGTAGCTTCTATATGTTTGGTTCCTCCCTCACCACTAATCTCACTCCTGACCAACACCGTGTTTACCGAGATATACACAACCCACAGCCACCACACAGTTCAATAGCCACCATCAACATACATCACTCATCAGTCTCTACACCAACACGACGCATTTTACAATAACCACACTATAGGCTATCCACACACCTAGCAGCGTTCAGTAGCCATCATCATACATCATTCAGTGTCTACATCAACACGACGCATTTTATAATATCCACACTATAGTCTATCCACACACGTATCATCGTTCACTATCCACCATCACAATACGTCATTATTTTAGTCTCGACACTATACATTTTCCACGCTATATTATCCATACACGTAGCATCGTTCACTATCCACCATCACAGGCATCACTATACAACATTTAGTCGTTATATATACATCATCACAACACACTATGCATTTTCCACACTATTCATACACGTAGCATCGTTCACTATCCACCATCACAGGCATCACTATACAACATTTAGTCTATATATACATCATCACAACACTATGCATTTTCCACACTATTCATACACATAGCATCGTTCACTATCCACCATCACTATACAACATTCAGTCTCTACACTATCACAACACACTATCACAACACACTATACGGTACATTGTCCACACTACATTATAAACAGACGTAGACAAGTTCAGTAGACACCATCACTAGCCTAACTTTCAATATATACCCATGATTAATATGTATCCTTTAGTCTCTGTACACAAACATCAACATCATGTATTATGGTATACTATCTTTTATTTACGTCAAGTTTGGTCTGTCTGCTTTGTGGCGAAGTTTGATGTCAAGTAGTACAGTCTCCAGTTCGCCTCAGTCATCATGCCCTTCTTTATCATAAGGCTTTCCTCGTGACATTTTCAATAATCTGGAGTTATTTCAAGTTTTATCTAATACTGAGGATGTCTTTTAAGTAGGTGATTGTGTGTGGGTTTTTTTTAGCTCCGACCTCAGCCGAGAGCTCAAGGTATTATCGTAATTATTGTTGTTGTTCTTAGGGCGACAACTTCTAAAATGGTTCAGCTGACTCACTCACTCACTCTCTTCCTCCCATCCATTTTCTTTTACCGACATTGAATCATTTATCCGAGGGGTTCACCCTCAATAAAAAGGGTTCATTTTCAAAATTTCAATATAACCATATGAATACGAAAATCCAGATAAAACATAATTAATATTTTTGAGACCTTTACATATGGATATTTTATTATTTCACTTGAATCATTAAGAGCCGGAGCTTTTGAAGGGTTTTCCTTCATGTTCTTGTTTTTTCTTCCTCATCAAAGTTACTTCCTTCCGGCAAAAAAATATCGCTTGGTGGTGGTCAGAAATATGCATGTTACAACAGTACAGTAGGTTCTTTGTATTCTAATAATAGTATAGATAGACAAACAGTAGTCAGACACACACACACACACACACACACACACACACACACACACACACACACACACACACACACAGTTACAAAGATAAATTGATTGATAGATATAGATAAATTAATAGAAATATGTATAAGTAGAAAAGTAGACAATTAGATAAATACTCGGTTACACCCCAATCACTACACAATCGTAATTCTTTTTTGGTGCATTGGAGTGCCATGATTCCTACAAAGTATGCTATGAAACTGGACCAGAAGAGCAAAAAGAATACAGTAGTGTTCTGTTGCTTGTTATAGTTTGGAGGATTCAGTTGCTCCAGAATTACCAACACAAAAATTCCCCCCTAACGTCCATTGATAGAGAGGATTTGTTTACATTAATTTAGACCAGCCAGCCCAGCCCAGCCCAGCCCAGCCCAGCCCAGCCCAGTCTAGCCTAGCCTAGCCCAACCCAGCCCAGCCCAGCCCAACCCAACCCAGCCCAACCCAACCCAACCCAGCCCAGCCCAGCCCAGCCCAACCCAGCCCGGTATGGTGTTGTGGGGCGGGGACAAATGTACACCGAGGCTGAAGAGGGGACGAATGAACCCACAACAGGAAGCTGGTCGTGACTGCCTGGCGCCCCGGGTGGACCACGAGCCACTCAACTCAACTCAGCCACTCAGCCAGCCAGCCAGGACAGTAGTGTGTTTAGGCGGATGGTGTGAGGTGGAGTACAGCAAGATCTAGAATTGGGAGTACAGTACCTACCTTACGTGGCGCCGGTGCATGGAAGGGATGGAGGAGGCAGACGAAGGAGAAGTGAGTAGTGAAGGGGATGCATTTGAAGGATGAAAAAACAACTGAGAAGGAGAAGTGTGTAGTGAAGAAGGATTTGAGGGATGAAAAAACACCTGAGAAGGAGGAATGAGCAGTGAAAGGGAGGGATTTGAGGGATGAAAGAAAACCTGGGAAGGTGATAGAAATGTGGGGATTCGAAAGAGGATGACAAAAAGAAAGGTGGAACAGAAAGGCAAGCACGAAGGAGATAGATGGAAAGGAGTGACAGTTGAAGAATTGACAGTGAGTGAATGTATGTGTTTGTGTGTGTGTGTGTGTGTGTGTGTGTGTGTGTGTGTGTGTGTGTGTGTGTGTGTGTGTGTGTGTGTGTGTGTGTGTGTGTGTGTGTGTGTGTGTGTTGAAGGAGGTGTGAATGAGATCTTTGAAGGAGGTGGTGTGAGTGACGCCCAAGAGAAGGAGTTGTGAGTGAAGGTGTGTAAAACTGTAATTAGCACCAGTAACGTAGGAGAGGTGTTGGTTGTGATGGTGAGAATACAGGGTTGGTGATAGTGACAGTAGTGTAATGGTGATGGTGACAGTGTTGAAGTAGTGAAGTGGTGATAGTGATTGGTGAAGTGATGGTAGTGACAGTGTTGAAGTGGTGATGGTGACAGTAGTGAAGTGGTGATGGTGACAGTAGTGAAGTGGTGATAGTGATTGGTGAAGTGATGGTAGTGACAGTAGTGAAATGATAATGTCAGTAGTGAAGTGGTGATGGTGACAGTGGTACAGTTATGATAGTGGTGATGGTGACTGGTGTAGTGGTGAATTTATGTTGGTGACAGTAGTGATGGTGACAGTGGTGTTGTGGTGATGGTGACTGGTGAAAAGATAGTGACAGTGGTGTAGTGGTGATGGTGACAGTGGTGAAAAGATAGTGACAGTGGTGTAGTGGTGATGGTGACTGGTGAAAAGATAGTGACAATGCTGTAGTGGTGATGGTGACAGTGGTGAAATAATAATAGTGACAGTGGTGATAGTGACTAATAAAGTAACGATAGTGAGTGATGAAATAGTGATAGTGACGAGTGATGACTGGAGTTGTGATAGTGACAGCAACAGTAGGGGTAGTGATAGTGAGAATGATAGTGACAGTAAGTGAATAAATGATATGGACAATAATATAAATGCAGATATTATAACCAAAAAGACGATAATGTTTACGGAGATATATTTTACACACACACACACACACACACACACACACACACAGGGGATAGAAAATGAGCCTTGAAAGTGTGGTGGACTCGTGTGTGTGTGTGTGTGTGTGTGTGTTTGTGATGATGAAAACAATCACCTCAGCTAGACTTACTTGTGTGTGTGTGTGTGTGTATGTATGTATGTATGTTTACATCGTGTGTGTGTTTACCGTGAAGAAATTTATATACTCACACCAAAATAATATTAAGGTGGATAATTATCACGATTTTTTTTTTTTTTTTTTTTTTTTTTTGCGTACGATGATTAATTAAATACGGATATGCAGTAAAAAATAAAAATAAAAACAACCACGATTTAATTTTGTGGATGAATCGATTCGTACAACATGAAAGTGGCATTTACAAATTACAGATGCTATGTTTATATCGTGACAGCTTATTAGTGGTTGGATCAGAAATTGTTATTGTTGTTGTTTTTGTGTTGTTATTGTTGTTGTTTTGTGTTGTTGTTGTTGCCTTGGGGAGGGTGTGGGGTGAAGGGGGAAGGTTTGTGTTGGGTTTGTATTCTACTGTGTACATTTATATATATGTTTTGTCTTTATTTGTCTTTATAGAACTCAAGGTTATATATATTATAGAGCCTTTGGTGTGTCATCGTCACTGAAGTGTTTTATGATGATGGTGGTTGTGGTTGTGGGAATGGAATCTAAATCGTTCTATGGGCCTTAGGATAAAAAAAAAAAAAAAAAAAAAAGTAAAAAAAAAAAATGGATAAAAAGAAAAGAAAAGAAAGGATAATAAAAAAAAAAAAGTATAAAAAAGGAAAACCATTAAAAAGAAAAGAAAAAGAAGGATAAAATAGAAAAACAGAAAAAAGAAAAGAAAAAAAAGGATAAAAAAGAAAAAAGAAAAGAAAGAAGGATAAAAAAAGAAAAAAAAGAATAAAAGGTTAAACAAGAAAAATACAGAAAAAAGAAAAGAAAAAAAAAACATTGTTATTGGGGATAATGACGAAAGGGGTGGGTGGGCGGGGGTGTATACGATGGCTTTATATGGTTCTGTATAGTGTATTTATGGCATCTTCGTATCGTGTATTTAATTAGGTTCTAGATATTTGTGTGAGTATATACTGTATATTTGTTGTGTGATAGTATGTGTGTTTGTGTGTGTATTTGGTGTGTGTGTGTTTGGTGTGTGTGTGTGTGTGTGTGTATTTGGTGTGTGTGTGTTTGATGTGTGTGTGTGTGTGTGTGTGTGTGTAGTCCTCTTACAAAATCCCAAGCCCACTTCTACTTATATACCGTATAATTTTGATATAATGTATTGAAAGAAGGAAGAGGGAAGTTGCTTATCAATCACCAAGGCTTTAAAACCATGAACACTTCCCATGAACTGACAAGCTCTCACCACTGTAATCACCATCTACAGTTTACCATCCTGTCAGTCAGCCCATTGTGTGTGTGTGTGTGTGTGTGTGTGTGTGTTTTCAGGAGTGCTAAACTGAATGTGTGTGTGTGTGTTTTCAGGAGTGCTAAACTGAATGTGTGTGTGTGTGTGTGTGTGTGTGTGTACAGGAGAACTAAACTGTGTGTGTGTGTGTGTATGTGTGTGTAATATCGACCACTTCAATGTTTGTTCACTGGTTCCCTTAAAGATTAATGTTGACGATATCTTAAACCCACACCGCTTCCCTTGTGGTAGTAAAATAAAAGGGGTTTGTTGTAAATAAAACTAAATAAATAAATAATAAGATAGATGATTATATTAGGAGGTGGTAAGAATAAGGAGTTTGTTGTGGAAGTAAAGCATTTGTTGTAAAAATAAATAAAAGGGTTTGTTGTAAAAAAATAAAGGGTTTGTTGTAAAAAATAAAGGGTTTGTTGTAAAAAAAATAAAGAGTTTGTTGTAAAAATATGGGATTTGTTGTAGAAATAAGGGATTTGTTGTAGAAATAAGGGATTTGTTGTAGAAATAAGGGATTTGTTGTAGAAATAAGGGATTTGTTGTAGAAATAAGGGATTTGTTGTAGAAATAAGGGATTTGTTGTAGAAATAAGGGATTTGTTGTAGAAATAAGGGATTTGTTGTAGAAATAAGGGATTTGTTGTAGAAATAAGGGATTTGTTGTAGAAATAAGGGATTTGTTGTAGAAATAAGGGATTTGTTGTAGAAATAAGGGATTTGTTGTAGAAATAAGGGATTTGTTGTAGAAAAAAGGGGTTTGTTGTAATAAATAAAAGGTTTGTTGTAAAAAATAAAGGGTTTGTTGTAAAAATAAAGAGTTTGTTGTAAATAAATAAAGGGTTTGTTGTAAAAAAAAAAATAAAGGGTTTGTTGTAAAAAATAAAAAGTTTGTTGTAAAAAAATAAAGGGTTTGTTGTAAAAAATAAAAAGTTTGTTGTAAAAAAATAAAGGGTTTGTTGTAAAAAATAAAGGGTTTGTTGTAAAATATAAAGGGTTTGTTGTAGAAATAATGGACTTTTGATTTCTCATAACCATGCCACGAAACAAGCTCCTTCCATATAGGTGTGTGTGTGTTTGTGTGTGTGTGTGTGTGTGTGTGTGTGTTTCGTGGCAATATTTGAAGGACTCGTTTACCTCCAATTTCCCGACTACTTACATCACAGGGTCCCCGTCAGTCAACCAGCCAATCATCCATCTAGCCAATCAGTCAGCCAGTCAGCCATCTAGCCAATCAGCCAGTCATCCATCTAGCCAATCAGCCAGTCATCCAATCAGCCAATCATTCAGCCAGTCACCCAATCAGCCAATCAGTCAACCAGTCATCCAATCAGTCATCCCATCAGCCAATCAGTCAGCCAGTCATCCAATCAGTCAGCCAGTCATCCAATCAGTCAGCCAGTCATCCAGTCATCCAATCAGCCAATCAGTCAGTGTGGGAGCTTCAGGTGTTCCTATGATGAACGAACGGACAATTATCTGTGCTCGAGTGAATTTTTGCTCAAAGGATCGACACTTTGATATTGACTACGTGACTGTTTTTTTTTTTTTTTTTTTTTTTTTTTTTTTTGGGAGGGGGGGTTGTGTGTGTGTGTGAATTGTGTGTGTGTGTGTTGTGTGTTGTGTGTTGTGTGTTGTGTGTTGTGTGTGTGTGTGTGTGTGTGTGTGTGTGTGTGTGTGTGTGTGTGTGTGTGTGTGTGTGTGTGTGTGTGTGTGTGTGTGTGTGTGTGTGTGTGAAGCCAAGAGTGAAAAATATTAAAAGACGGAGACTATATATATATAATATTATAATAGACTTAATACATATAATATTTTGGATGTAAATGAGTCCTTCAAACATTGCCACGAAACACACACACACCTACCTAGCCTATTATATGGAAGGATCTTGTTTCGTGGCATAGTCAGGAGGAATCAGAAGCCACCAACCAATTCACATACACGATCACTTGGTCCTTACGTTACCCCCTGTTATTGTCAGTTTTTTTTTTTTTTTTTTTTTTTTTTTTTTTAGTATGGTTATATTCTTAGTCACCCATTTGCTCTCTCTGTCTCTCTCTCTCTCTCTCTCTCGTATTCACTGGAGCGGTTCTTGTTCTCATTCACTTCCGCCATTCCTCCTCCTCTCCTTCCTCTTCCTTTTCCTCCTTCCTTCCTTCCTTCTGAATATCTTACTGTATCATCATAATTTCCTCTCTCCTCTCTCTCACTCTCACTCTTTCCCACTCTCTCTCACTCCCTCTCCCTCCTTCCCTCTCACTCACTCTCCCTCTCCCTCTCCCTCTCTCACTCACTCTCCCTCCTTCTCTCTCACTCACTATCTATCCTTCCCTTCCCCTCTAACTCTTCTTCCTTCCTTCCACTTTTTTTCTCTTTAGTCAAAATTTCATCATCTTTCGTGAACGGTCAACTTGTAAACATTGACTGACATAAGGTTGATTACTATTCTCACTATCACCTTCATTTCACTATCACTCATCTCACTATTCTTACTCTCACTATCATCTCACTCTCACTATTCTTACTCTCACTATCACCATTTCACTATCACTCATCTTACTATTCTTACTCTCACTATCATCTTACTCTCACTCTCACTTTCCTCCTCTTTTCCCTGCTTGGTCTGCCACAACTCTCACTCTACTCTTTCCGGTGCTGAGAGAGAGAGAGAGAGAGAGAGAGAGAGAGAGGGTGAACAACTCTACTTCCGCTCTTGCCTTGTTACCTCTCTCTCTCTCTCTCTCTCTCTCTCTCTCTCTCTCTCTCTCTCTCTCTCTCTCTTTCTTACCAACACTGCACCGGGGAGATCCTCTTGTTGGTAAATAGGACAGGTCTCTGCTGATTCCTCCAAACTATGCCAGAAAACAAGACGCCTTCAATAGTACTAATATAAGGGATTTGTTTCGTGGCACAGTTTGGAGGAATTAAAAACCTTCAAATTCACCAACAAAGGAGACTTATAGATACGAACGGTATTATTCTCTATCTATTATTATCGTTATCTATATTAGGACAATAATTTACAACATTTTATAACTTTAGTCATTTACAACATAATACTACATCAATAACCAACATAACTATAACTATTTACAACCCATCTTCATCTCCCCTCATCATTTACAACCCATCTACATGTCCCCTCCCCCTCATTTACAACCCAACTTCATCTTCCTCCTTCATATTTACAACCTACCTTCATCTCCATATTTACAATCCAACTTTATCTCCCTACCCCCTCATTTACAATACATCTTCATCTCCCCTCCCCCCCCCCCCCCCATTTACAACCCACCATCTTCCCCCCAGTTGTACCCGACCTTCATTCCCCCCATTTTACAACCCAACTTCATCTCCTTCCTTCTCCTCCCCAACAGATGGCCAGCATTGAGGTATCGCTGGGTTGGAGGCGTCGACGTGAGGCCCTATTGGAAACGCTACCTAGAGCTGCCCGAGACCTGGTGAGGGAACTGGACGGACTACACCAGGCACTCAGGGATAAGGATACAACCATACAGACGTGAGTTGGCTTAGGGAGGGGAGGGGTGGATAGGTAGATAGATACAGTATGTGGGTGGTTGGATAGGTGACACAACCATGCAGATGTGAGTTGGTTTAGGGAGGGGAGAGTTGGATGAGTAGATAGATACAGTAGGTGGGTGGATGGATAGGTGACACAACCATGCAGACGTGAGTTGGTTTAGGGATGGGAGGGGTGGATAGATAGATAGGTGGGTGAATAGTAAAGTGGAGAGGTGGTAGGTGGATAGATGGTGGATGGGTTGTAGGTGGATAGATGGGTGACACAACCATACAGACGTAATTTGGCTTGGGGAGAGATGGGAAGGAAGGGCCGTTGGATGGGTGGATAGATATGTGGATGGATAAGTTAAAAAGTGGGTTGATTGATGAGTAGGTGGAGTTAGATGGATGGACGGGTTGTAGGTGGAGAGGTGAGTGGGTAGTAAGCCAGGTGGATAGATGGATGGATAGTGGGTGGAGAGTTGGGAACTGGATGGATTATACCAGGCACTCAGGGAGGGGATGGCAGGGGTGGAAAGTTGGATAGGTGGATGGATAGTAGGTGGAGAAGTGGGCAGATAAATGGGTAATAGGTGGAGAGATGGGTGGATGGGTAGACGAGTGGATAGGTAGTAGGTGAAGAGGTGGATGGATGGATAGGTAGTAGATGGAAAGGTTGATAGATGGATGAAGATGTGGATAGATGGATGGATTGATGCTTATATGGTGGATGGATGGATAAGGTAGAGCAAAGCCTATACTGTACAAACAGGAGAGAAAGAATAGTCAAGTTGAGCCGTAAAAATGGAAATAACTATTTTCCCCACCTCTTTTTGGTTAATCCATCATTCCCTGTTTTTATATGTTGAAATTTATGGGTGACAGTGCATTTCGACTATGTTGGCTTGGTGGTATTATTAAACTACATTGAGGAAAAGTCTCTTTGTCGCTCAATTGTATTAGTTTGCAATACGAATTGAACGACAGAAAGTCTTGTCCCTCACATTATGAATATACAGTTTAATATTACCACCCTAACTTTGTCCCTCACTTATGATACTAACTTTATCCCTCACATTACAGACTCAAGACACAGATCACCAACCTCGGGGGCAGTGTGGGTGGAGGTGGTGATGGTGGAGGGGGCGGGGGCGTCGTATCGGAGGGGGAGAGGCGCAGCGTCTCTGAGCGCCTGGCCAGGGTGCAGCAGGAGATGGAGGCTAAGAAGGTGGCAGTCAAAAATCTCAAACTCACCCTCGACAAAATTGACATCACCGAGTACGTCGAGTGCCAACGTCCTTTTCCATTAATTAAAATTTGCTGACCCACACCAGATGATTTGGTTATGTCAGAGTATATCAGTATAATCTATAAGGGTTAAGAGATACCTATTTCAATGCTTTATCTAGTACTGTACTGTAGAGTGGTCTTTTAAATTGTCATGATTAAATATAAAGTCTATTCATTAAGGAGAATCAGTAGCCTCTTCATATTCACTGTCAAAAGCTGTTATGTGCCATATATTGATTTAGCCTTTGGGGCAATTATTCTATAATCCATAATGGAGAAAATAAGAAAAAATAAAGATTGTAGAAAAACTCACCTTCCCACCGACCATTCACTAATAGACTTTCTTCATCCACAGCAACATTGACGTTAGGATCAGAGCAGCAGAGCTTGAGTACGAACTTGAGCGTGAGGAGCTGAACATCCTCAACCTCAAGGAAGAGTCCACCCTCCTCACTACACGTCTCCAGGACTCCTCGAACTCCTCATCGAACTCGTCAAGCTCGGCCTCCCCTCCCACCGCCTCTCTCCATACCCTCCTGTCATCAACTGGGGGTTCAGCGGCATTAGGGGGAGCCTCACTAATAAGTCTGGTGCTGGCCCACACCCCCGGGAACCCCCCATTCCATGTCACTCCTCGGCCTCCCTTGGGTTGTGTCATTGACTGGGCTGCTGATGACACGAAGATGAAGAAAGGAGACAGGTGAGGCAGACAGAAACCTTACAGCATAGGATATGACAGTGCAAGGAATTATACAGTACAGTATAAGCCTTTTTATAGGAGTATGATGGCTTACTCTTGTTTACTTATGAACACACTATTGTATGTATAGTAGCTCCCAAAGCTATCGATGTACTGTATCTGACATGTACCGAGACGACAAGTGGGTGGGGACAAGGTTTCATTCTGTTCATTCTGCCATCCTTCTAACTCACTTTAATGATAGTTTTGGGAGCTACTGTACACTGACTCTGTGTTTTTAATATGTAAACATCATATCACTTTATACAAAAATAATAGCTTGAGTTAACATTATTGAATCTATTTTGAATGGACTGAAAATTGTGCATTGCAACTGTGGGCTACCTGACAAATCATTCAGTTATGGTAATAGATTACTGTTGGTGTTGCTGTTACAGGTTGGTGGAGGTGAATGGTGAGAGTGTGGTGGGACGAGGACTGGAGCAGGTTACTCGCACCATGGGAAATGCCACACATCTCACCCTCGTCATCGCTCGTCCATTCACAGGTCTCATTTCTTTACTTATGTCAGCTAAATGGATTGGGTGCAGATGTATTGTATTTACTTGTTACAACTTGGCAAAAATGCATCAAATCTCTCATCTCCTCTTTTTTTTCCTTTTTCAGTAGAGATAGAGTACTGTAATACAAAAGTTACACAATTTAAAATAACTGAAATCTACTAAAAATAAAATTGTACACAGTGTTTATGGCTGGAATGGAAATGAAGCCATAATGAAACATTTTTTCATCTAGTGTTTATATCATGCATCCATGTTTTCAACTTTAAAATTCTGAAATTCATGTTTTCCTTGTACAGTCAACAACGGAGGTCGCCGCAGTGAACGTCCTGGGGAGGTAAAGGAGTTGGTTGGACGGCTGGACAAGGCACTCAAGGACAAAGACACACTCAAGTAAGAGGACACTGTCATTATCACTGGACCTACTTCACTGGTGTTATTGTTGTGGCTATCTGTTCTCATCAATATTTTCAATGGTACACCATTGTCATAGGCTATACTGTAACAGGATATTGATATTTGTTGGGTTTCACCCCAGTCACACATTTCAGTCATACATTTTTACTAAATATTTCCATCATCACAGTACAGCATACTGGCCTGCTAATAAAATAAAATCTGGCAATGCCAGTGGCACTTTAAATTGTGCCTACAGTACACAGATACAGTATAGCATACTGTATTATCCTATATACACTCTCCCCAGGAGTGACAACACACGTCTGAGTCACCGTATCAGCTACTTGGAGGAACAAGTGGCTGAACTACAAGCTTCTCTCACCCGGCCTCGACACTCATCCTCACCCCTCACCCGACCCCACCAAGACACCATCGTCACCACTTCACAGCCTGGCGCCACAGTCATACAGGTAATATGTAGCATAATCTGTCATACAAGTGAATTCACATGATAGTGTTGCTTTGATAAGTAGAAACCTGCTTATAACCCTATAGAAAATGCTGATAAATTTAGTCAAAAGAATCCAGTTCAATTACTACAATAGGGAAACTGTTACACACAAGTCACAATCACCTATGGAAAATATTGCTGAGAGCTGAACTGTTCATTCCCTAACCTTTAAGAATATTATGCTCATACAGAATAGATTATCCAGGCCATTGAAAAGTTTTCCCTCACCCATCATCAAGTAACACTGGATTGTACTAACCAACATGCTTCATCCATATTATTCACTCTCCCCCCAGGTGTTCCAGAAGGGCGACCAGAAGCTGGCAGTGGCGAGCCCCGAGTTGGGAGTGGAGAGAGCCCAGCAGTACCCAACCCTGCCTCGAGTGCGGTCACCAGACTCAGCCTCCTCCCTCTCTTCCCCCACCTCTACTACCTCCTCTTCCTCCTCCTCCTCTTCGTCCTCCTGCGCCTCGGACAGACTAGATAGGCCCCCTTCCACCTCCGCCCGCTCATCAGACAGGCTGGAAAATTCTACTCCCGCCGAGCCCCATGATCGCTCCCGAGCCTCTGATCACCATGACCGTTCCCATTCCTATGACCCAAGTGCCGAGCCCCACTTCTCCCGCTCTGTCAACTCCTATGACCGCTCCCACTCCTCCTCTTCTCGCTGCTCTGGACCAAACGACCGCTCTCACTCCACTTCCCGCCTGACCGAGACCCTGGACCGCTCTTCCTCCTCCTCCCGGCCACCCAGCAGTGTGGCCGAGCATCGCAGGAGTGTTGTCTCACCTCGGCCGGACTCTAAGAATGAGGTAATGCAATTGGTGGTGTGAATGTTAGTTGCTGATGTTAAAGTGGCTGTTGCTGTGAAGGTTTGTTTATTGTTCATGTAAATGCTTGTTGTTGATGAGAAAGTTATTTGTTTGATGTGAATGTTATACTGTTACATGTTTACTTTACCTTGGCAATATGAACTGTTAGCCAGTCACCTAAAATCACACCTTAATTGTAAGCTGTGAGTAGAATCAAGTGGTGTGTAAATGTGTGGTGTGTTGGAGCTGTTGGTCTGACTCTTTGATCCATTAATTTTAACATTGCATGTTTTTCTTAATCATGTTTTTTAACATTACTGATTATACCATTGACAGAAAAATATATGCAATGATAGAGAGGTAATACTTGCAATTACCAGCACAACTGTCTTTATAGGAGTTTGATGTCTGATTGATAGCAAAAAAATCACTTTCAGCGCCTTGTTTGGTTTTCAGCATCTCTATCATCTTTCTTTAAAGCTCTGTTCTCTTTATCTCTTGTAAGGGTATAGTTGCTGCTGGTGGTGATGGAATGCATTTGTAGAACCTTGTACCGAAGCCTTCACTGTAGTACGGCCAGGCAGTAGCCTGAAATCACACACAAAAAATATCAGACATTTTGACAACAACTATTAACAAATAGCAGAGATTTCTCAAATTACACAATTGATGCGTTCATGAAGGGATCGTGTAATGTAGAAATAGTTTAAAGTAAATATGACTACTAAACTACACTGTACAGTACACTGTACTATCAGAGACAAAAGTCGTGTCACTGTCTTGTTCACTTACAGTATTTAGAATAACTCTTGAAACTTAATGAAAGCCCCACCACAGTATTGTTTATGTTCAATATGGCAAAGAGATGCAGTGTAAGATTTTGTTTATGTAAAGATTTCTGTGCAAGAGCATACAGTAAAGTCCCACTTCTCTCCACCACCATGACATTGTAGTGTTTCACAAAGGGGCCACACCCCAGTCACGTCACCTCACCTCACTTGACAAAGATAGCAGCCTATAGGACCCGTGTGTACACTAGTATCATTTGAATTATACACACGAATAACTAGGCAAGACAAAAAAATTTCTAGCATGGTTTGATAGGCACACAGTTTGCAGTAAGCACACAAAACAATAAAATTCCCCAACTTCACCTTTAGAATTTCCTTTTTTTTATCAATAATTCCCTGTTTACTCTTGACCATTAACTGCCTTATTGATATTTCGTCTGGTAGAAATTTCCCGGTAAATTTACAGTAAACCTGGGTTCAGTAAAACGTATATATTAGTATGTTTTACCACTAATTAGGACCATTCTAAGACTATTTTCTTCAATGGTGTTTCTCTCGGAAATGCCCCGTTTTCGAGATATGCCCAGTTTTCATACCCCATACAAACTTGGGGGAGAACCTGGGAAATGGGAATCCGGAGTTTTGGGTGGGAGAAAACATGCTGTACACTATGGCGTTGCCTTTATAATATGTAATTGTCTTAAATAAACACTTTAAACCGGAAATAAAAGCGAAATAACAAAGTTTTCGAGACAGATACAATAAAATACAATTATAGCCCAAACAACAGCGTTACAACACGTGTTGGCTTGGGTTGGGCTAGATATTCAAATCAAATGGTTATTTTTGGAATTAGTATTACCTAACCTGACCTAACCTAACCTAACCTAGACCACGACAGACTACCGGGACCTAACCTGGGCTAACTACCGGGCCTAACCTGGGCATAAAACCGGTATAACAAATAGAAGAAGTTACCGGGTAAATATCCAGGAACACAGTATTCCCAAAACAAAATATAGCCAATACAGCCACAAGTGGCGTGAATATTACAACATTTGCAACACTGATAGTGTTTTCCCCCACCCAAAACCCCGTATTCGCAGGCTCTCCCCCAAGTTTGTATGGGGTATGAAAACGGGGGCATACCTCGAAAACGAGTCATTTCTAAGAGAAACAAAGTTAAGAACTGTATTATAAAGGCAACGCCATAGTGTACAGCGTGTTTTCCCCCACCCAAAACCCCGGATTCCCAGGTTCTCCCCCAAGTTTGTATGGGGTATGAAAACTGGGCATATCTCGAAAACGGGGCATTTCCGAGAGAAACACCATTGAAGAAAATAGTCTTAGAATGGTCCTAATTAGTGGTAAAACATACTAATATATACGTTTTACAGAACCCAGGTTTACTGTAAAAATACCAATTTCCCTGTTGACTCTTGAAAAATCTTTATAATTTTCCTTTGAGGCCTTCTAAATTTCCTAAAACAGACATTTCCCTCCACCTGGCAACACTGGTGGGGAGAGTGTGGTGGCCGCACACATGGGGACACCAAGTGACACCTGGTGGCTGCATCACTGAACTAAAGTAGCATAGCACCTGATTTTCTTGACATCGTGTTATTTTAAATATTCAGTGTAATATGAAAAAATTACTAATTTTTTTACCTTGTGTTAATGCAAAAACGCGTATTTTAAAGTTGTTAAATTCGAGAAATCCCTGTAAATACAGGCTCTGAATTACCTCAGACAAAAAGAGCAACTTAACAGCAACCAGTATACAGTACTGTACACATGGAGGAACAAAGTACAGTAACTTCACCAGTGCTTAGATGGTTGTGCCCTTATGTCTCCTCATTTGGCAGCATATGACACTTGCTATTGCATTGTCATTAATGTTTTCTTATCAGTCAGTAATAGTGTAGTGATACTGTACTATAATCTGGATTTAATTTTAATTTTATGTAACCATCTCACCTTTTCCCTCCTTCCTTTACCAGGACTGCCGTCCCCCGTCACGTACAAAGCCTGTGCCTCCCAAAAAGCCTGAGCGTTTGAGTCTGCAGCGCACCACCAGCCTGCAGAGTGTGGACGAGGCCCTCTCTCACAATACTACCTCCTCTTCACGGGCCCCCACCTCCCCGGTCCCATGTATACCATCATCACCCACGTCCCCTAATTCCCGGGTACCAAACCTCCAGACTTGGCCCTCTGTGGATGCAGACATGTTGTCCAATGGCACAAAGGGTATGCATGAGAGGAGCCATGAGAGGCATGACTGTCGCAGCCCAGAGAGTATATACGAATCACCCAGTAGGAGCCATTATGGGAGTTACACAGGTGAGGGAGGTGTGAGGATGATCATTGGAAGTAGTCACACATCCACAGAAAATCTTAACCACAGACCAAGTCCCCAAGGAGCCGCTTCTACCACCACCACAGTTCTGGAGCGTCCATATCACAACCACACCAGTAGTTTTCACCATAACAACAACAACAACAACCACAACCACCAAGGCAACAACAACCGCCAGAATTACAGATGTCATTCACCCGATGCCGGATACCATTTGGACAGGAGGGACGACTCTGAAGTCTTCCATGAGGAAAATATCTACAGCCATGTGGGTTTGAATGGGCACTATTCATCGCACTACCACGCCACGACCACCACCACAACTGCTGCACACCACAGACTTCCCCATCACAGCCACAGTCACAGCAGCCACCACCACTACAACCCTCAACACCACCACACACTACCAACCATCCCTTCTAGAAACTCTGGTCAGTTGAGTGTGGCCACAAGTCCTAGGCCACATGAACAGTGGTGCTAAGGGCTGCATATCTGAAAATACAAAATGTCAAATGAGATGATCAAGAGCCATTTTAAAAACATTTTGAGAGAGAACTGTAATGGTTGTATGCAAAAAGAGTCATTAGCTGTTGCTAGGAAGTTTGACTCCATAGGTTTTACATGGAGCCATTTTTACTAGTTATCATACAGCTTGGGACTTTTCTTGGACATGGCACTACGAATAAAGCAGAACTTGGCTTTTTGTCGACACGTTTAAAAATTTGCCTTCAGGTTAACCATAAATATTCTGGTCCGGTACTTACTATCACTAAGTGGGTGTCATAAGTCTTATGTCGACCATAAACTGACTGCGCACCATTATAATTCAAGCCTTTGGCTTATGTCTCGACCACGGCCTAGTCTGTATATATAGGCCTTGGTCTTGACATATGTCAAGTGCTCGTTTTCACTAAGATATCCCAGTTAGGTATAAGTGTGCACATAAGTTACGATCGATTTATGTCACCGTCATAACGATATTAGTAAGTACCGGCCCTGATCTTTAAAGAGTGGCTGAGAAACGTGAGAGTACTTGGTGCCATTGTACCATATGCAGAACCAAGATACTTTTAGTGGTAGATAAAGGAAGCATATAAAATGAGTTCTTGGTGAATTCAGCATTACTGGTTCCTCCATAATATTTAAAATACTGTATTTATGTTAAATAAGAGAGAGAGCCAGCAGCAGGATATTTGCTTACCCACCGCCAAAGACAATTTACTGGATACTGTTTCTTCTGTATTTTTGTTTTTGTTTTGTGACAGATGGTAATTGTGTACGGTGGATATCATAACATTGCTTCTGATTGGTTGATTTGTTATTTCAGTCACCTTTGTGGTGAACTTCAACCAGCCATGATTAACCTTTACAATATCAATTGTCACCAATTACCATCCACTACAGGAAAACAGAATGTAAATATTATTATTATTATTAGGTGTATCATTATTATGTTAGTACAGTATGTGTTCCTCATAAATGGTTAAAATTGTGTTTTGACATTCATAACACACCTTATTGTAACAAAGCCAAAGTTTGAAAAACTCAGCAGTCTCCTGTTGTCCTACAATATGTGGTGTTCAGTATAATATTATAAAAAAAGAAAACTTTCCAGTGTAAATCTATGCAAAATTTGTATGTTGATGAAAAATTGATACCCAAAAGCCTAAACTTACAGGTTACCTTTTGTACAGCATGACCTTTACAATGTTAATAATAATCTGGCATTAATTCAAGTATAGCTGAGTTACCAAGGCAGTGAGCTATTTTTTATGGATTAAATGTGAAATACTTTTTATTCCTTGGATATCAGTACTTCTTCCAACAAGAAAACTAACACGGTGATAGTGAGGAAATCACAGCCTGTGTTTGTGCCGTCAGTACAAGTTCCTCCATGAATTTACTAAGTGAAGATATTTTAGAACTATATACCGAATATAATAACTTGGATGTATTACTATAATGTATAATGTCCTGTACAGTACTTGCAGAGATCTCATACATGCTAAATCATCTTGTTTAGTGCAGGTGTCATGAGATGTATTGAGAAGCTCATGTGAATTGTTTACATCATCCCAGAAGTATTTTATTAAATGGGTAGAACAGTGTTGGAATATCTGGAGCAATTGATTCCTCCAAACTATTCCAAGCAACAAGCCACCATTAATTTTGTATATCTGGTCCTGTTTCCTGATATACTTTGGAGGAATCAAGGCATTCCAATGTACTAAAAGTATACTACTGTACCTCCTTAAGGGATCCTAATTTGTTGGTGATTTTAGTGGCTATCCATTTCTCTAAACAATGCATAAACACTGATGATATACTAAGGGAGTCTGTTTCATGGCATTGTTTGGAGGAATTGGTTAACTCAATTTTGCCAACATCACATGCCCCTTAATTAAACACTGTATGTGAAGCCTCTATTCATTCCTCATATTATGGTGTATTTTTTCAACTACTGTACAACATTCTTTTGACATTTTTAGTCTTGGTTGACATACTTGTAGGATGTACACTGTACTGTACTATATAATACAATATATTATGTTAATTCAGTCAGTCCCTTTTAACTGTACATTATATTGAAGTATATGTATTCCAATTGTGTTTGATCCACTCAGTAGGAAAAATTCAGTTGTTTGAACCTTGAATATTGAGCCTGGTAATGTTAAACAGGACAAAGATGAGAACATATTTTGTCTTCTAGTCTTGCTCTTGTGACAGGAGGGTGGTACCATAAAGTATATGTGTCTTAAGTGCTAGAATACAGCCCAAATACAGCCACAAAACACACTGAATTTTGATGGTTTTGGTGCCCAAGATCTGTGTTCATTGGAATATGGGGTTTTCTGTGTCATTAAAATATTGTCCCTAGTTTCAGTTCTAATAACACATCTATTATACCAGTATACTACTCCAGAGAAAGTTCCACGAGCAAAGTACTGTATTACTTTACTGGTACATCTACTGTATCTACTCTGAGTACCTTAAACAACTTTGAATGCATTATAAAAAACAATGGATTATCAGCAAGAGTTTAACATGAAAAGTTGTACAGGTTTTATATCTAATTTAGGCACTCTTGTACAGTACATAATTGTAATTCCTATGCAGACAAACAAACTGTATGTATATTTAGTTTATTCACTGTAAATATTGCATGTGAATTTTTCCAATAAATAAACTTCATGGCTCATTAATATACTTTTTCTAACATCATCTCGTTAAGCAAAGTACAGTAGCTGTACCGTAATACACCAATAATTAACCCATGGATGACAGATGTTTTTCCATGTTATTTCACATTATCTGGATTAGTCTAGGTAATTATACAGTATATTGGTTAATTGAAAAACATGTAAACCTTTGGACATTAAAGACGGAGGGCTTCCATTAGACAGAAATAGGAATCACTTGGAGTTATTGGTAAAGGTAGGAGTAACCAGGTGGTTTCTACTAATATATGCTACTGATGAAAAGAATATGAACCCCAAGTGTCGAGTGGATATATTTCAAGATGTGACATAAGCTTAATTGAAACCATAAGATAATAATAACTTTAATTCTACATGCTGTCTGTATACGATATATGTCAGCTTAAACCTATACATGTAGCCTAGTCAGTGTCACCCTATTGTATTCAATAGTTTTAATTCGCAAGAATAACTCGTTGCATTATTAAAAGTGGCGTCTTCCTCTTACACCTTCTCTACCAACCTCTCTCACTCTGCCACTTCTTCCCTCTCTCTACTTCCCTCTTTTACTCACACTTCCCCCATCTCTCCCTCTCACACCCTCTCTCTACTTCCCACTCCCTCCATCTCTTCCTCTCACCCTCTCTCTACCTCTCTCTTTCACTTTTCCTCTCACACCCTCTCTCTACCTCCATCTCTTCCTCTCACACCCTCTCTCTACTTCCCCTCCTCCCTCTCCCACTCCCTCCTTCTCTTCCTCTCACCCTCTCTCTACCTCTCTCTTTCACTTTTCCTCTCACACCCTCTCTCTACCTCCCTCGTTCACTCCCCCCACACCCTGTCTCTTTCACTCTCCCTTTCACACCTCTATCTCACTCCCTCACTCCCCCACTCCCTCCATCTCTCCCACCCCCTCCATCTCTCTACCTCCCTTCCTCGCTCTCCCTCTCACATCATCTCTGTACCTCCCTCCCTCCCTCACTCTCCCACTCCCTCCATTTCTCCTACACCTTCTCTTCATGGATATTTGAGAGAGGGACGACGGGTGAAGTGAACCTCATTGATATTGCAAGAGAGAGAGAGAGAGAATAAAAACTATGTACGACCACTACAGATTAAATTATTTCAGGTTCTCGTACGGTTGATTAAAAATGTGATGAATATGTTACATAGAGTTACATAGAATCACAGACCACAACAAACCTTACGGTCCACACGGGGTGATCTAATTAGAAGGTTACTGGTGGAGAATGAATTTTTCCCCAGTGATAGTCTCACTCTCTCTCCATGGAAGGTTACGAAATACAGTACCTACCGAACCACACGCTTAGAGAATGGTATTGAGATTATAAGGTAGGTACAGTTGCCTCCAAATATTTCGAGACACTACCTGCTAGAGTCTATTATATGCCAGATGGTTTTGACACACACACAAACAAAAAAACCCACAAACAATAACACACACAAACAAAAAAACCCACAAACAATAACACACACATACCAAAAAAAAAAAAAAAATCACCCACACACACAAAGTAAATACCGTACTGTACTGTACTGTACTGTAACGTAGCGAGGCACAACAACAGAACTAACACCCGTAGTTTAAGTTAAAAAAAAAATGAGGACCCTTACTGGAGCTTTATGAATTCTCCAAACTACTCCAGGCAACAGATTCCACTATTTGAAATACGGAAGGGTTCTGTGGCCTGGATTAGTTTGGAGGGTTCACAGAGCTCCAGTAAGGGACCTCAAATGTTTTAAAACTACGGGTGTAAGCCATAGTTATATTAGTTTTTAGTTTTGGTTCAGACAAGTCAGATCAACAGCTGGAATGCAGAATGTGTATATTTATTTACGGTTTGGAATCTCGTGTAGTTTGATAATAAAAATAAGCGTTTCTCTCACCGGCATGTCAGATAGAGGATAATATTTGCTGGATGGACTTTTGTTTTGGCTTTGATTGATGTTTGTATTGTATCTTTTGTTTGTATTCACTCGGCTTGCACTGTCATTCACTCCCATGTCACTCTGCTCATGTCATTCACCCTGCCTCTGTTTATCTTACGTCACCCTGCCTCTGTTTATCTTAGTCACCCTGCCTCCTTTCTTCCTTCCCCACTCTGTCTTCATCTTACTTTTATTTCTCACTTTCCTTCCTTTCTTCCTTCCCCATCTTACTTTTAATCCTCCCTTTCCTTTCTTCCTCTTCCTCCTCTTCCATCTTACTTTTAATACTCCCTTTCCTTTCTTCAATTCCTTCCTTCCTCCTCCTCCTCCTCCATCTTACTTTTATTCCTCGCTTTCCTTCCTTCCTTTTCCCCCTCTTCCATCTTACTTTTAATCCTCCCTTTCCTTTCTTCATTTCCTTCCTTCCTTTTCCCCCTCTTCCATCTTACTTTTAATACTCCCTTTCCTTTCTTCATTTCTTTCCTCCTCCTCCTCCTCCTCTTCCCCCTCCTCCATCTTACTTTTATTCCTCTCTTTCCTTCCTTTCTTCCTCCTCCTCCTCCTCCTCCATTCTCTGTCCCAATCTCGTATAAAGAAACGAAACCGTCTGGACTCGTGAGACTTGCCCGTATTTGCCCAGAAGACAACGAGACTTCAGTGCATTATTTACCCTCTGCCATTTTCATTCATGCCATTTTAAACTCAAAGACCTATCCATTATTTCTATTTTTTTTCCTTCATTCGTTTTCAACCTTCTATTCTCTTATTTTCTTCTCATTCAACCTTCCATCTTCTATTTTATTTTATTTCCTTCCTTCCTTCAACTTAGGCTTATCCAATCTTCTATATCTATATTCCTTCTTTCATCCCTCTTCCTTCCAATTCTCTCCTCCACCATCTTTACCCATCTCTCTTCCCTCCTCCTTCCCCCCCAAAAAAAATTCCCCATATTTTAATTTCACTTTTTCCCTCATTTATTCCGTCTTCCTTGCCTCTCCTCTTCTCTCCCTCTCCCTGTTACCTTTCTTCCACCTCTCTCTCTCTCTCTCTCTCTCTCATTTACTCCCCTTCTCCTTTACTTCTTTCTTTCTGATCTCTCTGTATAAGTTGTTGTTGTTGTTTGTTGTTGTTGTTGTTGTTGTTGTTGTTGTTGTTTATGTTGTTGTTTTTGTTCCCTTTATCTTTCCCTACTGATTACCTCATTCCTTTTTTTACTCTTCCTCTCTGTACTTCGGTTATTTATTGCTCTCTGTCCCTATTATTCTTTGCTTTACTCACCCTTTTTCCCTCCATTCCTGTTTCACTCATTCTATTTCTTTCTCTCTCTCTCTCTCTCTCTCTCTCTCTCTCTCTCTCTCTCTCTCTCTCTCTCCCCTTGCGTTACTAACTCTATTTTCCTTCATCACCTGGCTTTCAATTATTTCCTCTCCCTCTTCTCTTTCTGTTTCCCTTCCTCCCTACCAGTCCTCACTCATTCTACACCCTCCCTCCCCCCATTCCCCACTTTTCTTCCTTCCTCCATTCTCTCGACCAACTAACCAACCAACCAACCAGACCTACCACAACCACCTAACCAGACCTACCACCACCACTACCACTACCCCCATCACCATCCCTACCACCACTACCTCACCAGGGAATGTATATACAACTGTCAGAAGGTAATGGGCCAACCTGTACCTTGGTCTCTGCTAGGATTTCTGATGTCAACATTGCGATCCCGGGATGTGTGTGTGGTGTGTGTGTGTGTGTGTGTGTGTGTGTGTGTATGTGTGTGTGTGTGTGTTTAAACTATACGATTCTGTTGGTGGTACTGGAATGGTTATGTGTGTGTGTGTGTGTGTTTTATCTATTCTTACTTATTTGTATATTTACAGGATTGATTCAAGCTCGAAATGTCCTGTTGTTTAAAATCCAATTATCATATTTTTCTTAAGGTTATGTGTATGTTTTTTGACACAGACCACTTCCTCTGGTAATTCGTTCCATTGATATATTACTTGATTTGGAAACATGTATTTATGTGCATCTTTATCGCCTCTTCTCCTCTCATTGTAGGTATTCCATGTTGATACAATTTAAGTTTTCTATATATATTTTCTCTTTTTCTGTGACGTATTGTACCGGTATTTTGTGTGTGTATGTGTGTGTGTGTGTGTGTGTGTGTGTGTGTGTGTGTGTAGGTGTGTAGGTGTGTAGGTGTGTAGGTGTGTAGGTGTGTAGGTGTGTAGGTGTGTGTGTGTGTGTGTGTGTGTGTGTGTGTGTGTGTGTGTGAATAAAATCTTTCTTACAGGTCGAGGGATATACAAGAGTGAATCAATTGTGCTTCTCTTACATAAAACAAACCAACAAACAAACCAACAAGGCCTTGAACCATAGTAGTTTGTGTAAATAGCAATAACCTTCCTTCATTCAACCTTTTATTCTTCTATTTTCTACCTTCATTCAACCTTCTATTCATTTCTTCATTCATCTTAAATCAATCTTATCCATTTTATTTTCTTCTTTCATTCAACCTTTTACTAATTTCTTCATTCATCTTACATCAATCTTATCCTTCTTTTATTTTCTTCCTTCATTCAACCTTCTATTCATTTCTTCATTCATCTTAAATCAATCATATCCATTCTTTTATTTTCTTGTTTCATTCAACCCTCCATCTTCTCTTTTCATATATGTTCTTCCTTCATTAGCTACAGTAACCACGACACGAAGTCAGAGATGAAGCCTTGAATTATACAGAGTCGCCTTGAGCAATCCTGTGTTAATCCCTTGCTATTCCTCTCACGTGTTTACGCTTTCTGTGTGGGTATATAGGAACTTAGGAAGGCAGGCAGAGAGTAGGATACGGTAGAGGGTGCATATGAAAACTTCAGGCGTGATTTGTAGATACATTTAAAACTTCAAAATTAATCCTTAAGAAACTGTTTATACGGTGCAAAACTTTCATCACGAGAAACACTTATTATTATTATTATTATTTATTTATCTATTTATCTATTTATCTATTTATCTATTTATCTATTTATCTATTTATCTATTTATTTATTTATTTATTTATTTATTTATTTATTTATTTATTTATTATTTTGATGATGATGATTAGTACAGGTAGAGAAAGGTATGGGTAATTAAAAAACTGTATAGTCTGAACGTGTCCCTCAATAGTTCCATTTTTCCACGGCCCCATCAATCTCATTAATTATCCAGGCTGGTACCACATTTCCTACCATTACCCATTCATTTTTCCCATTTATTCAATCTCTTACATCATAAAAAAAATGCGGAACATGATAATTCGAGATATACTGACTAGGAGAAAGAAAATGAAAATGAGGAGGAAGAGGAGGAGGAGGGGGAAGAGGAGAAGGAGGATGAGGAAGAGGGGGAAGAGGAGAAGGAGGATGAGGAGGAGGGGGAAGAGGAGAAGGAGGAGGAGGAGGAGGGGGAAGAGGAGAAGGAGGAGGAGGAGGAGGGGGAAAAGGAAGATGAGGAGGAGGGGGAAAAGGAAGATGAGGAGGAGGGGGAAAAGGAAGATGAGGGGGAAAAGGAAAAGGAGGAAACTGATAAAATACAATAAATAGATACATCAACATGTAGTTTAAAGATCCACAGAGAATAATAATTATGATATAATATGAAATGTGTGTTTGAGAGTTACTAACATTGTGGTGTTTGGTGCAGCATATAATAATTTACTTTACGTTTGAGGAACACTGCAGTAATTCCACGTGTGTACGGAGGAGGGAAGGCAGCCAGGGGGTAACAACAACAACAACAACAACACCACCAACACCACCACCACCACCACCACCAACAACAACAACAACAACACCACCACCACCACCACCACCAACAACAACAACAACAACACCACCACCAACAACAACACCAACACCACCAACAACAACAATAACAACAACAACAACACTCCTGGAGGCGACTGTGTTGTTCCCTTCAGTTCTGTGTTTACTGAGTCTACTGTAAGGTGTATGAAGAGGGGACAGTCGGCAGCAAAGGTCCCGTCGCCACCACATCTGCCATAGCGTATATATTGAACACTCGTGATACATAATTTCTGACCAGCTATAGAGAGTGTGAGGAATAAAAAGCTTCGAATCGCCTGGTATTACTCATTTCCCCACCCAGTACACCTATAGGGACTGAGTTGGAATGCAGGGTATGTGTGTGTGTGTGTGTGTGTGTGTGTGTGTGTGTGTGTGGTGCCTGCAGTTCGTCTCTGGTCAAACATTACATATCACGAGTGTACAGTTAGGAAATATTAGCTTCACACGGTCGTAAACTGAAGCTTTTAGAGTGAGCAAAGTGAATTTTTATACCCTATCAAACTCACGACAAGGAGCATTTACTATTGTTTTATTATAGCATTTGTTGGCAGTCAAAGAGGGTCCGTCGTGCCATAACAATATATTTAGGTAACTGGGAATGTCACTGAAACCTTTGAGAGTCGACGACAGAGAAAACTAGATAAACACAGCGATATCAAACTCGGGACAAGGAGATTTTTTGTTTTATTTATTTTCTTATTTATCTATATATTTTTTTAAGGGACCCTGTGATGTAGGCAGATAACTGGAGGTAAATAATATTGTCCCTGAAATGTCACCTGTATGGAAGGAGAGAGAGAGAGAGAGAGAGAGAGAGAGAGAGAGAGAGAGAGAGAGAGAGAGAGAGAGAGAGAGAGAGAGAGACTTACCCTCATTATGTCACACACTATCTCACACACTAACCTAATAATACACCTCACACTTTATACCCCACACACACCCTCTCCAAGTTCACCACATACATACATACATACATATATATATTCTGTACATACATACATACATACATACATACTGTACAAATTTATACATACATCCATATATACATACATACATACATACATACATACATACATACATACATACATACATACATACATACATACATACATACATACATGTATGTATGTACATGTTTTTGTGTATTTGTGTATGTATGCACTTGGATTTATTTGTCTGTATAAATTAATACGTGTATGTGTATGCATGTATTTATGTGTGTATGTGTGTGTATGCTTATATGTATGTATATGTGTGTGTATGTTTATTTATATGTATTGTTTGTATGTTTGTATATACGTATATGTATGTGTATGTGTGTGTGTATGTATATGTATCTATATATATATATGTATGTGTATGTATATATATATGTATATACATGTATGTGTGTGTATATGTGTATATATGTGTATTTATATGTCTGTATGTATTTATGTGTGTATGTTTACTTGTATGTATTTAAGTTTCATTTAATTGTGTCTTTGTTTTTTTGTTTTCCTGCTTTCACTTGTGTTCATTCTCATTTTTTTCATTAGTGTTTCATGTTACATGTATATTTTCAGCCTCCCAGCTGCTACCTTTTAATAAACAGATTATTATTATTATTATATTATTACATACATACATACATACATACATACATACATACATACATACATACATACATACATACATAAAAGGACACAATATTACATCTGATAGTAACTGTATGTATAGTTTATGTGTGTATATTTTCACTGTGTATGTTTACAACCTACTGTATAATTATTGTATTTTTACCCTGGCTCCCTTTTTACTATCATCATTTCGTTTCTGTCTGTCTGTGTGTTTGTGTGTTTGTCTGTCTGTCTGATGAAGTAAGAAATTCCATCAGCACTATCAGCTTAATTTCTCTCTCTCTCTCTCTCTCTCTCTCTCTCTCTCTCTCTCTCTCTCTCTCTCTCTCTCTCTGGTGCACTTGGTATTTGTCTCTTTCAATTTTGTCTAGCTCCTCCTCCTTCCTTCTCTCCTCCTCTTCCTCCTCCTCCTCCTCCTCCTCCTCCTCCTCCTCCTCCTCTTCCTTACTCTCAATCCTACATCCTTTTCTGGTCTTCCTCCTCCTTCTCCTCTTCCTCCTCCTCCTCCTCTTCCTCTTCCTCTTCCTCTTCCTCTTCCTCTTCTTCCTCCTCCTCTTCCTCCTCCTCTTCTTCCTCCTCTTCCTCTTCCTCCTTACTCTCAATCCTACATCCTTTTCTCGTCTTCTTTCTATCCTTCAGAACACCACTCACAATAAATATATATTTTCTTTAGTCACTCTCACTCTCTCTCCTTCCTAAATCTCTCTCTCTCTACACACACACACACACACACACACTTATACACTTACTTACACACACACTTACACTCTTACACTTACACACACACACACTTACACTCTAACACACTTACACACTTACACACACACACACACACTCATCTTTTCTTGTTCTATTTATCTTCTCTCTCTCTCTCTCTCTCTCTCTCTCTCTCTCTCTCTCTCTCTCTCTCTCTCTCTCTCTCTCTCTCTTACTTACAAACTTTCACTATCTCACACAAGTATATTTCCTTATTCTTTCTTTATTTTCTCTCTCTCTCTTTACATTCTCGCCCATTCTATCTATTATCTCTCTCTCACGCAGTCATTATTATTTCCTTACTTCCCTTTCTTTCTTCTTTCTCTTTCTCTCTTTAACTTTTATTTCTCATATTATTCTCTACGTGTAATCTTTTCTCTATCTCTCTCTTAGTCCTTTCTTCCTTTCCTTCTTTTTATCTCTTTCTTCTTTCCTCTTTCTCTCCTTTTCTCCTAATTTTTCTCCCTCTTCTTCTTCCTATCATTCTCTTTCTCCCTCCCTTTCTCACTCCTTTTATTCTCTCCCTTCCTTCCTCTCTCTCTCTCTCTCTCTCTCTCTCTCTTCTCTCTCTCTCTCTCTCTCTCTCTCTCTCTCTCTCTCTCTCTCCACCAGTTCCTCCTGATATTTAGTACGCCTCTATGTATGTATATGTATGTGTGTATTCACAGTATGTATGTATGTATGTATGTATGTATTCTCAGTGTTATGGCCTTGTGTCATAGTTGGTTGGCTGTCTGTCTGTCTGTCTGTCTGTCTGTCTGTCTGTCTGTCAGTCTATTTGTAAGTCAGTCAGTCTGTACGTCAGTCTGTCTGTCTGTCTGCATGTGTCTCTAAATTTGTCTGTCTGTCTGAAAGTTTGCCTGTAAGTCTGTCTGTCTATCTGCATATCTGTCAGTTTGTAATTCTGTAAGTCTGTCTGTCTGTCTGTCTGTCTGTCTGAAACCAACACTGACTGACTCACTGACTCACTCGACACATTTAATCAACCAAATCAGTGCATGACCTACAAACTGACTAACTAACTAACTGTCTGACTAACTAAGCTGACTCGACAAACCTCATGACCCTCTTCTATCAGTCTGGCTACAATGAGGGTCACGGTCACTCACCACTGACACACACACACCACCATCAGTAGCGGCCACAGCGTCGAGGAGAACGGAGGTGGTATACACTCGCTCCAATATCAACACACTCGCTCACACGCTCCCTCTCTCACACTCTCTCACACTCTCTCTCTCTCTCTCTCTCTCTCTCTCTCTCGAAGCACCATTCATATAGTTAAAGTAAATACGATACACATAAAAAAAAATATATATATCTTAGTACGGAAGTTCATGCATTAAATTCCTCAAAGTTGGAGTTGACATTGAAAAGTTTGACGGGACTTTTTTTTATTATTATTATTATTATTATTATTATTATTATTATTATTATAGTGGAGGAGACCATTGTTATTCCCGCACAAAAATTTGTTTCGCGGTAGGTATTTGATTGTGTTTTTCTTTTTCTTTTTTTCCCGAACAACAAAAGTTTCGGTGGCAATTAATGGTTTGTTTTTCCCTTGCCCCCCCCCCAAAAAAAAAAAAAAAAGTGTCCCCGTATTTTATTTTATTTGTTTTCCGGCGCCAAAGTTGTTTGTCAAGAGTATAATAATGAGTTTCTGCCCTGGACACCTTGCTCGTGATTTTGGGTGAGTGAGTGAGTGAGTGAGATAATGGCACTTGTCTTGTGTTCGAAGCTTCGACACAAGAACCAGACTAACAAAGAGTGAATACGTACAGACAAAAATAACATACGTACAGTTGGACACATGGATGGGTGGTACAGCCCAGGTGACAGATACTTGTCCCATTTGAGTAACCAGTGTCTATTATCAGATACTTGCTTTTTATTACCATCCTCAATACTGACTTCTGCCCCTGATGTCTCCTATTTGGCACTAAGGAACTTGATATTGGGAGAAATTGACCATCTTTCACTTGGACTGTACCACGAATTCCTGTGTCCAACTGTACACTCTTGATAAGAAATCCCTGACCAGAGACGAACGGCAGGCTTTACACATACACCCTTCATTCGAATTCAGCCCCTATAGGTGTACTGAGTGGGGAAATGAACAATACCAGGCGATTCGAAGCTCTCTGCTCCTCACACTCTGGTCAGAAATTATGTATCACGAGTGTACATACAGGCATGAAATGTTTAATAAAATGAAGGCGAGTTGTTACTGTACACCAAACAGATTATAATTACGTACACGAAACAACAATTACCCAAACATTGATATAATTATACAGTAGTGAGTTTGATACACATACGAGACAGTTATTATTATTATTATTATTATTATTATTATTATTATTATTATTATTATTATTATTATCATTATTACCGTACACAGTCACTTGTAACCAGCGAGCTTTATAGAAGAAAGTGAAATAAGAATCAAAGTTAAAGAAGCGAGGGAAAAAAGAGACAAGAAGAATTTTATCGAAGAGACTGACTGTTGAAGCGCCGAAGCCAACAAACATATACTGACTAAAAGAAAGACACAATCACAACTCAACTTTTCTGCAACTTTGGCCAGAGAGAATGAATCACATGCAGTGGTTTAAGTTGTGAGGAGTGAGGTGAGTGAGTGAGTGAGGGAGTGAGGGAGGGAGTGAGTGAGTGAAGGAGGTGAGTGAGTGAGTGAGGTGAGTGAGGTGAGGGAAGGAGGTGAGTGAAGGAAGAACTAAATGAAGGGAAGTAGAATATAAATAAAGCAAGGATTGAGTGAGGAAAGGTCGGGTGAGGGCGAGGGAAGTGAAGGGGAATAAAGAAGAAGAGAGTGTAGTAGTAGTAGTAGTAGTAGTAGATGGAGGAAGAGGAGAGAAAGAGTAAGGAATAAGATGAGTGAATATTTGAAGAACTGAGAACAGGAAGGAAGAGACAGCAAGGAATAGGAAGTACCAAAGGAGGAGGAGGAGGAGGAGAAAGAAGAAGGGTAAACGAAATACAAGAAGGAGGAGGAGGAGGAAAGAGGAAGAGAGACATCAAAAGAGAGAGAATAATAATAATCAGGGAATAACAGAAAAGGTGGAAGAAAGAGGAGGAAACAATCAAAATAAAGAAGGAAGAATGAAAATAGAAGAGGGAGAAGGACGAACAAGTCACAAATAAAGAAAATGAAGAAATAAAAGGAGGAAGATATAAAGTAAGGAAAAAGGAAAGTTGAAAGAGGAGTTAGAGGAAAAGAGAAGGAGTAAGGAGAAAAGAGGAGGAGGAGGAGAAGAGGGGGAGAGATAGTAAAGATGGAGAATAGTGAAAACCAATAAACCGAAAGGAAGAGAGAAGAAGACAAGAGAGAAAGAAGGAAAAAGAACGAATAAAAAAGGACCAAAAGAAGGAAGAAGGAAAGAGGAAAGAGAA
>JAWZYT010000674.1:0-7500 GCA_034508575.1 Petrolisthes manimaculis | reverse complement strand
TGTTTATTATTACTCTCCTTTCGTCTATTATACAATAATATAAATAGGGACCACTCTCTCTTAGTTGGTTGGTTGGTTTGCTTACGAACGAATAATTATCCTACCTATTTTCACTTTACCCTGCCTGAATCTACCTATTTGGAATCCTTATGACCCAGAATAGGTTTTAAGGACCCTGTGATCGTGTATGAAAATTGGAGGCTTCTGTTTCCTTCTGAATACGCCACGAAACAAACTCCTTCCATATAAGTTGTGTTCCGTGGCAATATTTGAAGAACTCATTTACCTCCAATTTTCTGACTACAACACAGTGTCCCTTAATACCGAATAGACCGAACTCCGGGGCCATGTGAGGGGGACTGAAGGTGTTAAAGAGTGTCATAGGCTATCGACAATTTCCCAAAATGTCCAACTAGTTTTGCCCGTTTGACAGACAGCGTGATGCACTTAATATTTAGATGTGTGTGTTATGTGAGGATAAATGACAGGTGAAGTGGATGACGGATGAAGTGGATGGGTGAGCAGTGTTTATACATAGAGAGAAGAATTAGTTCCCGGTCATCGCCTGGTATGTAAACAATGCTATCTATGTCCATCAACAAGAGTCAGGGTGAGTCACTGATGGTTGTACGACTCAACCTCACAACAGAGGTCTCTTGGTCATTCATATGATGTGTACTATAGTTGTGTTTCATACAGTATAGTGTGTGCTTCACACGCCCCGTAGGAAGGAACTGCCTGCATTAGTGATGTGAACAATACTTTAAGGGTTTGGGCGCCCCTTCGGCCCCAGCCTCTAGCTTTTAGTTCTTCAACTGTCCCTATTTTCTTTCTATTTCCTTCCTGCTTGCTGTCTCACTTCTTTATCACCTTTTTCTGGCTCTATATGACCTCACTGTTGCGGCGCCTAATATCCATCAATCAGTGTGCTTCCCATTGTCCCATTGACTGCCACTCATTGGCAGCCTTTAACCTTTCTCTTCTCACTGACAATTCTACTTTGGCTGCTCTCGAGTCGGTAATTCTCTTGACTTTATATTTTCTCCAAATAAGAGGAAAGGCCGGCAAACGTACTTTACCACGATCTGCTCCCAAAGTATTAATGATAAACGAAACTGCTGTGATTGTAACAACTATAATTTAACTATTACAATAAATATATTAATATCAAGTGATATTTGGTGGCTTCAATTTTTTTCCTGGTCAACACCGGGTACCTCAACTATATAGTGGCCTATAATAATTATGTGTTGCTGTGTGTATGTATGTGCTCCGAGAACAGTAAGTAATAATTATACTCTACATAAACTGTACCTTTGGAATCAGGGACATCATTTTACAGTATAAGTGGCTGAATGTGGGTCCAGTTCACATTATAGTTTCATTTAGCATTATTTTTTTTAGTCCTTCGTTCGTTCCTTGGTAATGAAATGGTTGGTGGTGACTCATATCCTCTCTACCAGCCTCACTTGTCCACTTTACCCAACATTTTTCTCCCTTGGTTGCCTGCCTCACAAAGCCTCCCTCCATTCCCCCTCCCCTCCCCCCACCCATAGCCTCCTCTCCCCCCTCCCCCATAGCCTGCTCTCCCCCCTCCCTCACAGCCTGCTCTCCCCCCTCCCTCATAGCCTGCTCCCCCCCCTTTTCCCCCCTACAACCTTCTCTCCCCCTTTCCCCCCTACAGCCTGCTCCCCCCTTTTCCCCCCATAGCCTGATCCCCCCCCCTTTTCCCCCCTACAACCTGCTCTCCCCCCTCCCAGTTCCTCCCCCCTATTGTCTGCCACTCAAGCCTTCCCCTCTCACCACAGCCTTCTCAAACAGCTTCTTCCCTTTACTGCCTACCTCCACAGCCTGCTATCCCTTCCCCAGCCTGCTGTTTCAACCTTCTTACCCCCCACAGTTGGGTTCCCACACATTCCACCTCCTCTACCCTCCACCACCCTGCCCCTCCTCCTCCTCCACACCCTACACCTCCACACAGCCTCCACATACCTTCCTCCTCCACACCCTACACCTCCACATACCTTCCTCCTCCACACCTTCTCTACCCTCCACCCTCTTCCTCTTCCTCCTCACTACCTATACACCCTTAGACTCGAGGCGGGATGAGATTACCTCCAGTTACACATTTTTTACAGGTGGCTTGGTAAGACTCCATGTTTCCCTGACCTCCTTTCTTACCGTCCCAGCCCTCACTATGCTTCCCTACACACACACACACACACACACACACACAGACTCTACTCTAATATACATACCTTAGATGCAGCAAAATAGACAAAATTATACTGAACTCCCTACGCACACTGACTTTAATATACAAAATTATACCGTAGATACAGTACATACCCCGGACACGTAGCAGCAAAATACACAAAATTATACAGTACTCCCTATATATACACAATCACTACTCTATTATATATACACCGTAGATACATACCACAGACCCTAAGCAACAAATTAAACGAAAGATATTATGTTTCATACTCACTGACTCTACTATATATATATATATATATATATATATATATATATATATATATATATATATATATATATATATATATATATATATATATATATATATACATAAACAAATTTCACTCTGCTATTTTATACGGTAGATACACACCCGGAAATTTAGCAGCAAAATACACAACATAATTTTATCATTCAGTACTTCCTACACACTACACTTTTTTGTTTTTTTTAATATATTTCTGAAAATTATATAGCAAAATAATATATAAAAGCTAATCATATACTACCTACACACTGCATTTAGTTAAATTAATATATATATATATATATATATATATATATATATATATATATATATATATATATATATATATGTTAGAAAAAAAAAGAGAAAAAATAATCTTACTCTCCATAAACTCAGCCTCGTATTATTTTTAGCATATACTCGTATACCGGAATATAACATAACATACCCGGAAAACTAATGTCTATCAAATCTATATAATCACTATCTATTATTGACTCATTATTCGGACACCCAATGTCAAATAAATTACATAACAGGACAATTGAGCTTATTAATTAACGATATAAATTGTTTAATAGAACATTTTTTTGACCGTCAACCAGTCCATTCTCATATTCTGTGATATTATTATTATATTTTGAATTTTGACTCCCTGTTATGTTATTTATAATTTTTGAATTTACTGTAGATACTTTGTGAAATTATAATATTTTGAATTTCGATTCTTTGTGAAATGGTCATATTATTTTGAATTTGACACTGTTATGTTATAATGTTTTGAAATTTGTTATCATTATATTTTGAATTTTGACACTCTGTGATAATATATTTTGAATTTTGACACTGGTATTATATTTTGACTTTTGGAATCGTTTGTTCACTAAATTCTAAGCGGGTATGATATCACATTGTTATAAATCTGGAGCAAATGATTCCTCCAAACTATTCCAGGCAACAGGATACCATTATTTTTCTTCCTCTGGGTCTGTTTCCTGGCATACTTTAGTGGGACCAAGGTGCTCCAATGTGTAACAAAAGAATACTATCTTCTTAAGGGGGTGTGGGAGTAGGGGACAGGCTTTGGGGGAACTGGGGGTGGGGGTGGGAGTAGGGGGACAGGCTTGGGGTGGGTAGGGGGAGAGGTAGAGAGCTTGTCCCCTATTCCCGCACCCCCCCTAACCCCCCCAAGCCTGTCACCATACTCCCGCACCTCCCCTAACCCCCCCAAGCCTGTCAGTCACCATACTCCCGCACCCCCCCTAACCCCCCCAAGCCTGTCACCATACTCCGCATCCCCCCAAAAAAAACCCAAGCCTGTCCCCTACTCCCCACACCCCCTTAAGGGAATAATTCTGTGTTGTTGTTGTTCCTCTACTGACCAGAATAGTAACACTTGTATTGAAAGAAAGTCCTCGTCACGTGGGCAAAATGGCGTCACCTTATATAAACACAGGTGACGCTAATAAAAAAAAAAAAAAAAAAAAAAAAAATATATATATATATATTTATATATAATAAAAGGATGTGTGGCTAAAGAAATAATACAACAAATAAATTATATAAAAAAATAATATAAATAATATAGAGATGTGAGGCTAAAATAGTATCACAAATAAAAGAAATAAATAACATATAAAAACAAGAACATGAAGGAAAACCCTTCAAAAGCTCGGCTCTTATTGATTCAAGTGAAATAATAAAATATCCATATGTAAAGGTCTCAAAAATATTAATTATGTTTTATTTGGATTTTCGTATTCATATGGTTATATTGAAATTTTGAAAATGAAACCCTTTTTATTGAGGGTGAACCCTCGGTTGAACCCCCCTCTCGGTTGAAAAAATGATTCAATGTCGGTAAAAGAAAATGGATGTGAGTGAGAGAGTGAGTGAGTGAGTCAGTTGAACCATTTTAGAAGTTGTCGCCCCAAGAAGAAAAACAACAATAATTACGATAATACCTTGAGCTCTCGGGTGAGGCCGGAGCTAAAAATAAACAGATCTGAGGCTAATAATAATATATCAAATAGATAATATAAAAAATATATATATAAATAATAAAAGTGCATAAAAGTTTACTTTACGTGGAGGAGGAAAATAGAAGGTAGGAAAATTGTAATAAAGAAGTAATAATAAAAATGCCCTATATGTATATCGTATAAAATTATATAGTATATAGTTAGGGGGTGCGGGAATAGGGGACAGGCTTTCTACCCACCCAAAGTGTGTCCCCCTATTCCCGCATCCCCCAACCACCACCCCCACCCAAGCCTGTCCCCTACTCCCGCACCCCCTTAATTCTAATGGAAGAAGAAACAGCCAAAAATTAAATTCCAACGACTCTTCCCCCGCTAACTCTCAGCAGGGTACGGGGGGGAAACTAGGACACACAAGGGTACAAGACACGACACGTAAACACCATCACCTATACTGAAGAAGAGTGTCAGCGAAGTAAAGGTCTTGAGGATGAAAGAAGACCGCCCTTAACCCTGGAAAACTCAATAGAACGAAGGAAAAGTAGGTGTTGGAGAAGTGGGTCACCAGACACGAAGGAACACACACACACACAAGAGAGAAAGAGAGAGAGAGAGAGAGAGAGAGAGAAGAGAGAGGAGAGAGAGAGAGAGTGAGAGAGAGAGAGAGAGAGAGAGAGAGAGAGAGAGAGAGAGAGAGAGAGGAGAGAGAGAGAGAGAGAGAGAGGAGAGCAGAGAGAGAGAGAGAGAGAGAGAAGAGAGGAGAGAGAGAGAGAGAGGAGAGAGAGAGAGAGAGAGAGAGAGAGTAACTATGAGGATAAGGGAAGAAGGAATGATGATGATGCATGATGATGTAACCTGTAGAAGTTAACTACACACTAAGATCTCCAAACTGTATACCCAAACTGTATACTTATTATTTATTAGTGCTCGTGACTGGACATACATGCAAAGAGGAAATGAGAACTGA
Source organism: Petrolisthes manimaculis (assembly GCA_034508575.1). NCBI lineage: Eukaryota > Metazoa > Arthropoda > Malacostraca > Decapoda > Porcellanidae > Petrolisthes > Petrolisthes manimaculis. Next base: position 2,045 of record JAWZYT010000674.1, on the reverse strand, counting down.
GTTGTTGGTGTGTTCAAAGAGGGAAGGAATATTGACACGTGCGTTGCGTTGCGTTGCGTTGCGTTGCGTTGCGTTGAGGTACGAGTCTCTCCTAGAAAAATGGTATAATAAAATGAGTGTACGATGAAGTAGTGAACGGAACAAAAGAAAGCAAGATGGAGGAAAAGGTAGGCAGGCAGGCAGAGGTGAAAATTGCGTTGATGTCTGCAGAATGGGACCGGGAGGAGTGCGGTACAAACAAACAAACAAACAAAGATAGCAGCAGTTAAAGTTGTCCTGTTTGTGACTATAGATGATAGGAACAAACAACATACACAGGATTAGTGAACCTTGTGCCGCCGCTGCTGGAATATAAAAGAGAAAACGGTGCAACTACAATACATCATAGAGTAAACGACAGATACACGAGTGGTTGGTGGTGGTGGTCGTGGAAATTGTGCTGACATAAATGGAAAAAAAATAAAAAATAGAAACAGTAGATATAAAACTCGACAAAGACACCATGCAACAGCAGAAGCGTTAGTGCGTGTGTGTGTGTATGTGTGTGTGTGTGTGTGTGTGTGTGTGTGTGTGTTCGTGTGTGTGTATGTGTGTGTGTAACATAAATATATATCACGACCCTGAGTGAACACTGTGTCCTCATTGGCTGGAGATTCTTCCTGGGAGGTGACGTCAGTGGTGGAGAGAGAGGCCTGAGGAGAGAGAGAGAGAGAGAGAGAGAGAGAGAGAGAGAGAGAGAGAAGTGGGAAAGGAAGAGGATGAAGTAGAGAGCGAGAGAGAGGCGTGAAGGTGAGAAGGGAAGGGGAGGAGAGAGGAGAGGTAGGGAGAGAGAGGCCAGCAGGTGGGAAAGGGAAGGGGAGGAAAAAGAGAAGAGAGAGACGTGAAGGTGGGGACGGAAGGGGAGAAGAGCGGGAAGAGAGTAATAAGGGGGCAAGCAGCACGTATATATACAAAGAGAGAGAGAGAGAGAGATGGCAGGTGTGCATATAAAGATAGTGTGAGGCTCGTTACTATCCTCGTCACGGAGTAGTCAGACAAACAATTCTACTGAGCTGTTTAAAAAGAAAGAGTGAGTATTGCCGGACACTGTTTATGCCCTGCTCTGGTCTTCTGGTTGCGTCTGGTTGGCATAGAGAGGGAGAGAGAGATGATGATGGTGGTGGTGATGTTGAGGCGAGTCTGTCTGTCTGTCTGTGGTGTGTGTCAAGGTGGTGTCTGTTCTGGGGGTGGGTGGTATGTTGAGAGAGGGAGGTATAAATAGATAGATAGATAGAATGACGAGGGAAGGAAGGGATGAAAAGAGAGTGTAGTGAGTAGAGTAGAGTAGAGTAGAGTAGGTAGAGTAGAGTAGAGTAGAGTAGAGTAGAGAGAGAGAGTGAGGAGAGAGAGAGAGAGAGAGAGAGAGAGAGAGAGAGAGAGAGAGAGAGAGAGAGAGAGAGAGAGAGAGAGAGAGAGAGAGAGAGAGTGAAATGAAAGAGGCGATAATTGATGCCATTCCAATTTCCATCACTCTACTCTACTCAGTCAGCGGGTCTCTATAATTTCACACACACACACACGCACACACACACACACACACACACACACACTATGAACATTAAACATCAACACACCACTACACACACACACACACACACACACACACACACACACACACACTATGAGCATTAAACATCAACACACACACACACACACACACACACACACACACACACACACACACACACACACACACGATAAACCAGCAGATGATATTATAAAAGAAGGATTACTTCTGACAATATTATACCAAATTCGACGAAACATTTTGACACAACACGATTATCAAACACGTAAACTCCCATCACCATTATACTTGTCAACACGAGACATTCAGACAACATTTATATTTTTTTATTATAGCGTTCACTGGCAGACCAAATTAAACAGATAGAATGTATTTATATAATATATTTATATAATATTTATGTATTGGTAAACGTTGTACTTGTGATCATTATATTTATGAATAGTTATACTTATTTATTTATGGACAGGAAACATTC